>JADRCH010000051.1:9455195-9494032 GCA_019843965.1 Rhynchomys soricoides
CCTGCCTCCTGCCTCCTGCCTCCTGCCTCCTGCCTCCTGCCTCCTGCCTCCCTGTCTCCCTGTCTCCCTGTCTCTCTGTCTCCTGCCTCCCTGCCTCCTGCCTCCCTGGGGTTCTTACTCTGTTTTTCTGTTTAACTGCACCCTTCTCTGCCGGCAAGAGTGGACTAAGGAGGTCTCATTATGTAGTTTTTTGAGCAGAGACGAGCTTTTTGTGCACCCATACTGTGACCCAAACATGTATTTGTAAATGATAGTAATTAATCAAGTGAGTACTGATCTATTTAATGATATTTAAAGTTGAGACGAAGGCGTATTAACTGAGAGTCCATCTGATTTAAATCCCAAATTGATGGTGCTGGGTTTTAGTCAGAAACTGACCAGGAACCTAGAAATGTGTTCTGCAGTGTGGAAAGGTGGCATATCCTGGCTCCGATAAGACCAGGACCCCTCCTGCTGAATGCAGCTCAAATGGAGGCTGCGGCTCCTCTAAGTTAGCTGGATATGGAAGAGTAAAGGGCAGGCAAGAGGCGATGCTCACATCAGAGGGCCCTAAATTGCTGGCCGCCATGTTGGTCCTAGGTGGCATTGAGTGGGACCTGAGGTCTCACCTGACTCTCCCCGGGGGTAGGTAGGCATGAATGGTTCTGATCACTGGGAGTAGCAGAAAGTGACAGAGACTGGGAGGAGAAAGAGGAGGAGGAGAAGAAGAAGAAGAGGAGGAGGAGGAAGAAGAGGAAGAGGAGTATATCATTCACACTTGGGAGATGGAGGCGGGAGGGTCAAGGGTTCAAGGTTAGCCTGGGCTACATGAGACCCTGTCTCAGTCCCTATATACACACTGGGAAAAGGAAGAAAGCCACAGAGCAGAGATAGCAATAAAACAGCCAAAAATATGCAGAAAGGAAGCAGGAAACAGGAAGAGACAGACTCACGGGAAGAGGGGTACTTTAAAGAGAAGACCCCAGGTTGTTGGTGTCAGCTTACCTGGGGACCAGGGTGTTCACTCATCTGACTGCTCTATACAGTTTTGGCTTCCTTGACCACTCCCAGGATCCCTGGGTAGGAGTCTGCCCCTCTCTGGCAGTGGCTCTGGCTGTCTGGGGCTGGTCACAAGAGACATGGATCCTAGTCGGGACTTGGCCTAGGGAGGCTGAGGCAGGACAGCTGAATGGGCAGTGTCCATCCCTGTGCTGCAGGCACTCTCCCCTCCTCTCCAGCTGGCAGGGGCTGGCTCTGAGTCTTCTCTCTAGTGTCCTCTGTAGTGTCTGGTGTAGGTTACCTGCATCCTGTGGACAAGGCCTTGGGATCACTCTAAAGGGATAGGAAGAGGCAAATGAATCTTTGAGAGTTCCAAAGCAATCAGGGTTACAGATGAGATGCTGCAAAAAGAAAAAAAAAAAAAGCCTTTTCTCCACATGTAAAGAGCTCCTGTCAATCAATAATATTTGATTGATGATGCAATAAACACATAGACTGAAGTTGTGAGCAGATGGTGATTTCAGAATGAAGAGGAATTCAAACTCATGCAGAAGGAAAACAAGAGGACCACGGAGAAAGCAGGCTGCACACCGGGATCTCGCTTCCAACCACAAAACAGAACTGGAAACCACAATCAGATAGGATCTTGCAAAACTGATGCCAGTGTCTTATTTATTTATTTTTTTAAAAAAGTGATGGCAAGGATCTGGGGACATGTCACCTTTGTGAGTGCTCCTTTTAGAGCATTTCAGTGCACACTAAAGATATTACCCATACACTCCGGACCCAGCCATTTCCTGGATAGAAGTTCTCACAGCTGGATTTGCAAAGGACACAAGGAACTGGCTGTAGCAACAGAAGTTTGGGAATAACCCAGATGCCCATCCCAAGAGGCTGGCAACTGGGGCACTCTCAGGGAATACTATATTACCATGAAAAAGATCACAGAGCATCTGGCATGGTGCTGCACTCCTGTAATCCCAGCTGCCTTGGAGGCAGAGGCAGAAAGATCCTAAGTTCAGCAGTAAGTTAGCGAAACTCTGTCTCGAACAAAAGGTAATGCTGGCAAGGGGGCATAGGTCTTTGCTTCCAGATCCTGGAAAGTAGAAACAGGAGGATTGTTTTGAGTTTAAAATCAGACTGGATTACATAATAAGACCCTGGCTCAAACAGTCAGCTTTTGTTGGGGACCTTGCTAACATGCAGGAGGCCCAGGGTCTACCCCAGCACCACAACAAAAGAAGAGGTGAGCGGAAAGGGATAAAGGCAGCTACTACTGAAGAGCACGGACGACCACGGCACCTACAGGCGGGTCGACCCGCGCATGCGCAGAGGGGGAATTCAGTCACGAGGAGATTACTGCAGCGTGCAGAAGACAGACAGGAAACATCCCACCCTGGAGGCAGGCCTGGAAAGGTTGGCCAGATTTCTCTTGGGGGTAGGGGCATTGAAGGGCAGGGAATTATGCTGCATTGACAATTATGCAGCACAGCCTCCGAGGTGTGAAATGCAAGGCACGTGATCAGCCACAGCTCTGGATGGGGCACTGGTCTTGTGATCAAAGGGCAGAAAATCTCCCATCTCCTGTGTGGGCGTCAGGGCAGTAACACAGTGGACGTGGTGCTGCATGTCCGGCGGGACTGGTTTAGTCAATTCCATGCCGACAGGCGTCAGCAAACTCCTGCCTCAGCAAGGCAGAGCGAGCCCCCTACCTGCGAATCACCCCCGCTGCGTTTCTACCTTTTAGCATACTATCTTTCTACAGATAAAACGATGTTACTGTCAAAGGCAGGTGGCTTGTGCTGACAGCAGCCTGGAGCATCCGGCCTTAACTCCCCACGAAGTGACTGACCTGCTCATAGGAAGCTACTCAACAACATGGTGCTCAGATGCACCATGTTCGAGTCAGATGTTCAAGACTTGGCAGGCTGGAGGCATATGTGTGAGATCAGGTACATAGTGAGACCTGGTCCCCAAACACCAATGGCAGAGGGTGCAGCTGGGAGAGAGCAAGGGCAAAGTCCGGCTTCCACCCAGTACTCGAAAGTGTGTGTGTGTGTGTGTGTGTGTGTGTGTGTAGTGTGTGTCTCTCTGTATGTATAGATATAGAGATAGAGCCGATCAAAGTGTTTAGATATGGAGCTATTTTCCTAGATACATTTTTAAATAAAAATATTAGTGTTTGTCCACGGTTGCCTGTGTGCCACAGTGCACGTGTGGAGGTCAGAGTCAGTCCTTGTCCTCCATCTTGTGAGGTACGTCACTGTTTCTGTCCTGCCATGCACTCCAAGCTAGCTGGCCCTGGAGCTTCCAGCCATGCTCCTGTCTCCTCTGCCCCCCCAGCTCACCACTGCATTCAACCGGTTTTGTGCTTTAATTATGTCTTTTATTTTTTGCCCTTGTGATGCAGTCCTGTGCTGGCACAAGTGCGCATGCGTGTGAGTGTGTGTGTGCATGTGAGTGTGTGTGTGTGTTGGGGGCGGGGGGAGATCTCACTTTTGTGGGCTTTGGTGGCCAGCGACAGCAGTCAGTGAGAGGCCCTGGGATAGATGGGGCAAGCAAGGCATCGCCTATCCCAGGTCCCCAGCAGGCCTAGGGCTTCCAGCACTCAGGACTCATCTGGGTAGAGCCTATTTGGAAGCAGGGGGGAGGGGGGACAGTGGACAGAAGAGAGGGCATGCATATCCCCAAGAGCCTGGCCAGGGCTTCTCTCCAACCCCAAGTCTACAGGAGGAACAGAAATGGTTCCTTCCCCTGAATCCAGGGAGGGAGGGAAAGGAAGAGAGAGGGTAGAAGCCAGAGGAAGAGGGGAGGAGACGGACTAGATGGGTTATGGAGACAGAGACAGAGAGACAGACATGAAGGACACAGGGGAGAGAGATGAACACTGAGCATCAAGACCAGAGGAGGATACAGTGGTGGGGCCAGGAGAGCCAAAGCAGGGCAGTTGGCCTTCCACAGTACAGGCTGAGGCCCTTATCTGGTACCACTGCTTGATCATAGCCCTGGGAGGAGGGATTTGGTGCTGGAGACTGAGGCCAGGGAGTACTGGGCTAGCTGATAGGAGCTGCACTAGGCTCAGACACTAGCTGGACAGGTAGCCAGGCCAGTCTCAGCCTGGATTTAGCACCAAGACCCTGCACTGCCCCCCCACCCCCACCCCCAGCAATGGCTGGTTAGTTATCTGAGCTGCTTAGAGCCAGTCCTGGTGGAATGTTCCCAGGCACAGCTGACCTGCCGTGGACTACTCCAGCAAGAAAGGTGGCTTGTGACTCGGGAGGAACCCAGCATAGCTGACAGCCCAGGATCCTCTTGGTTAAAGAGAAGGGTTTTGTTTTACCTGTGTTTTCTTTGCTGTGTGGCCTGTGTCAAAGTGCTTTCCCTCTCTGAACCTCAATGGTCTTATTTGTTTACAAGGAACATTTAGATAAGGCACATAGGTCTCCTCTAGGGGCCAAAGTGCTCAGGAAATACTACCCACACGGAGCTCAGAATGTGTCGCACATAGTGTATATAGAGAGAAACTGGCACATAAAAAAGCCAGCCCTTGTAGGTGGGGTTGGGGAGAACACAGAAGGAGTCTGAGGTTCCTAACTACTGTTTCCTAAAGCACATCTATTGGCCAGTCAATATTTTCTAGCCAAAGCAAGGAAAATTCATGTGGCCTAGGCTGGCCTGAAACTCACCATCCTCCTGCCTCAGCCCCCAGAGCCCTGGAACTAGAGACACAAACCACCACACTGTGGCACTCACAAACCAGACTTGGAAGTGAGCTCTCTGCCTGCAATTAGAAAACCCTGCCACTAGGTGGAGCGTTAGCTTTCTCAAGCTCAGGCAGAATCGTCAGCCGTCAATCTGCTCTGCTCCACCTTTGACCCATTCCTAGAAAATGCCTTTGAGAACAGAGAGGGAACCAGTCTTGAGAGTCGGAAGGTGTTCTCTGACTAGTCAGTAATGTCTGTTCTGGGTGAAGGAGTGGGACGGGGCTCCTGCCTGCCAGGCAGAGCACAAGAGAGCTTCCTGTACATGGGGAAACTTCCTGTTTAATACGACTTTCTAGAATGAGCAGAGCTTCTTTTAAAACGCTGCAGAATCAGTACTGGAAAAGTCTGTTTAGGGCAGAAGCTTGGAGGCTGGAGAGGAGGCTCAGCTGCTAACAGAGCTTGCTCTCCCAGAAGAAGGTTTGATTCCCAGCACCCACATGGGGGCACACAACCATCTTCAACTCCAGTTCCAGGGAATCTGATGCCCTCTTCTGGCCTTAGCAGGCACTGCATGCATGTGGTGGCACACATATATAAGTGTGTCAAACAAACAAACAAAACCACTAAAACAAAACAAAAAACTCTTAAGCACATAAAAGAAAAAGTTTAAAGAGCATTTCTCTGGGAATGAAGCACAGTTTAGTGGGTGTTTATGCAGCAGGAGACTTAAGAAAGTAAATAAATCTTTCGATGAGGGCTTTCTTCCTGATCAGGAATGGTGCAGAACTTTGGATTTTTCAGTTTGGTATATGTGTCAAGGCTTCACTATGCTAGCCCTGGATGGCCTAGACATCACTATGTAGACCGGGCCTTCCAGAAAGCGGAGACAGGTGTCTACCACCATACCAGGTACAATGTCAGAGAGAAGCCTTTATTGGGTCCTTTGGCTTGAACCCAGGGCTTTGTGCTTGTGCATGGTAGGCTCAGTGCAGCTCTCTCTGATCCTTCTTGTTCCTTCCCTCAGGACTGAGCACTCCCCCCCCCCCGCACCCCCTTCCAGGCTTGCCTCCCGACCAGCCTGTTCTAAGAGAAGTCCTCAGGAGTAAGACACCCTCTTGGCTGGATTCTGCTGACCTTCACGAAACTGTTATCCCCACAGTCATCCTTCTGGGGCTCCTTAGAGCTTTCTCGTGGTAAAGCATGATGTCAATATAATGTCACTGGAGCGGTTTTTACAAATACAAGAAAGTGACTCTTGCAACCCATCCATCCTGCCTTAATGCTGCCAAGGGGCTTGGCTTGAGGACCTTTGTCCCCGCCCAAAACAGTGAAAAGCTTCCTTCTTCAGGCTTCTGTTTGTTCTTTGAAATCAAAGCTGGTCCTATTTCTAATCTGTGCTGAATGATGCCCTTCATAGTCACACTCGGTCACACGCCGGATCAGACCGAGGCCTCCTCAGTGCAGGGCAGGGGTTGCCACAATTTTTGTGCTAGTGGCTGCCTTGCACTCACTGACAGTTAACATGAAGAAGGAACATCTGAGGGGGAGGGGATGGCTGTGCCAATATTTTATTTCCAATTTGTTACTTGTGATATGACTACATTGTAATTTAAGAATTTAAGTTTAGACTTAAGGTGTAGCTCAGTGATACCATACATAAATCCAAGGACTTGATCCTCTGCATTGATTAAAAAAATTTTTTTTTTTTTAAGTTAAAAATAGACTCATCCATCTTAGGTGTGTGCTCAAGATATGGGCTCACAAACACAGCAAAAAAAAAAAAATGTAGAAAAAGCGGTGCTAGTCACACTATTCAATCATAAAAAGAAATCAAAGCTCGGTGATGGCGGCACTTGCCCTTAATTCCAACACTCAGGAGGTAGAGGCGGGCTGATCTCTGAGTTCGAGGCCAGCCTGGTCTGCAGAACAAGTTCTAGGACAGCCAGAACCACGCAGAGAAACCCTGTCTGGATAAATCAAACCAACCAAACAATTAAAACGTACCGAGCTGGCACCTGCTACAACATGGATATCATTTGCAAAAGTGGAAAGTGAAAGGGGCCAGGCATGGAAGACCCTGCCAGAGGACTTGGGAGGGGATTCTGAGCTGTTTCTTGAGGTCCTGGGATTCACTATGTGGCATGAAGACTCTGTGGCATGGATCGTGGGTCAGTTTTCTTGTCTATCAGGGTTGGAAGTCTGGAAACCAGAGGGAGATGACCCACCCAGTGTCCCAGCGGATGATGGTGCTTATGTGGGGGAGGAGTTGTGGGTGGAATAGAGCCCACGAAGGTGCTGTGACTGTGACTTTATTCTGGTAAAGGGTCTTAGCAGATATAAGTAAGGTTTGAAGATGGGGGAATGAGGCTGTGTGCACCCTTATAAGAGATACACAAGCCAGACATGACAGTGCATATCTGTGAGCCAGCCCAAAGGAGGCTGAGGCAGGAAGATCGGGAGTTCACGTGTGTAGGGTGGGCTATACAGCAAGGCCTAGATGGGTCAGGCATGGGACGAAGGAAGCAGGACTTTATGTAATGAAACTACAAAGCAGGAACACTTGGAGCTAAAAGAAATTTCTAGAAGCTCAGAAGAATTCAACCCCATGGCTTTCAGAGGGAAAGCAGTCAGTCCTGATTTCATGCTTCTGGTCTCCAGAATTTCCAGAGATCCATCCCAGATCTGTTTAGTTTTGACACATAGTCTTGCACAGCCCAGGTTAGCCTGGAATTTCCTACGTTGCTCAGGCTAATCTTGAACTCTGGATTCTTTTCCCTCTGCCTCTGAACTGCTGGGATGGCAGTCCCCACTGAGCTGGCTCAGGATCCATTCCTGCTCCTGTAAGCCATCATGCTTAATGACGGTCTGTGATCAGAACCCATTGTAGGAGGCAGATTCCAGTTTCCGGCCTCCACCCCCAGGAGGGTCACAGGGGTTTCAGGAAACCTGACACTGTTCTGAGAGGTAGTGGCAGGTTTGGGTTGGGGTAATTCAGACTAACCAGGAGTGATTTGCTGTGAAGTTGGGCAAGTGACTTCTTCCAGAGCCTGTGTGGCTAACCAGTGTAGAGGTGGGACTTTGCTTCTTTATGATTGTCCTAAACATGGGACACAGGCCTGGGTAGAAGAGAATCAAGAAGACAGGGAGAGGATGGCCAGGACCAGCAGAAACCAGGTTTCCCACACTCAAGAAGCAAGCCTGCCTATCCCTCAGTTTCAGTCTTCCAGTCCAAAGCTGGAGACTACGATTGACTAGAACAAACAGGAAGTGCTGTTGAAGACAGACATGGGTGTGGCTGGGGACCCCTGCACAGGGCTGGAGGGAACGGAGTGAGTGTACAAACCAATGAGGAGAGTCCTCAGAAAACTAAAGACAGAGCCCTTCTATGACCCAGAGACAGCTCTGGGTGTATTCCTGACAGAATCTGCAGCAGCAGGAGTGGGCATCCATCCACGCTCCTCATCTCTCGACTCGGAGCAGCTGGGACCCTGGGCCAGCCTGGAAGCCCACCTGTGGGTTAGTGATGAGGTTCAGATACAAAGTTCTCTTAATCAGAAAAGAACAAAGTTGGGGCATTTGCAGGGACATGGACGAGACTTGGAATCAACGCAAGGAGTGAACGAAAGCCTGAAAGAGCTGATCTGGCTAGAAATACACAGGACAGGAGAGAAGAAGGGGATTGTCTGGGGGAGGAAGGGGAGAGGGAACAAGAGAAGAGGCAAATACAAGATAAATGATACACACATATGGAAATGTCAGATGAAGCCCATTGTTCTACATTTAATTTAACACATTGAATGTAGCCAGGCAGTGGTGGTGCACACCTTTAATCCCAGCACTCCAGAGGCAGAGGCAGGCGGATCTCTGAATTTGAGGTTTAAGGCCAGCCTGATGTACAGAGTAAGTTCCAGCATAGCAAGGGCTACATAGAGAACCCCTGTCTCAAACAAAACAAAACAACCAAAACAAACAAAACAAATAAATAAACCCAACAAATAAGTATAAAGAGGCTAGAGAGGTGACCCAGCCATTAAGAGCCCTGACTGCTCTTCCAGAAGACCAGGGTTTGACTCCCAGCTCCCACATGGTGGCTCAAAGCCATCTATAACTCTAGTCCTAGGGGAATCTGATGGCCTCTGTGGGCACTGAATGCACACAGTACTGTACACGCACACACACGCATACACACACAGAGAGAGAGAGAGAGAGAGAGAGAGAGAGAGAGAACACCCATACACATAAAATAAAAATAAATAAATCAAAAACAAATTTAAAAAATATTTGAAAGTGTTATTCTGAGGCTCCCATCTGTGTTGTGGGAGGGATTTACAGCAAGCCTCGTGTGTGAGGGCCCAGGCTCCAGGACCTGCAGGAGCATGCCTGGGCTTCAGAAGAGATGAAGCCAGGGCTGGGACCAACCCCTTCCAGGCCTCTATGACTATCCCAGACTGTGTGGCCAGGGCCTCCTTTGTCCCTACCGCCCCAGCAGGGGAGCCCCAGACATTCCCAGCTCAGCCGGCTGGGATACATTTAGAAACTGGCTGGGGGTTTCAAGTGGAGCCCAGCCTGGTGAGTGGGGAACAGCCATCTGGAGCCTGTTTGCTGTCCCCTGGCAGCAGCTCTGAACAGGATTTCAGGAAGAGTGCAGTGAGCCAGCCAGTCCCCAAGTCAATGGCCTCCAGTTGAATCCTGGCCCTGCCACTGGCTGGGTCACATTAGGCTTCTTGCTTCCTTGTCTTGGTCATCTCCTTTGTAAAATGAGGGTGATAGAATTCATGTTCAGATGCTGCTGACACTATCTGTACCTTATCCAGGATGCAAACTTGTACTTATTTTGTGTCTGGCTTGTTTTGCTCAGCAGAACATCCCCATGGTTCACACAGGCTGTAGTGTGAGTGAGAATTTCTTTTTATGGCTGAATGATGGTCCACAGTATGGCTATGAGATACACCTCAGCTATCCATTAATCCATGGGTGGACACTGAGATTGCCCCTTGCTTTGGCTATTACAAGGTATGCACTATGAACAAGGTGTGTAAACACCTTGTGATCCAGAACTTTCGCCAATCAGCATGCCTGACTTTGATGAAGTTTTGTGTTCACTGTTTGGGGGTACACACCCAGACACAGAGTCATCACATGGCAAGTGTGTGCTGCATCCCCAGGCTGTCTCCTCTTACTTTCCTGCCAGGAAGCAGCAAAGGCTCAGTTTTCCCGCATGGATCAGTTCTTGCTTGTTCTCTTTTTCTTAAGAGCCAGAGAGGGGTGGTCAAGGAGCAGCATTAGCCACCTTAGGCAGTGGGAGCCATGATGCTCTTGGATGGAGGACTCAGGTAAAGTAGACCATAGGAGCCTGGAGGAAGGAAGCCTGAGGACAGCATTCTCTGGGGTACTCTTCCTAGGGGATACTTTTCTTAGTGATACCTGGCACTCTGACCCAGGTCCTGTTCTGTTTCCAAAGTTTCTAGATGGAGGTGGCCAAGTTTCTAGATGGAGGTGGCCGAGTTCCAGGAAAACCATTGTATAAAGGGGCGGAGAGAGCAGCCACCTGGCTCCTGGCCTGGGAGCCACCTGGGCTGGTCCGCACAGGCCTCACCTCGCTGGGTAAGGCAGCAGCTGTATGCACCAGTGCTGGGCATTAAAGCCCAGGTGACAAAGCATAGGAGCTGCTAAAATGCTAGAAGCTTCCAAGCTAACTTCAAGGTAGTCCAGCCAGCATTTGATGAGGGCTCTGCAGATGCCCCCCTTGAAGATCCTGTCAGTGCAGCCAGGACAGAAGCTCCACGGGAGCCCCTGCATTTCCAGATAACCCCCAGGATGGGGGCTGGTGCTGCAGAGGCCAGAGCCTGTTCACCATGGGCAACAGAATGCGGCCACACTGGGTCCAGCCCCTGGGTGGCTTCACAAAAATCCAAGCCTGTTCCCTTGGATCTTCCAGCTCCCCAGATGCAGGGGCTCCAAAGGCCATCTTTGGGGCTCATTGTTCTACATAGTGACGGTCATTATCAGGGAGATGGAGCGTCAAGATGAAGGGGATTAAGAGGCCTGGAGGCCAGATAGAGCTGGCTGTCACCTGTAAAGCTAGAGGAAGCTGGCCAACGGCCACATCATCAGAAGAGAACGCTGGCTGAGTGTGCATCAGGACACCCCTGGAATGTGGCTGGGGGAGGCACCAGCTCACTTCCTAACCCATCTCTTCTAGAAATTGCACACAGATAAAAGGTCCCAGTTAATGAGGATTCTGGTTCAAGTTTTGAAATCCACAGCAAGCTCACTCCGCATAATAATGTATCAGAAACACAACAATCCTTTAATCTCCATGGAATTAATTGCTGAGCCCAGAGATTCCGAGCACGCCTGCAGAATCCTTAATTTCTTGAGCTCATGGTTCTGAGACAGCGACTGATGTGAGGCTGGCTTCTACAGTCAGAAAGACTCCCACAGCTTCCACAAAGGGCCAGATTGTCCGTCCGAGTGGCTTTCTCTGTAAGAATCATGTGTGTGGGGATCCGAATTAATGACAGCTTGGAAATCTTGCTGCCGGGTAGGACGTGGTGGGCTTGAATGCGAGAAGACTCAATGGCAGTTCTGTGGCCTTGGGCACCATCCCTGGCGCCAGGGCTTGTCCTGTCCTCACTCATCCTATGGCTGTGCCCAGGCGGGCACAGGTGCTGTGTGGCGAATGTGGAAAGCTGGTGTGACCAGCTGCAAATTGCAAGTTCTGAGAGAAACCAAGCAAAGGACTGTAATGGCACACATGCTCAGGGCCAACTGGGATAGATACAGCAGAAAACAACCAGCAAGACCTGCCTAAGTCAGGTGCTTGGGCTTTGGGGATGGGGTACAGAGTGGATCTTCACAGGCTGAGAGCTGAAGAATGAGAGAAATTAACCACAGCAAGGAGACTGTCATTCCTGAGTTAAGAGCCACAGGTATAAAGACCTGTACTCGGAAACATGTCATGAACCAGGAGCGACTAGCTCACCTTAGTTTACTTGTCCCATATAAACCATGTAAGATCACCATGTCACATGCGTGTAACTCCCTACAGCTCATATGTGCCAGGCATGTGTTGGAGCTCAGCAGCAGGTGCCTTACATGCACAAGGCCTTAGGTTTGATCTTCAGTACTTTCAAAATAACGATGATAATGTCAAGGAGGACCCTGACATCGGCCTCTGGCCCTCACAAACATGCACACACAGTGCACACATCCATGAGTGTGTATACGCATCCTCATACAGGTGTGTCTATACAGGTGACATAATTTTCCAAGGATAATATAACAAGTTACCACACACTCAGGCTTAAAAAAACAGAGGTTCTGAGGGGCTGCCAGGGCCAGAGAGCATCCAGTCTTTTATTTTATTTATTTTTAAGTGTGTGTGTGTGTGTGTACCCATGGAGGCCAGAAGTGGGTGTTGAATCCCTTGGGCCTGGAGTTATGGGCACTAGTGTGGGCACTGGTGGGCATTGAGCCATCTCTCCTGCCCCACAGGCACTTTTTCCCTCCTTTGCTCTTCTGGTTCTTGCCCTGGTACCAGGGTCTGAATGCTCCTGTCTGTCTCTGAATGTTGAAATCTAATCCCCAGTGCAACATATTAACATATATAGAAGACCTGGGCTTTAGGACTTAGGCCCGAGAGAGAGAGTTCTTACTGCCAAAAGGCGCCATCTGTGGGGCTGGGGGCAAGTTTTCCTCACATGGAGAGTCTGCTGGTACCTGGGTCCTGGACATTCCAGCCTCCAGACCTGAGCATTAAACTCTGTTGATTCTAAATTTCTGGACGAAGGCATGTTGGTACAGCAGTCTAAACAGGCATTCCTTGGCTTGTGGCCTCATCACGCCCTGACTTTATTTCTTTACACAAGGTCTGGCTATGTAGCCCACACCAGCCTTGAACCCTAGTTTCCCTGCCTTAGCCTCCTGGGGCTGGGACTACAGGTGTGTGCCAACAAGTCCAGCTACGCCTTTGCCCACATTTTCCTCCTGAGCTTCTCCTCTGAGTGTCTCTTCCTTTTTCTTTTTGTTTATCTGTGCATTCACATGCATGTGTGTGTATGGGGGGGTGTACATGATTGGGGGGTGCATGTGTGCACATGTGGATAGATTTGTGTGTGGGTATAGATGGGTGTGGGGGGGTATCCATGGGTATGTGGGGGGGGGGGGGTGTAAGTACGCCATTGGCACACAGATGAAGGTCAGAGAGCAGCCTGTGGGAGTCAGTGCTCTTCTTCCGCAGTGGGTCCTAGGAATCAGACTTGTGTGGTAAACATGTTACCCACTGAGCTGTTGTGCCAGCCGTCTGATTTTGAGCCTCCTGTCCCTCTGCATAGCCCTGGCTAACCTGGAACTCAGGGCCTCTGGAAGACTAGCACATGCCTTTACCCACTGAGCCATTCTCAGCTCTCAGTTGTCTCCTTCCTTCTGGTAAATGTTTAGCGGTCTGTGTCTTAGCTTGCTCCTCTCATGGAGCTACTTCTGTTACCACAGCACTCTAGACATACGCACACTGCTATTTTTTTTTTTTTTTTTTTTTTTAGACAGGATACCACTCGCTGGCCTGGAAACTGGCTATGTAGACCAGGTTGGCCTTGAACTCATAGAGATCCACCTGCCTCTGCCTCCCAAGTGCTGGGATTAACGGTGTGTACCACCACACATGACCTCTAGAGCCTCTTGAAAAAGAGCTGTCCCTTTCCTTGGGCCCACTCAGATAATCTGAAGTGACTGTCTCACTTCTGGATCCTCCATATAATTACATCTGCCTGTACACGCAATAATAAAAAAGGGGGGGGACACCCAGAGAGGGCAGAGGCATAGCCAGGCATGCTGGCACACACCTGTAGTCCCAGCACCCATTTTTCCAGATAAGGAATCCTTCCAAGGGTCCAGGTATTCAAATGGGGACACATCTTTTGGGGACCAGCTGCCTTTAAGCATCCTGACTTGTTGTGGGGAATCCTACTTTGTCGTGATTGTGTAGCAGCTCTCGCCTCTGAGCCACTGTCCTGGTCCTCAAGGTGGGTTTGCCACAGCATTCAGGAATGAAAGCTGACGTGTGCGGTGGCTTTGACCTCTTTGACCTTTTTACTCTGTCGACAAAGTGAACAATACTGACCATCTGGCCAGAACCTTTCCTGGGAGACAGCTCACCCATAGCCATGGATGTGTTTGTTACTCTTCTGTATTATATTGGATATTCAGAGACAGTGGTGAGGACAGACCATCTCTGAGGAAACAGCTATAGCTAGTGAAAAATGTTTGCCAAAACAAAACTCACTCAGAATCTTTGGGAACTGTCCTAAAGAAGGACGCATGGAGTGGAGAAACACCCACTAAGACAAACAAACAAACAAAACAAACCACCTGACTGAATCTCAGAAGAGCAACGCCCACTCCTCCCCTCCCCTTCCCCACCCTCTCAGGGTTCCTCCTGACAGTGAAGGCAGCCCAGAGCCAGCCCCCCTCTCTCCCCAGGAAAGGCAGGATGCCAACGTGAACATGCTTCATCCCCTGAAACCTAGAAATGATATTCCAGGAAAGAACAGCTGGGGCCTGGGACTGTCTTCCTCCCCCAGCCTCCTGTGGGGCATGGAAGATCTGCCTCAGGGACACAGCCACGTGTACCTGGTGGCCTTTACTCCTGTTTGCTCTAGAGGTCCCACGCTGGGAGGGGGCTGCCCTACCCATAGCCCCATTCCTAAGGCAGGAGTGTGAGAGAGAAGCAGGCTGGCCCTGCCCTGATGCAGAACAGCTGTGCAGAGCTTTGACTGGAGACAGCAGGGAGAGCTAGCACACTCTGAGAGAACTCACTTCCTGTGGGACTGAGAGTCAACGGCTCAAGTTCAAGGGTGAGAATTGTAAAGATCTTGGTAACAAGCAATGGAGAGGCAGATAGTAGCAGCTAATTAAGAGGAGGCTGCTATAAATAGCTCCAGGAGGGGAGCTAGACATTTATGGGACGGAAAGAGACAATGGGCCTGGAGAGGTGGCTCAGTGGTTAAGAGCACTGGCTAATCTTCCAGAGGGCCTGAGTTCAGTTTTTAGTACCTATGTCAGAGGGTTGACAAAGGACTGCAACTCCAGTTCCAGGGGATCAGTGCTTTCTTCTGGTCTCTGCAGGCTTGTTCACACTCAAGGGCAAGCGCGTGCGCGCGCACACACACACACACACACACACACACACGCTCGAGTGAACTAAAACTTAAAAAATAAAACCAAACAAAAAACAAACAATTGAGGGGAACCTTCAAGGGACTGTAACAACCCTCAAAGACTGACCTCAAAGAGGACCCCATGAAGGAGGCCTGAGTTTAATTAGATCATCTAAGGAATGGTTTCTATCCCAGGAGACCAATCCATCATCCCTGGAACCAACACAGTGGGGAGTCCAACAAAGACAGGCAGTTACACGAGAAGCCAGGGAAGGACAAGGAGGTCCTGTCAAGACCCTGTTACCCAGGGTGACTCTGAGCATGCTCACGGCTGCCTCTGAGGGGTGAAATCAGGGACTGCATACTTTCTCAGAAAAACAGACTTCACTAAAATCAGCCCAACCAAGTCGGTTAAGACACAGCAAGACAGCAACAGACCTGGAAAGGAGAGTTGTTACAGCCTGTTATCAAAGATGTCTGGTCTGAGGTCTGAGCCATGAGAAGAAGCAGGACAGCAAAAGGACACCTGGGAAAGACAGCGGCAGAGGGGAATGGGCAAAATGTTGGGGTCTCACTCTGTAGACAAGCCTGGCTTTGAACTCCTAGAGATCTGCTTGCCTCTGCCTCCCAAGTGCTGGGATTGAAGGTGTGAACCACCATTCCAGCTTCAAAGGGGGATCTGACTCCCCCAGCCTTGGAGGTCATCTGAACTCAGTGCACAGTCCCCCAAACACATAAATCTTTTTTTTCTTTTTTTGTGAGAGAAAGCAAGGGATGGTGACTCATGCTTGTGAGCCCAGTACATAGAAGGCTGAGCTAGAACAACTGTCATGCGTTTGAGGCCAGCCTACTGGAAGAAGCATCTTGGGAGAGCTGGAACCTCAGAGAGGCCCTGTCACCACTATGACCGACTGGGCCTTGAGGCAGGGAGAGCAGGAGGACAGAGAGCCACCTTTTCACCTGCCTCAGCCCTCTGGCCACCTCTGTGTACCCTTTATACAGAGGGTAGGGGATAAATGGACCAGAAACAGGCACCTGCCTGAGGGTGTGGGTATTCCCCAAATTACCTCTGAAAGTGGGGCATCCGGACAGGAATGGGCCTCAATATAGGAAAGATATAATCAGGGTAAGGAGGAGGTATGTCTGAAAGTCAAGGAGAGAGTCGGGGATTGGAGCGGGGCCGCAGTGATGGTCCTTGTAGCAGTTGAGAAGGCAGAGCGATGTTTATATATGGGCACCTGATAGGACCTCAAACATGGGAAGGCTATGCAGGGCTGGACGTTTGTAATGGGGGTTGTTTGGCTACATCGGGGATCTAATGAGGCCTTGCGCATGCTAGGTGAGCTCTCTATGATCTACCTGTTCCCCTTACCCTGATTGTTAGTATGAATGGGCTGGAGCTATAGAAGCATTGGGAAGCTGTCGGCAGGAGGAGCTGTCAAGTCTGCAGGGCTCAGAAAGACAAGGAAAGGGAGAGGTGATGTGGAGGATGTCCCTCTGCAGGAGATGGCAACCGCCTGGCCTTGGCAGGAATTCAGAGGGTGGTTGCAGTAAGCCTCCTGCTAGACTTGGATACACGGTGTCCACCAAAAAGCTTCATGTTGAGGTTTGGTCCTCAGGTGGTGGTGTTACAGAGAGACAGCAAGACCTTGAGGGCATTGACTTACTCGGTGGGCTATTCCATCGGAGGTTGTGTGATGGTGGTGCAGGCCTTATGGTGAGGCTAAGGAAGCAGGTCATGGTCAGCATGCTCTGTAGGGTATGCCTGGGCCTGGTTCTTCCCTCTCTTCATCTGCTTCCTGGCCATTATGAGGGCAGCACTGTCCTGCCACTTGCTGGCACCGTGATGTTTTGCCTCACTCAGTGCCAGCAGCCAGGGACTGAGACTTTCACTCTCCACCATTTTCCTCAGGTGGCCACCATAGCATTATACCCTGGCTAACACCCTGTGTTTGTGGGCCAACAGGAGCCCAAGGGCCAAAGAGGTGACCATTACACATGTCCAGCACCATACCCCATGAGGCATGAGCCATCTGTCCTGGAAGAAGTGGTTGGGGTGGGGTGCTTGCCCAGGCTGTATATGGAAGCTGAGGGTGGCCCATCTCCAGCTGTGACAACAGTAGCAGTCTTTCCAGAGTGTGATCAAGATGTTCAGTCACTTGGACCTGTTATTCAGGAACTCATGTTATCAGAAACACTCTTTCAGACCTGGCATACAAACGTGGCCCTCCTCCAAGTCCTAGCATGTCCCCTGAAAGGCCCAAGGCCTTTACAGCAGGAGCAGGCTCCACCTGGCATCCTTGAAAGAGCTGGATGCATAGGCAGCATCCAGTGCCGAAGGCCCTTGACTGACGTAACCATAGATGTGGTGGCTGGAGTGGTGTCCAGCTAGAGGCTCCAGGGATGCTTAAATCTATTCTCTAAAGTCTCTCAGGAGTGACATAGTTTCAAAGACTCTAAGGAACAGCAGACCAACATAGCTGTTGGTTCTGGGAAATCCAGAGTCTACCCTGAGCCTAGAGCCATTGACATCACTCAGTGACAGATCTTGATCATGGAATTAGACAACTGTGGTCACAGATCCACACAAACCACTCATGGCTTCCCATGGCCTTCCAGGGATGACACACATGGGAGTCAGGGCCAGTGCCCATGGGGACCCCTCCAGCACCTGTCACTGTGGTTTCTTGCTGTGGTGTGTGTCTGTGTGTGTCTTATGTGTCTGTGTGTATGTCTATTTGTGTGTGTCTGTCTCTCTGTATGTGTATCTGTCTGTCTTTCTGTCTATGTGTGTCTTGTATATGTTTCTGTGTGTCTTTCTGTCTGTCTTTCTGTCTTACTCTGTGTGTGTCTGTGTGTATGTGTCTCTGTCTGTGTGTCTGTCTCCATCTGTCTGTCTCTCTATGTAGGCCAGTGGTTGATGTCAAGTGTCTCCCTCAACCACTCTGCATGTTATTTTTGAGCAGGGTCTCTCACTGAACTCGGAGTTACTGATTTGGCTGGGCTGGTTGGCCAGCAAGCCCTAGGGATCCTCTTGTCCCAGTGCTTAGACTGCAGGTACACGCCACCACACCTGGGTGCTGGAGATCTGAACTCGGGTCCCAGGCACACACCCACTGAGTCATGAGAAACAGAGAGGAACTCACCCCACGGGTCTCAGAGACCAGAAGGGCGTAACTCAGTCCTGCCTCAAGTGGGGGGATAGCTGTGACAGGCTAACCTGAGCACATGCTCTCTGTCTGAGGAGAAGGCAGCTCTGTCTGACCCTCTGAAGTCATCAGCTTCTTTTGTTCAAGCCGCTGGGCTGTTTTGTAGGCCAGACTTTCTAGGCAGTGCCTGAGACCAGGTGACGTACATTACCATAGAATTCTGAATGGCCTGGACCTAAGAAAATCTGGCTGCTGAGTCAAGCTGGTGACAAAGGCAACAATTCCATCCATTATAAAAAGTCACTAGTCAGGAGGGTGGTGAGTTTAAGTTGGAATAGGACTGGGTACTCTTCCATGGTAGGGCACCCAAGGCTCTGGGCTCAGACCCCAGTGCTGCGGAAAGCCCGTCTCTGACTCTGTGGGCATGTGTACAGACTTTTAAGCACAGCATACTGGAGGCTGAGATAGGAAGGTGTAGAGTTTGAGGCCACCTCAAAAACAAACAAACAAACAAACAAACAAACCAAAGGCTAGGGTATCTCAGTAGCAGAGCTCTTGCTGCGGTCCTGGCGTGATCCTTAGTGTGGTTAAAAAAAACAAAACAAAACAAAACTGAAGAAGAGATTCTGGCTGCCAGCAGAGGCAGGAAGCAGGATGTGCGTATCTCAGCCGATTACCACAGCCTGAGGCAGGAAGGAAAGACTGACATAAAAACCCTTTGATCGTGGTCTCTTGATCTCTGAAAGGTTCATCTCATCGTGGCTGAGAGAGGATGGGCGTCTATAACTTCTGTGCTTCCTAAGACTCACTAGATGCTCTAGAATATTACTAGCCAAGCCGGCGATCAACGCCCTGTGTAGGCTTCTGGCGAGCTGAGCTAGATCCCAGGTCAGGTGGGAGTCCTCCGTGCTCAGTGACCTACAGCTGGTACAAGGAGACAAGTAACTTCCAGAAGGTCAGCTGGCCAGGGGACATGGCCTCAGGTTCCACAAAGCAGAGACCATGTGGCTGCTGCGTGTCCCGCAGTTCCTTGTCCTCAGCATTATCATATCGTATGATGCTCAGTAAATATTTATAGGTAAAATGAACCATGTAGAAGCTGCAGAGATGGTTCACCAGTTAAGAGCACTGGCTGCTCTTCCAGAGGACCCAGGTTCAGTTCCCAGCACCCACATGGCAGCTCACAACTGTCTGTAACTCCGTTTCCAGGGGATCTGATATTCTCACACAGACATGTATGCAGGCAAAACACCAGTGCACATAAAGTAAATAAATCATTAAAAGGTCTGAGAGGGTATGTTGGTACCAGGGAATACATGCACATATGGTGGGTACACATGTTTGATGTGCATACAATTATCTATGTAGTTTGTGCTAACGGAAGATAGGCAAAATGTTCAGCCTTAGCAGAAGGAGTCTCTGGACTCAGGACTGACTATAATTTGTGGACACTGATGCAAAAATGAAAATATGGAGTCTCTTCTTGGAAAAATAATGAAGAATTTCAGGAGGTCAACAGACAGCCAAATCTGGAGCTCACTACACTTCAAATGCCATATGCCTGGGAAGGTCAGGCCTATGAGCTGCAGCCCTAAGTCCTTGCTCCCTAAGAACTCCCTGGTCCACAGGTTTGCATACCCGGCTTCCATTCACTTCCCAGTTCCCTCTTCTTTCTTGCAGAGCTAGATTCCTGGCTGGCTGGCTGACCCCCTGGTTAGCAAGCATCCTTCAGTGAGTCTGGCCCTTGCTGTGGTACTGTCTGCTCCTTTCCAGCCATAGCTGGTATGTGGTTGGAACAACATGAGAATTTCTTCCCTCGGGAGATATAAATGCTTACCTCCCTCTTCTAATGGCTCAATGACAAACTAGAGTTTGGCTTCACCAAGGCTCACATATGACCAGAGCATGAGTGAAGACTTGCCCACGGGAGTGTGGTGACTCGGTAGCAGCAGACTGGGAAGTCTTCACCCACCATGGATGGCGGGCTTCCTCATGGCACAGATGGAACCCCTTTCTCACCCCATCTTTCCTGTGTGGTTCTTTCCAGCAGCCTCTCTGGAGGTGACACTGACCATGGAGGCAAAGCCACAGTTAAACTGTGACAGTTTAGGTCTGCAATGCCTCTTAAAGCCATATATATGTTGAAGGCTTGGCTCCCTATTTGTTGCTATTGAGAGGTGGTGGTACTTTTAAAGGGCAGGGCCTAGTGGAAGGTCTTTATGTCCTTTAGGGTGTGTCCTTAAAGGGATTTGTTGGGAGCCTGACCCCTTTTCTCCTCTTGCTGCTTGGCCAAAAGGTGAGCAGGTTTCTCCTCAATAGACGTTCTTACCGTGATGTGCTGCACAGGCCCAAATCAGCAGGGTTGAGTGACCACAGGCCAAACATCCAAATCTCCAAGCCCCAGAAAGTCTTGGTTCAATGTTTATCCTCAGATATTTGTTACAGTGACAGAAAACTGCCGAACACGGGACCTTCCGAACAAATTCTGCTCGTTGGCCTCTCAGATGGAGAGAGAAGGCCGAGCCTTTGGTGACAGGATTCTGTAGTCAAAGTACGGTTGGGTGACAGCTGTCCTCCTTCCCTGCTTACACCCCAGAGAGGGCCTGACTGTGACCAATGCCCCACAGGGTCAAATGAATCACACAGATGTCTGCTTAGCCGGAGGCATGTCCCTCAGGTGCTAACAAACCATTAGGGTGACCAAACTCCTCACTCGGCAAGCCAGCTCCGCACACTCTTGTGCTTGCACCTTGAGGGTTGGTGTGGGAACCCTAGTGCTGGGGGTGGGGAGGCGATAGGTCCTTAGTGCCTGATTCACTTTAAAAGATGCTGCCAGCATCCTTCCAGAGAGCATCCCAAGGCCTTGAAACCTCCCTCAGCAGTCTTCCCGCAGCTTGCTGCAGACCCACTGGTAGATCAAACACCCTAAATGCTAAGGGTTCATTACCCACTTGGTGCCATCTGCTTGAGAGGAAGGGGGAGCTTGGTGAAGCCCTTTTCTTTGTCTCTTTTCTTTCACTCCTTTCTCTTTTCAAAGACATAAACATGTGGACTGCCAGCACACAGGGGAGGACGGGGCTGGAGATGTTTATTTTGTAGTTTACAAAGAAAAGGACTTTTGGTGTGGCAACTGAACATTCTGCTGGCTTTGAAGAAAAGCTTTGGGGACAAGCTTTGCTTGCCCCAGCAGGTGTCTCTGGGGGTGACTTGGGGTGAAGCAGGGCAGTGGCATAAATAATGCTGGGCACAAAGTGGGTACCAGGCCAGCAGCTTTGGCACAGCTCCAGGTGACTTGCCCAAGCAGGGCACATATTCTCCTTGGTGCTCTGGAAACACGCATGGCTGCTTTCTTCTGAGTGACAGGGACACTTACATTACCCAAGTTTTTTTTGTGCCTCCCATTCTTTTTAAAGATCAATGTCATTGTATTTTCAACATGGCACATGTACTTCATAAATGCAAAGGATCTGAGCCACATGTAAAGACATCAAATAAAGTGGGGATGCTTCTGCACTCCACTTCCTTCTCCTGCCCCTCCGGAAGTGCTCACTGACAGTCTGGCTGGGGCTTTAGTGCCTTTGCACACACAGTCAGGCACCCATCCTTTAACCTGGGCAGCCTAACAAGATCTTCTTTAAAGGGGACGAGGGACGCTCAGCAGGTAGGAGTAACTGCTCTTGTGGAGCAGCCATGTTGGATGGCTCACAGCCACCATTAACTCCAGCTCCAGAAGATACATACATTTGCCTGCACATACCTGCCACACCCCACCTGCCACAGACACAATAATAAAAATAATAACACTGGAGAGATGATGCATCAGTTAAGAGCTCTGACTGCACCTGTAGAGGACCAGGATTCAGTTCCCAGTACTGGCATGGTGGCTCATGACCACCTGTAACACCGGTTTCTGGGGATCTGACACTCTCTTCTGGCTGTGTGCTTGAATTCAGTGTACAAATTCTCACAAAGTTTCTCTCTCAGGCACAAATATAAATGTTTTTAAGAGACAAAACTGAAGAACTATGGAAGACATTCAGACTGCTATGTAATATGATTTCTTCTGGTAGGGGGTCCTGATGTCTGTGTCAGCAACGCGGAATCTCACAGATGAGACATGGATGATCATGCTCATGCTGATAGGCAGGAAGAGTGCTCTTCAAAACCTTTTCTGGCTCTGAGGAATTGCTTGCCTTGGCCTCATTCACAATGAACCCTTTCCTGTCTTTGCCTCTGTGACCACAACTCCTTCCTGGTTTGCCATTTTCAATGTGAGGAACTGGACTTCTGAAACTATGACGGGAAGACTCTTCCCCACTTGTTTCTGTTGGCTATTTGTTACAGAAACGAGAAAGAATTGATAAACCCATGGGCAGTGTGAGGGGAGTGTGTGTGTGTGTGTATGTGTGTGATTTTCCTGCCAAGTCTTATAGTATAGCAGGTCCACAGACCTTAGCACAACTGACGCCATGATGGAAGTACCATTCAGGCTGTAAAACCCAGCACATAGACAGCACCACCTGCCAAAACTAAAACAAAGGTCTAATCCAGCGAGGTGGTGGTGGCATATGTCTTTAATCCCAGCACTCAGGAGGCAGAGGCAGGTGGGGCTCTGTGAGTGTGAGTTCAAGGCCAGCCTGGTCTACAGAATGAGTTCCAGGATAGCCAGGGCTATCACAGAGAAATGTTGTCTCCAGAAACAAAACAAAACAAACAAACAAAATCAAATCCCCTAGTTCTGGAAGTCTCTAAAAGTACCAACCTTGTATTTTGGCTTTTGTAGTTCCAAGTGCTGGGATTAAAGTGTCAACCCAGGACATGGTTGGGTTTGGTTTTTTGCTTTCTTTTCTCTTTCTTTCTTTCTTTCTTTCTTTCTTTCTTTTTGTTTGTTTTGCAGGTAAAAGCTCACCCTGAGCCAGGCAGTGGTGGCACACGCCTTTAATCCCAGCACTTGGGAGGCAGAGGCAGGTAGATTTCTGAATTCTAGGCCAGCCTGGTCTACAGAGTGAGTTCCAGGACAGCAAGGGCTACACAGAGAAACCCTGTCTCAGAAAAAAATAAAAACAAACAAACAAAAAAACTCACCCTGAGGAAAGCTCTAGGCTACACTGGGATCCCAAACACCCAATGTAGTTGCTGGCTGGCTAATAAAGACTTTCTATTGGCCAGAGCCAATCTTCTCTGGTGAATACCCCACAACAATAAGGTCAGGGCAATGGAAACTGGCCTCTAAGAGTGAGAGCTTCTATCACCCTGAGAAGGAGAAGGGCAAACTCAATGTCCAAGTTTAGGACCTGGAGGCCAAGAAACACGAGACTTTAACGGAGGATGCAGGTTACCTCAAGTCCAGTGCTCATTTCCTCACAATCTCAGATCTCACCACAGGGAGGCGCTGGCGAGCAAGGCTGCATAGGCGAGGGCTTCTGCAGGGTGAGGCCTGCCAGAGCCTTGCGGGCCCAGAGCATGGCTGCCAGCTGGGCCAGGTGCTTCAGCCTGTCTGTTTGCCCACCTGGGGCCTTGAAGGAATTGGAGGTCATTCAAGTTCTTCTGTGTTTGTTCCCTTAATTAAGCGGTTCTCAACCAATGGGTTGAGACCCCTTTGGCAAACCTCTATCCAAAAATATTTACACTACGATTCATCACAGTAACAGCAACTATGAAGTAGTCATGAAAATAATGTTCTGGTTGGGGTCACCACAACATGAGGGACTGTATTAAAGGGTCGAGCCATTGGGGAGGTTGAGAAGCACCGCCTTAATTGAAGCAAAAGATAATGAAATTCCCTGAAGGAACAGGAGCAGCAAGGTAGATTAGGCCCTGAGATGAAGGGCAGTAGCCGCTCACGTGGGGCTGTGGGCCTGAGGGTATGGCTCACTTGGGAACCTGCTTGCTGCATGAAGACCTGAGTTCCAGCTTCAGCACCCACGTAAGAAAGCCCAGCAGGAGCCTGCAGTCCAGGGCTGAGGAGGCAAAGGCAGGTACAGTGAGAGGCTCTGTCTCAAAGCATAAGGTGGAGAGGGCCACCCAGGTGGCTCAGCAGCTAAGGTGATTGCTGCCAATCCTGACAACCTGAATTCGAACTCTAGGATCCACATTGTGAAAGAGAAAACTAAAACACTCAAATTGTCCTCTGACGTCCACATGCACACCATGGCATTCCTGCCTCACACACACACACACACACACACACACACACACACACACCATATGTTGAACGAACTGAGGGGAAACCAGTCACTGGCAGGAGCCAGGTGAGTTCTTTCTCAGAAGTACACCGCCCTTCTGTACACGTTGTTGGCTTATCATCTTGTCATCTGATACAAGGCCAGGCCCCCCCAAAGACAGGATCACCTAAAGTCCCTGTGAAGTCTGATTTGACTCAGCTCTTATTTGCAGAATAGGGACTGATGGCTGGGCACAGAGGCACAAATCTGTAATCCCAGAATTCAGGAGATGGAAATAGGAGAAAATCAGGTTCAAGGCCAGCCTCAACTACATCGAAAGTTCAAAGCTAGTCTTAGCTGGATAAGGTTTTTTTTTTGTTTTTTTTATAAAACAAAATCAACCAAACCACACGAATAGGGACTATGAGCCGTGTCTCTATTACTTTGGGTTCTCTCTTGACTTTGATCCTTAGTTACTGCTTAAAAAACAATCTAAATGTAATAAGAATGCATAGGCCAGGGCTGGAGGGATGGCTCAGGAGTTAGTAGCAAGGGCTGTTCTTCCAGAGGACCCAGGTTCAATTCCCAGCGCCAACATTACACTAACTGCAATTCCAGTTCTTGAGGATTCAACACCTTCACACAGACATGCAGGCAGGCAAAACACCAATGCACATGAAATTTTAAAAATTATATATTTTTAAAGGGTGGATGTGGTGGTACACTTTGAAGGCACTTAGGAGGCAGAAACAGGCAGATCTCTGAGTTCAAGACCAACCTGGCCACACAACCTGAGTGAGTTCCAAGACAATTAGGCCACACAGAGAAATCCTGTCTCGAACCCCCCCCCCCCCAAAAAAACCAAACCCCAAAAAACTAGAAAAAGAAAAAGCACACTGACTGCAGTGGCTGAGTTAAATATGAGGTGTTCTGTTTACTAACAGGTTCTTGCTATGTAGCGTAGGCTAGGTTTGAACTCACATCCTTCCTCAGCCTCCCAACTGTAGGGATTTCTGGTGCACCACATGTAGCTGTGCTCAACCAATTAACACATGGGCAGTGGAGGTGGGGGCTGGAAGAAAAGGTAACTTGACTGGAGTCTGGGAACTAGTGGCAGCAGCAGGCCCTGCTTCGAGCTTAGGTCCACAGTCATGTTTCTCTGGTTGGAAATTTCTGGTTTCCCTGGCAAAAAGAAGGCCAAAGTTGCATACACAGGGTGCAATATCAAGCCCATGTCCTGCACACGATTGCCTTCTTCAGCTCCGTTTTGTCCTCAGTAACAGACTCAGACTGGGATAATTTCTGGGAGGGAGAGTCCAAAGCCTTAGCTACTAACGGGAGATCGAGGGCCCTGTGGTAAATCCCAGCCAACCAAGACGACCTGCCTTGCCTTACTTACTTGCAGAAGAAAGGCATACTCCTAACAGACCAGAGGGGTCTCTATGTGGGAAGGAAATGATTTTAGCCCAGGGTTTGGCTGGGAGGCTTTGGGGGCGGAGTCCAACTCATGGGTATTAGGAGAGGGGAACAAAGAATTGCTGAGGGCGGCAAACTGCTTATAATTAAAAGAACCTGGGCTCTGGAAAACAGTGGGGCAGCCAGCTGTCCTGGGTCTGGGCTCCTTCCTTGGAGCTGGGGGTGGGGCGGGAACAGACAACCCCTAGAGCCAGCTGCCCTCCCCTGCTGGGCAGAGCAGTGAGGAGAGACCTAGGCAGAGCAGACTGGGGTGGGGGGAAGATTCTCTCTCAGGCCAGGATGCTGCAGGCACGAGGAGTGTGTGTGTGTGTGTCCCCTCAGCTCCCCCTCTATTGCTCCTTCCTTTTCCCACAACCCAGACTGACCCATGTTGTCTCTCAGGAAAGCAAGCAGAATGGATCATGGCTTGGGGCCTGATTCTAGTGCTTCATGGATGAGTTATTTAAACTCCCTGAGCCATGTTTCTCCCATCTGAGTGGGGACAGAAACAAGACCTAATCCATGCAGTTGCTGCGGGGATTAAGTGGTGAACACCAAGCAGTGGAGAGCAGGGTTGTGAGCAAGCAAAGGCCTGTGTGCAGGCGCCTGCTATTACATGGTCCCCGAACAAAGGACTCTTCACATGTGCGTCACTGTTGGGGGCAAAAATCAACATAGTATCTTATGACATCATCCAAGTTTTGTAAAATTGATGTTTCCTTTTAAAAATGTTCTCTCCCCCCACCCGTGTGTGTGTGTGTGTGTGTGTGTGTGTGTGTGTGTGTACACGTGTGTGCACATGCACTCATGTGGAGACCAGAGGACAAGTTTTGGGAATTCACAGGTTCTGGATGTTGAAGTTAGGTGCCAAGCTTTTACCCACTTGTCATCTTGCTGGTGGAAATTTTGGTGTCCATCTTCTTCTTTTTTTTTTTTTGGTTTTGCGAGACAGGGTTTCTCTGTGTAGCCCTGGCTGTCCTGGAACTCACTCTGTAGACCAGGTGAGTCAGTCACTTTGTTCTGAGTGACTAGGTGTTGCTGACATCAGCGTAGCCATGTCAAGGACCCCAGTGCCTTAGCTCCATGGAGTAGAAAACCTTCTGGGGCAAGAAGGCTCAGAGGGATGCAAAGCCTTCCTCAGGTCATGGGAAAATGAATGTTGACAATGTGCACAGAAAATGTCCATGTAGCATTCTCCACCCGGCTGTTTACAGCCTGGAGACAGCTCCCCTACAGAGCCTGCTCCCACGGAGATGAGCTAAATCTGCCTCCTTGTTCAGCTGTACACCATAAACCCTGCCTCCTTGTTTATTTCTATGTTATAACCCCACTTCTTGTTCAGCTGTATATAATAACCCTGCCTCTTGTTCAGCTGTATATAATAACCCTGCCTCTAGCTCAAATGTGTATTATAAACATGCTGAGCTGCTGGGGTGCTGTGGCTTCTCTGGGAGACAGCCCAGTCCACCTGACCCCAGATTTTCTGTGTACATTTATCTGCCTGTCTTCATTCCCTCCATTCCCGAGTCACTAGTCCTGGGACCCAAGCTGTGCTGGATGAAACAAGTAAAAGCATTTGTCACCAAAGCCTGGTGACCTAAATTCAATCCCAAAACCCATGTACAGGTGGAAGGAGAGAACTGAACCCACAACTTTGTCCTCTGAGCTCCGCATGTGCACTGTAGCATATGTGTCCCCCCAATAATATTTCTTACTTAGAAATTTTGAAATAAATAATGAAATATTTAGTATTTGGGCACTTAGTTAAAAGCTTGCCAAGCCCTATGTGGATATGCATGTGTCCATGGTCATTGTTACCCCATTTGTCATGGCTTACTGAAGAGATCAATCAGAAGGCTAAAGTCTATGGAAGGGCTTCCTGATGTCTGTACCTCCAGGGTTGTCATGCAAAGTGGATTGGAAAGGAGCTATACACGTTCATCTTGATCCCAAACCAAAAACACTTGACACTTTATGTATATGGGTGTTTTGTTTGTTGACATGTATGTTGTGTACCTCATGTGTGCACACATGTGTCTTGGAGCTAAAGTTACAGATGTGGGTGTCAGGAATTGAACCCAAGTCCTCTGCAAGAGCAAACCAGTGCTCTTAACTGCTGAGCCATCTCTCCAGTCCCCCCCCCCCCTCCCGATTCTTGAAGGAGTGCACGGCCTCAGACTGATGGAGGGGTCTAGGTTAGATTACTTCTTCTTTTTTTTTTTTTGGTTTTTCGAGACAGGGTTTCTCTGTGTAGCCCTGGCTGTCCTGGAACTCAACTCTGTAGACCAGGCTGGCCTCGAACTCAGAAATCCGCCTGCCTCTGCCTTCCGAGTGCTGGGATTAAAGGCGCCACCACTGCCTGGCGGTTAGATTACTTCTTTGTCTCAGGCAAATGTGTCCACACTCTTCCTGGGCTGTCTGGAGACACCTATGATGCCAAGCTATTCGGGACTCCTCTCCTCAATGGGGGCTGGTATATCAGGAGGAGGTTCTCCAGTTCTGGAGCTAGTAGACCTTGCTGGATGCTGAATCCTGGCTATGGCCTCCACTGCTTGACCCCTTCTTGAGATTGCTGGGCTACTGCAAAGAACTCCGTAAGACTGATGTGTTTTCCTCTTGTTAATCTGCTTGTGCAACTGGGGCTTGCTCCAACTAAGAACTCGCTAAAGTAACTCTGTCTTTAAATCCTTTGTGGGTTTAAAGGAAGACAAAGCAACCTGGAAGTCCATCTACGAGGTCCTTAATGTCATCCAACTTTTGGATGACATCTCACAAGGCTTCAGTGTGGGAGCAGACAGTTTGGGCTCCAGGTGGATCTGCAGACCCACATGTCCCTTCGAGGGAAGGCTGTGGTGCCAACAGGTAAGAACATTATGATGAGTAAGGCCGCCAGGAACATCTGGAAACAGAGTCAGCTCCGGAGAGACCTGCTGCATACCCAGAGACATGGGCTGTGTTCATTCAGGGGCTTGCTGCTGGCCAATAAGGTGCTGGCTACTGTCATGATGATGTCACCACCCTATGCTAGGTCACTGTGCCACCCCAGGATATTGATTTGGGGCCTGAAAAGGCCTTTCTTTTCCATGTTTTAGGCATCACCACTAAAATCTCCAAAGTACCACTGAAATTCAGAGATGTGAGGCTGGCAAGACCAGAGGTGGTCAAAGTGGGAGCCACCAGGGAAACAGCACTCCTGAACTCTGCAAAGATCTTCCCTTTCTCTTTCAGGCTGATCACCTAGCAGGTGTTCGACCCTGGCAGCATCTACTGCCCCACAGTGCTTGACATCATGGAGCAGACTCTGTGCTCACTTCCCGGAGGCTGTACACAACAGTGCCAGTGCTTGCAGACTGCTTACCCAATCACTGCCTCAGACCATATTCTACCATCAATGAATGCATACTGTTGGGTCTGGCTTTGTTGACACCAAGGATGCCTTTCCTACTTGCTGAAAAGGCCCAAGACTTTCTAGCGGATTCATCTGGCCTTGTGGCTGCTGCCACCACTGCTGTTCCTGCTGCTGCTGTGTGGATTTAGTCTCTTCCCCAAAGCAGCCAACTCTGCCAGCTTTACATGAGAAGCATGGAAACAAAGGCTTACTTCTCTTTTAAAGTAAGTTCCTATAGGGATTGAGGAAAGGCTTGACCTAAGAACCTTGGTGCCTTTGAAAGACTCGAAGTCTGTAGGTCATCTTGGCCAGTGATAAAATGTCAAACAAACAAGATAAGGCAGATCCGGTGGTCTGTGAAGTGCATGGCATGACACTGGACTCACAGTAAGTACCGTAGAATGGTAGTCATTGGTACCGCTGTGATAGACCGGCACAGCCAGAAGTTTCCGTCAGCTCACACAAGCCCTTGAAAAGCTATGCCTGCATTTGGCTAAACCTGAGGTCTGAATATCCCTTCTGCTTCTACCACTTAAGATGTCACATGATCAGCACACAAGGTAGTGGGCTCGGACAATGCTACGTTTAGTGGCCAGAATTAATGGTGGTAGCCGCTCCTGGCCAACAGTGAAGAGGATCCTGTAGCTTTGCTCCTGCAAAAACCTTTGTAATTTAGACCTTTCTGTGAGAACCTTCACTGTCCAATCTCCTTTCCTTCTAAAGTCTTTCCTACTGAACCCCCCTTCCCAGTCCTGTCCACACAGAGCTGACAGATTCATTTCCCAGAGCATCCTTGCGGCTGTCTGTCCTAGAGATGGGCTTCCACAGCCAATCCACTGTCCACCCCCAGTAGCAGGCGTAGGCCCATTCAGTGGGGGCCTGGTAGCTCTAAGAGCAGCTGGAGACCAGAAATTAAGACTTGTAGCTGCAGGCGAGTGCTACTTCACTTACGCTGACGCATTCTATAGCTGACATACTCTCTCCCCAAAGTGTCTCCTTCAGCTGCGCAAAAACATACCCTTGTAGGGACCCAACGCTGCCATGGAGAAACAAAGGCTTCTCAGTTCTCTGAGCCCCAGAGTCTGCCTACAGTTTCAACACACATGGCCCACTTGGGAGAGAACATGGCCATGTGACTCCCAAGCTTGGAGACAAGGTCACCTTTGTCCAGCCTTTCCCCTGTATGGGAAGAGCCTTTGACTACAGGACAAAGGAGGAGACCGGAGCCACCCTGGTGATGGATCAGAGGCTGTGAGGATGTGTAACACACCAGGTCAAGGTCAGGTGGCCCCAAACTCCATTCAAATGGGTTTGCTGGTCTCTTCCTACCATCTCATAATCCCAAATGGGTTCTCTGGGCAGGGTAGTTGCACATTCTGGGCTTGTTTATTTCTTCTTCTGTCACTGCTGGGTTGTCTGAAATCTACCAGCAGCGCCTCCTCCTGTTCTCCAGCCACTTCCTGCCATTACAGACATTCTCCACTACGCAAAGACAGCAGTTTTCACGAAAGAGGAAAGCTTGGAAGGAAAGACAAACAGTCCAGCGGAACTGGCCTTTTGTGGTGTGGTCACAAGGGTGGAAGAAGTGTCCCCACTGGGGGCAGATTCTGGAGAAGGCTCTGGGATGCACACATGTATGCCTCATGCTTCTGTCATGTGCCACATCTGGGGCTGGAAGTCTTTGTAGCTGAGTAGCCAACAACCTTGTCCAGTTGGTAGTCAAAGTGGTCTACAACTTGCACAGATGTCTGTGTGGATGATTCCTTCCCGAACTGACTGTAGTCAAAGTTCCCAAGGAGATGAAGTGCTGGTCAGACATGGTGGGTGCCTCCCAGGGGAAGCAGATATGTGAGGTCTGGGCTCAGGATCTTGCACATCTCAGGCGGTGGTGCAATTCTTTGGCTGAACTGGCCTGCTCCCCAAGAAAATCTGGCTGAGCTGAGACTCAACCAACCCCTGAGAATCTGGAATTGGGACTCAAAGGAGCAGCAGGCCGTGAGGAAGAATGTACCTTGTACTGGCTAGTTTTGTGTGTCAACTTGACACAAGCTAGAGTTATCACAGAGAAAGGAGTTTCAGTTGAGAAAAATGCCTCTATGAGATCCAGGTGTAGGGCATTTTCTCAATTAGTGATCAACGGGGGAGGGCCCCTTGTGAGTGGTACCATCTATGGGCTGGTAGTCTTGAGCTCTATAAGAAATCCAGCTGAGCAAGCCAGGAGAAGCAAGCAAGCCAGTAAGCAGCATTCCTCCATGGCCTCTGCATCAGCTCCTGCTTCCTGACCTGCTTGAGTTTCAGTCCTGACTTCCTTTCATGATGAACAGCAATTGGAAGTGTAAGCTGAATAAACCCTTTCCTCCCCAACCTGCATCTTGGTTATGATGTTCGTGCAGGAATAGAAACCCTAAGACAAATTGGTACCAGCATAGTGGGGTATTCCTGCGACAACCTGACCATGTTTTGGGGAGGACTGTGGAAGGACTTTGGAACTTTGGGCTAGAATATTCATTCACTGTTAAGAGCTCTGTGGAATGTTTTGTAGGAGCTTGGAAGATAATGTTGAGAACAGTGCAGAAGATGGAGGCCTGGCTTGTGAAATTTCAGAGGGAAGATTAAAGACTCTTATCAGAGCCTTTGCTAGTTTGATTTAAGATTCTGTGGTTTTGGTTAGCTGGGGCTGAAGAAATCAATTAACAACATATCAGAACTACTAAAGCAAAACCATTGCATTGCTGGGACTATTGATGCTGGTTAGCTGGAGCTAAGATATTAGCGGTGATTAAGAAGAGACCAGCATCACTGGGGTGAAATCTTCTGAGAAGTGTTTTCTGAGAGCACAGAGGCTGTGTTCCAGAGATAGCCAGGGCTGTACCTTGTGCTGTGCCTGGACTTGGTAATGTGTAAGAGTCATCCAGGTGGTACTGGTTTTGGAGGCATGAAGGGCTCATGAAGAGCAGCTGAGGCCTGGGCACTGTGAGAGACTGTGGAAAGCCATTGGTGAAGGTGCAGCCTCAGTTGCAATTGATGGCCCAGGACTGAAGGGGTCATGCAAAGAAGGTGAAGCTTGGCACCATGAAGAGAGCCTTGGAGAGGCTGTTGGTAAATCTAGTTGCAGCGGAAGACAGCAGTGTTTTGGAGATGCCAGTACCATGAGATGACCACCAAGAACAGCAGCATCAGTGGAGTACAAGCATCTGGAGCCTAGAAGACAAGGTGTGTGCTACAAAGGGCAGAGCTGGAGAAGTGACTCAAGCCCTTGGAGGAATCCAGAAGATTGTGAGTGGATCCCAGACATTGGACGGTTGGAGTTTGATTTTACTTTTTTTTTGTTTTGTTTTTGTTTTTTCGAGACAGGGTTTCTCTGTGTAGCCCTGGAACTCACTCTGTGGACCAGGCTGGCCTGGAACTCAGAAATCCACCTGCCTCTGCCTCCCAAGTGCTGGGATTAAAGGCGTGCACCACCACTGCCCAGTTTGATTCTGCTTTTGATTGTGACTGTGGCCTGATATTTTTCCGTCTTGAAGGTATTTTAGTGGAGCTCACAGTTAAGAGAGTTTGAATTTTTAAAAGACTTTGAATTTTAAGAGATTGGATGTTTAAAAGGGACTGAAATGTTAATATGTAAGAATTTGCAAAGACTGTGGGACTTGTAAAGTTATTTAGATCTTGGGATGAATAAGGAAGTAAGGGTCGAGGCTTGTTAGTAATGTGTTTGTGTGTCAAGTTGACAAGGGGTCAATTGTATTGGCTAGTTTTGTGTGTCAATTTGACACAGGCTGGAGTTATCACAGAGAGAGGAGTTTCAGTTGAGAAAATGCCTCCATGAGATCCAGCTGTAAGGTATTTTCTCAATTAGTGATCAAGGGGAGGAGACCTTGTGAGTGGTACCATCTGTGAGCTGGTAGTCTTGGGTTCTATAAGAAAGCAGGCTGAGCAAGCCAGGGGCAGCAAGCCAGTAAGAAACATCCCTCCATGACCTCTGCATCAGCTCCTGCTCCCTGACCTGCTTGAGTTCCAGTCCTGACTTCCTTTAGTGATCACCAGCAATTGGAAGTGTAAGCTCAATAAACCCTTTCCTCCCCAACTTGCATCTTGGTCATGATGTTTGTGCAGGAATAGAACCCCTGGCTAAGACATCCCTCCAGTCGGGCTGCTTGGTTGGTAGGTTCCATGGCTTCTGGGGAAGCTCTGCCCTACCTTGGACCTTTTTGTAATTCTTTTACCTGCCTCAGCACTGTCCCAGCAGCTTTTGGGGGCCATCTTCTACACTCACCCCAAGGATATTAGGATGTCAGTATGGAAGTGACTCTTCAGGCCAGAGTCCTCTGTCCGATGGCCCTGACAACTCTGCCTTGATGGCCCACACTGACATCACCGGAATTGGCTCCCGTGGAGCTCGTCAGTGTTGCCTGTGACTTATGTGTTCCTTGTCTCCCCACCCAGACACCAAGGTCAGACACCTTTCTTCTTAACCCCTAGGTGTATTCTAGAATAAGAGCAACAGCTACCATTTAGCTAACGACGGGCAGCAACCCAATGTACTACACCTGCCTGTGTTCGATGCCATTGAACAGGCACAGAAGCCCCATGGTTAAGTGGGGTTTGAATGTAACCTGAGCACTCAGGTCCAAGCACATGCCCAGCCTATGGGCACAGCCAGTCCACGGTGCTGGTTTGGGGCATCCCTAGGCCCCGGCATCCCTTGCCTGGACCTATGTACCTCCAATGTTCTCACTGGTCTGCTTGCCTTTGGTCTCCTCACCCTGATCTGCTTTTTCAGAGGTTAGTCCTCACTGGAACTCTTGAAAGTCTTCCTGCCTCAAGCTAAAGGAGAGAAGAGCCAGAACCCTGGCCGGCTAACTACAGGTCTGTGCTCCAACTACCAACCCACACTGCCTCACTGAGATGTCTTTTCCTTGTTCGCACACTAGGGACCATGGTAAAGCATTGCCTACTTAAAGAGAGGGTTGGAGAGGACATGCTAGCACAGTGACTGGGGGGGCTGACATGGGAGGGATGTTTGAACCCAAGATGTTGAGGCCAACTTGGGCAGCAGATCAGAGGGAGACCTTATTTCAAAAAACAAAGCAAAAAAACCCCAACCAACAGAGAGAATGGAGGCAGAGAGATACAGGTTACTCTGGGAGGCTGGCTCAGTTATTCCTGGGATAGTTGTTCTCTCTATCAGGGCTCCATCATCTGGGGCGATGGCTGTTTCCAGGTCAGGGAGTGGAGGCTGGGTACCACAGTAATTAGGCTGAGGCTACCATACTGCATGGGGAGCTGGGCTGGAGTCCTGGTGTTCGGAGTTTGCCAGCTCTGTCTCAGCTGTGGCCAAGCAATGACAACCCAGAGACACCAGGAGAAAGGCGGCCAATGCCAGGCCTGGGAGGGCAAAGAGTTCCAGCACTCTGTACTTTCCTGTGGGGTCCGACTCTTGGGGGTACCCTGGAAAAATGACAGCCTAGGTCCCACCACAGTTTCTACAACAATGAGAATATTTATTCTCTTCAAACAGTAAAAATAACATTTTTCTCTCTTTTGTAAAAGTTAAGTACCATCACATTCCATTTTCTTAAATAACAAATCCTAAAAATATATATTAAATTGTATACAGTGTGTCACACTTCATTTTATATTTTAAAATACATGATGTTTCTATTTTATTCTCAAAGTTGCATATTAAGAGCATATTTACAAATAAAGCCTTGTTGTCCAAAGTCATATCCCTGCTGGAGGGTGAGACTGGAAACGGGAAGGTCTTGGTGCCATGAAGGTGTGGGGATGGCAGCTCCCTGTGCTGGCGAGAAAGGATTCCTCCCATTTACACCTTGGGACACTTCCCTTCTTCTGAAGTGAGACTCCCCTCCCACTTGTCCGCCCTGCCCCACTCAGCCTCAGCCAGTGTGCTCAATCTCCAACTTGGCAAGACAGGAGCCTGTGTGAGGCCCCCAGGTTCTGTCAGCAGAGCAGGGTGGGGGTGCAGCTGGCAGGTCTGACAGGTCCCCTACCCTCAGCCAGAGCAGCTAGGTTGAGAGTGGCCTGGAGGTAGAAGACGACAGTAAACAAAGACACACAGGGACTGCTCAGAGGCTAACTGTTCCCAGGGCAGTACCCAAAGCAGGCCTCAAACACCAAACAGGAGATTCCAAATGCAGAGGAGCCAGGTAACCATGGAAGCTTGGGGAGTGAGGATTTGGCCTGGGAGACATGTACGGCCCCTGCCGAGAGGCTGACAGAGTCTGGGAGGTCATCCACTTCTAAGTGCTCTTGAAGGTCAAGTGTGGACGGTCCTTGGCAACAGCCTGTGCAAGCTCTGATAGTGTCAGGCTGATGAGGAGCATCAGGTGGGACCCTGCCTGGGATGACAGTGAGGCATGGGGTGGCACCTGGCCCAGGCACATCCCATGGGCTGGCCCAGAGGCCAGGACAGTTGTACTCGCCAGAGCTTTGATCTTCGAGAGCTTTTGGCTGAGGAATCTGAAGCCAGAGCCCATATTTTGCGAAGTCCAGAGGTCTGGTCTCCTTGCTCACTTTAGGCGGCCTCAGCCCCATCCTTGCTGATGTGGGAGAGGACGGAGACTTCTTTCCTACTCTGTCTCTGCTTTGTAAGCAGTGAGACAGGAAGGGAAGAACACAGGGCACCTGTGCCTCTAGCTAATGTCTCTGAGGGTCAAGCAGAGTCTTCTGCGCCACTCTTCTCCCTCAGTCTTTACCTCCTCTGGTTTACCAGCACAAAGGCCCTCTGTGACCGGCCGCCTACAGGTTCTAACAGATTGTGACTGTCATTTCTGGAGGATTTACAGCCCTTCCCACTATCCCCTGCTGTTGTTGGAGGTGGGTTGGTTTTCCCTGGGTGCCCCCACCCCCCAAGAGAGGAAGTGAATCCTGCAGTGCTGGGCTATGCCAGGCCAGCAGCAAGAGGAGCGTGGGCACATCCACTACCCTTCCTGGGGACACCAATATAGGGCTGCTGAGCTGCAGCTGCCATCACACTGGGGCTTGGCTTCCTGTGTCTGAGATATGAAGAGGCAGGTGAGTGGGGGCCTAGAGGAAGCCTGGGGCCAGTGATCTGAGCTGAACAAATGTCCTGGCCAGTGAGCCTTCCCTGGGAAAGAACCCACGCCCTCTATGTGCTATGCACATGGTGCTCTGTGACTCAACACGTGTTCTTGGGGGAGATCCTGCAAATGCTATGGACAGCCTGAGTGGAACCTGCTCCTGTCAGTCTCCTTCCAGTGGTCTTATGTGGTGGGCCTGTCTTCACACCCACGAGCCTGCAGCCTTTCTCAGATCAAAGTGAGATGACGACCCCCAGTAGCTCTGTCCCCTCAGCTCTGGTCACTGCCTCATCTACTTCTGCTACCTCTCCTGGGGATGATTCCCAGATGGTCTCATACAGTCCTGGGGGGCAGCAGCTGCAAATGAGATACCCAAACCCTACGAAAGGCCTTAATGGCAGTGACTGAGGGACTCAGGGGACATGAGCATGGTGTTCCCAGGAGAACAGAGGCTCAAGGGCTGGCAGGAGAGTGACCAAGGTCCACCTTCAGGGCACAGGCTGTTCCTCTCAGCTGCTGCTGACAAAGGCCACTTCCAGACTGCAGGACTTCTCAATCAGGGATGGCCCTTCCTTTCACAACTGCAGCTGGGACTCTCAATCTTTCAGCCTCTCCTGGGAGGATCTCTAGTTCCCAAGCCTGGCCCTTTCCTGCCAACTGCTGTAGTCCGCCTCCCTGTCCGAGGGACAATAGGCAAAACAAGAGTCCTTACTCCTCACTACTCTGTCCCCATGATAAGGGACAAAGGACAACGATCTTGGTAGCTTTGATCGTCTTTTAAAATGATAGGCACCTCATGTGCTATGCCACAGTCTTTTTCTCTACCCCCTTTTTGGCAGTACTGGGATAGAACCCAGAGCCTATACAAGGCAAGCTCTCTACGAATGAGCTACAGCCCCAGCTCTATGCTACAGCCCCAGCTCTATGCGCTATAGTCTTTAAACTCCTGATTCTGAAGTAGGATTTGGCTGAGAACAAAAAGACAGGCTGAATTCAATTTCCACAGGATTTGGAACTACTTGAGGGCCAGGCTAGTTAAGTCTAGTATACAAGAAGTTCACTGTGTCTATTTCATGGACAAACGGTTGGACCAATCCTCAGGCTTGCTCCATAGGTCAGTGGGTATTGAAAAGAACCCTCCAGGAAGACGACATCTGGTATGGCCCTGTTCTCAGTCCCCTCAGACTAGATGACACATCTTAGTTGGCACCACAGAAAGCTCCAAGGCTAGACCAGCCTCTGTGCCTCTGGGGTGCTCACACCCATGAGACTACACTCCATGGGGAACCAGGCCAGCTTTTAAGAAAACCTGAGAATTCTTTCAGTCTGGCTCTGTTCCAAACTGTAAAGGTCGGGGGAAACTGACCTGGCTGTGGACAAAATGGAGAAGAAGCAAGAAAACTCACCGCACACTACACCTACCCACCACCCAACAGTCTTCCAGAAACAGGCTCAGCTGTGTCCTGTCAGCCCAGCCCCGGCCTTAACATCTCCAGCGGAGACAGAGTCGCAGGGCAGCCAGGCTAGTACAGGTGATGGAGGACTCCAGGCTGTGCTGCCCCCCAAAATAGATGGAGGTGAATGGAGAGGCAGGGAAGTTCTCAGAGGAAAACTCAGGGGGAGGGGGCCCCAGAAAGCTCGAGCTTGGAGTGGAGCCTCCCATCCAGGTGTAGCTGGGCTTCAGTCACTCACGAGGGGATTACGGTCATCTTGTTGACTCTGGCCCTTGAGCTTCTTCTTAAAGATGGAGATTGTAGTAGAAGGTTCATAGAAAATGGTCCAGATTTCCCCGGAAGTCCCAGGCTGACGGCAGTCCCTAAGGTCTCCTGAAGCAGGAACGCGATGAGATCTGCCGAACAAAAACAGTGTTTCCAGTAGATCTGAAGAAAGTACCCAGATAGCTACCTCAGAGGCTCCTGTACCTGTGACCTGCCTGTGAGGCTAGGCCTTGGGGACAGTGTTGGCTGCCTTAGAGTTCAGGATGAAGGCTGGGTGTGGTGATGCACACAAGCACTCCTGGAGCTCAGGGTGGGAGGCAGAGGCAGAGCTCTGAGTTCGTGGGCACGCAGGCCAGCGCAGGGCAGGCCCCCTTGTGGTAACAAGGGGATTTCTGCCAAAATAATTCAAAGCTGGAAAAAGCTGCTTTAAGAGATAATGAATTTTCAAATATTCTTTCTCTTCTCCTTCCTCCTCCCCTAATAAAAGAACGCTATGTACCAATGCCATCTACCTAGAAGCCCACCTACCTAACAGGATAAGGGGAAAGTTCTGTCTGAGGCAGCCGGCCCATCCTGACAGGGGCAGGGAAGCTGCGGAGGGGTTGCGTGTGAGAGGAGTCAGGCGTGTGCTTTAGGGCCTCAGCCCTGCTTCAACCTTCGGTGAGACACTGCCCTGAGGGACTTCCTTAGACGTGACTAGTGACATTAAAACACATATTGGTCCTCTGAAGGTACAGGTTCTAGATCAGTGAGGTCAGCCAACCATAGGTGCAAAGCCTTGAGAAGCAGCTCTGCCTGTGCTGACACATGCAGGCACTTCTGACAGCAGCACAGCGCTGGGTACTGTGAGAGGTGCACAGTGCCCTGGAGTACATGCCCTACGCTGGGTACTGTGAGAGGTGCACAGTGCCCTGGAGTACACGCCCTACGCTGGGTACTGTGAGAGGTGCACGGTGCCCTGGAGTACACACCCTACGCTGGGTACTGTGAGAGGTGCACGGTGCCCTGGAGTACACGCCCTGTGCTGGGTACTGTGAGAGGTGCACGGTGCCCTGGAGTACAC
>JADRCH010000051.1:9503671-9535886 GCA_019843965.1 Rhynchomys soricoides
ACTGCTGTGTGTGGGGTCACTGCTGTGTGTGGGGTCACTGCTGTGTGTGGGGTCACTGCTGTTGGGGGTCACTGCTGTGTGTGGGGTCACTGCTGTGTGGGGTCACTGCTGTGTATGGGGATCACTTCTGTATATGTGTGTGTTACTGCTGTGGGGGGGGTCACTGCTGTGTGGGGTCACTGATGTATGTCGGGATCACTTCTGTGTGTGTGTGTGTGTGACTGATGTGGGTGGTCACTGCTGTATGTGGGGTCACTGCTGTGTGTGGGGTCACTGCTGTGTGTGGGGTCACTGCTGTTGGGGGTCACTGCTGTGTGTGGGGTCACTGCTGTGGGGGGTCACTGCTGTGTATGGGGATCACTTCTGTATATGTGTGTGTTACTGCTGTGGGGGGGTCACTGCTGTATGTGGGGTCACTGCTGTGGGGGGGTCACTGCTGTGTATGGGGATCACTTCTCTGTGTGTGTGTCACTGCTGTCAGGGGTCACTGCTGTGTGTGGGGTCACTGCTGTGTATGGGGATCACTTCTCTGTGTGTCACTGCTGTGGTGGGTCACTGCTGTGTGGGGTCACTGCTCTGGGGGGGTCACTGCTGTGGTGGGTCACTGCTTTGGGGGGTCACTGCTGCGTGGGATCACTGCTGTGTGGGTTCACTGCTGTGGTGGGTCACTGCTGTGTGGGGTCACTGCTGTGTGGGGTCACTGCTCTGGGGGGTCACTGCTGTGGCTGACCTAGCCATGCCATGCTTAGGGCTCAGGAATGGGTTTTGCAGGAGGGGGGGTGAAGGCTGGAGAAGCTTCAGAGTGATCTTAACTCTGCCTAGTTCTAGTGGGAATATGAAGCTGGAACCCCAACAGAAACAAGAACACGAGCACTTGGGAAGCTTCGGGTCAAAACAAGGGCTCTAGGGAACTGAAGTACAGCCCTCAGTGCATTCTGTCAAAACAGTTGTCTATGTCCTGCTGTTCTGAAAATCTGAGTGAGGCTAAACTTAAAAGTAGTGGGAAAGGATTGGCAGAAGAGGTTTTAAGACAGTGTAGCCCTGTGCTTGGGATATGGTTACAACTGATGTCTTAGCCAGGTCGACCATGAGACTTCATAGAAAAACAGAGCAGAAAACGAAAAGCAAACAATTGGCCAGAAATGAGTTTAAAGTCACAGACAAAGCAACCGGAAGAAGACGTCATAGAGAAGGACCCCTTTGAACTGGGACAAAAAAATTCTTTGATGGCATTTCAGGAAGGAAGTGGCAAGGTACAACCCATGGAAGGCTCTGGGATGTGAGGCTGAACACCCATTTAGGAGATTTTACTCGAGAGGAAGTGCAGCCAAGGCGCCCTACTGGACAAGGGCTGCCTAGAGAAGGGTTTCTGAGCTTATGTGCCTATGCACTCAGAGGCAGGGTGATCCAGGCAGGCCGGGAGCAGACACCACAGGCTGTCACTGTAATAGGATACATACAGCTTTGCTGGCTCACCAAATGTAAGAACTACAATCATGGTAGTGTGACTGACATTCATGTGTGTAGTGTATAAGGGGTCAGAGGACACCTCAGGTATTGTTCTTCAGGACCTGTTAACCTTGTTCCTTGAGACAGGAGCTTGCCAGTCAGTAGGCTAGACTGGCTAGTCAGCGAATCCCAGGGATTCACCTGTCTCTGCCTCCTCAGAGCTGTGATGACAAGCAGGTGTCCCTCTACCCACTAGGCCATCTCCTCAGTCCTACGTCAACCTTTCTAAGGAAGGCCCAGGAGGCCATCAGTAAGCAGCAGTGTCCAGGTTCCCCGAGGGGAGCCCATGTGTGAGGCTATGACTGTGAAATCTAAGTGTCAGTGGAGACCTTGGGACATGCCAGGAACATGGGATGTCTGTGGAGAAAAGCTGCAGGCAAAGAGTGAAGCCAGAGCAAGAGAAAGGATATGTGTGTTACAGGCAGCGGGGTCATGTGGGCAGCGCTGCCCAAGCCTGGCAGAGTCAGCGCCATGAACGGTTTCTGAATGGCTTCACCAGGCACCTGCCTGGCTTTGAACTGGCTCTGTCCAGTCTTTACTTACTGCTCTCCTGCTCCTGCTTTGGAGATGAGAATGTTGACTGCTGTCACGGGACGTGGGGAATGTGTAACTCCCTTTGGTGTTACAGGGTCACAGTTCAAGGTTTGCCTGCACTTCAGAAGAGACTTTGAGAGCACTGGCTGTTCTTCCAGAGGACTTGAGTTCAATTCCCAGCACCCACATAACTTCTCATGACTATCTGGAACTCAAGCTCCAGGAGATCTGGCCTCTGAGGATGCCAGGCATGCATGTGGTACACAGATAAACATGCAGCTAAAGCACCCGTACACAAAATTTAAGTAAAATAATAAAGTCATGGGTTTAAAAAAACCCACTTTGGGTACTTCTGTATTAGTTAGGGTTCCTTTGCTGGGATGAAACACCATGACCAAAAAGCAAATTGGGGAGAAAAGCATTTATTTGGCTTATACTTCCACATTGCTGTTCATTACTGAAGGAAGTCAGGACAGGAACTCACATGGGGCTGGAACCTGCAGGCAGGGATTGATGTAGAAGCCATGGAGGGGTGCTGCTTACTAGCTTGCTTCACATGGTTTGCTTAGCCTGTTTTCTTATAGAACCCAAAGATGTCACTACCCATAATGGGCTGGGCCCTCCCCAATTGATCACTAATTGAGAAAATACCTTACAGCTGGACCTCATGGAGGCCTTTCCTCAACTGAGGCTCCTTCCTCCCGGATGACTCTGTCTTGTGTTGACACACAAAACCAGCCAGTACAACTTCTAAGTTGGACTAAGTATATTTTGTACTCTGAGACAGATGTTTATAGTTTGCATATAGTTCAGTAGCTGGCTCTAGCACTCCTGTTCAGCTGACACACCTTGCGGTCCTGCCACAAACCAAAGCCACTCCATCACTCCCTCCTTGCTATGATGCCCTGAAACCCCTCAGATCCCATGGCTCAGAGATACCTTTCCTGCCTTAAGTTGCTTCTTTTCTGTTTTAATCACCATTCCTGGAGCCTTGGGAGGGAGTACAACCTGCTGACATCTTGACTCTGTGAGAGGGTAAGCTCCTCCGATTTAAGCACTATAATTTGTGATCCTGCATTATGGCAGCTCTAGGAAACAAATCTTGTGAAGGTGTTGTTCAAAATGGAGCTCCAGACCTCATTGAGATGTCAGAAGTGCATGCCCGGTCCCTCAGCCATCAGGGATCCTGCCAATAAGCCTAAAATAAACTAGTTGGGGTCAGACACTTCTGACGTTTGAACCAACACTAGCTACTAAGTCATACTGAACTGAACTGCCTTCTTGCCTCCCATGGATCGCTCTCTGCTGACCATGGTGGAGTATGTCCAGCAGAGACACCTGCAATAGCCAAGATACTCAGAGCACTACACAAGTATAGACTGTTAGACACTGTTGTCCCTTCTAGAGGGCAGGTCTGAGTCAGCCTGTTCTGTATTTCAGTCCCAGGAGCTGAGCCACAGTTGGCATCACATGGCACATGCTTCCTGAGTACTGACGAATGGATAACTAAATGGGTGGGTGGGCTTGCTGTCCCTCGTTGTGCCTTTGTCACCAAACATACTCACTGTCAAAGAGAATAATCCTGCCATCCCCACCGCAGGGCTGCGTGTGGTCGCCGAAGCAGACACTATTGCACTCGGTGCTGGCTGCCTCTCCATGCTTCCAGTAGTCAGGATTGTTCCCACAGAAGCATGCGTAGCCTGATTCCATCCCAGCAAACTGCCACAACAGAAAAGGAGTGTGAAGACTTGTAAGTCAGACTACATGCATTTGCATTATGAGATGGCTATGAACTTGGGGAGTCTGGGTAAATGTTATCACATGATGTTGGGAAGGTCATGGGGGTGTCAGGCCCAATGGAAGCTGGCCGGCCCGTTACCCTCAAATCCGGAGCAATTAGCCTCAGTTTCCCAGTCTACCCTTTCCCTGTGACCTCTTCTTAGCTTCACTCATGTGCTCCCTGCCTGTGAGGACTTGTTTCCATTGTATTTAAGTCTTTAATGTGAAACACTGGTTAAAAACAGCTAAACATTTTATTGTCTATTTATCATGTGCCAGGCATCATCTTAATTAATTTTAATTAATTTTAAAATTAATTAATTTTTATATAAATAGATGTTTTACCTGCATGTATGTATATTCATGATGCCCTCAGAGGCCAGAAGAGGATTTCTGATCTTCTGAAACTGGAGTTACAAATGACTGTGAGCCACCATGTGGGTGCTGGGTGTCAAACCTGGGTCCTCTGGAAGAGCGGCAAGTGCTCTTAACCACTGAGCTATCTCTCCAGACCCTTTATATATATTTTAAAAGTCAACCTTTATTTTTATGTGTCTGGGTGTTCTGCCTGCATGTATGCCTGCATTGTATGTGTGCAGTGCCTGTAGAGCCCAGAAGAGGACAATGGATCCCCTCAGACTGGAGTTACAGACAGTTCTGAACTGTCATGTGGATGCTGGGAATCAAACCCAGCTCTTAGTTATCTCTCCAGTCCTCAAGACTTGTGTATGCGTGTGTCTGTGTGTCTGTCTGTATCTGTATGTCTGTGGACACATGAGTACTGGTGCCCACAGAGGCCAGAAGACAGTGTCAGATGCCCTAACACCTGAGTTACTGAGCTTCTGAACATAGGCACAGGGTACCAAACTCTTGTCCTTCACAAGAGCAGTAAGTGTTCTTAGCTGCTGACCCGTCTCTCAAGCCCCCAGACGTGTTTTACAGTTAAATGTCACAGCAAACTAATTAAACATTATTTGTATTCTCATTCATTTTTAATGCTAATACACTAACTAAGCACATAGTCTGCAGGAGCCAATCCCTGGATACAGGACAAGCTGCACCACACCAGAGCCTTCATGCTCTTGCTTTATAGCCCCTCCCATAGTCCCTGGCGACTACTTCCCAAGTTTTTCTACTAGTATCACTTTGTCATTTTGAGACTATAAAGTAGCTTTAAAAAGCGCGCACACACACACACACACACACACACACACACACACACACACACAGCAGAACCACCCTCAGCATGCCGGCAAGTTCATACACACTGAAGCACATGCTAACAGTTCACTCCTTTAGCTTAACCAAACACAATCCTGTGTAATGTAGGGCAGCATTTGTTCACCTGTTTCCAGGTATGAAGTCTAGAACTTTCATAAGCATTTGCATACAGATTCCTGTAAGTTTTCATTTGTCTGAAGTAATAATTAGGGGTGAGATTGTTGGGCTTAATTTTTTAAAAAAGAACCACCAACCTTTTGCAGGAGGACTGAGCCATGCCATGTCACTAACAATGTGTGAGAGCTCGGGGGCCCTTGTCAGCACTTGCTACTGTCAGTGTTTGATTTTAGCCATGCTGGTTGTATATCTCATGGTGGCTTTAATCTTCATTAGTTTAATAACTGATTATGCATATAATTTCATTTGCTCATTTGCATTGGTGTGTTCTCTTTGGTGATGAATTGTTTGTTTCTTTTGCCTATTCTAAAACTGTGTTGCCTGAAATTTTACTGTTGTGAGCTTTAGGGTTTTTTTGCACATTCTGGGTTAAATCAACACTGGCTGTAGGCAGCAGCATCTCTTGGGCTTTTTCTTGAAGAAAGTGGGTGGAGCACCAGCCCCTCATCGGCTGTTTCCTGCATGGTGATGGCTGCCCCACGCTCCTAATGCCACATCTCAAAAAGCGTGAGCTAAAATAAACCTTCCTCTTCAAGCTTCTTTTCTCACAGCTCTGAAAAAGGAACCAACACAGCGTCCACACACTGTTCTGCATGCAATTAGCCGACTGCCTCATTACCATTTGTTGGAGACTATTCTTTCCTAATTTAATGATCTTGGCAATTTAGCTAGAAATCAACTGAGCATCACTTTATAGATTCATTTTAAGTTGTGAAGTCTATTGTTCTGCATGTGTATTTTTATGACATTCTTGCAGTAACTTTTTTCTGTAGTTTAATTTAAAGTCAATCTTTGCCTAAGCTATGATGCGAAACAAACTCATCTTCCTTCACTAAGAGTTACAATATGTCTTCAGGAGTACCCGATAACAACCGTTCACTGATGGACAGCCTTGAGACATTTATAAAAATCAACCGTGTGCCTCTGTATAGGTCTGTTTCTAGATGGTTCTACTGATATACAACAGAAAACCTTTTCCATAAAGGTCAGAAATAAGTATCCTGCATTCTGTGGGCTACATAGTCTTTTTCTACCCAGTTTCCTGGCCCCATAATGAAAACAGCTACAGACAATATATAAATGAGCAGACATTGCTCTGTTTAATAAAACTTTATTTACCTGAACAAAAATTAACAGACGGGTGGTCGGATTGGTCTGTGGGCAATTTCTGACTGGCTCATGATTTCCTCTCTTGGTGACAGTGGCTTTACAGAAACAGGTCAGGTGAGGAATTTCCACATAACAGTTCTTTATCAAGATCACTTTGGTCTGTCTTTGCATATGCATGTCAGGGTCGGCCATTTTTCTTTTGCATTGCTGGGGTGCTGACCCTGCCCTGGTCTTGCTTGTCCTGGGCAAGCACTTTACTACTGAGTGTTGTCTCCAGCGTTGGAGCTTGTCATTTTTTTTAAAAAGCTCTACTTTTCCATTTAATTTATAGACTAACCTGAGGGAGTCACCACCTTAATAATACTTGTATTGTCTTGGTTGTGAGCAGGTAGGTCTGCCTTGTCACTTACTAGGTCCTTACAGCTTCATTAGGAGCTCTCAAATCTCATTAGTTAACCTCTCTGCCTCATCTCTGCTCCCGGTGCTGTTGGGATCTAGGGCTTTACACGTGTCGGGTAAGTGCACTCTGGGCCCAGTCTATACTCTTGTAAAATGGTAAGATTTTCTTTTCTATTCTTTCTTTTTGGACAAAGGGGTTTATTGAAATATACTGCATGAGAGCATCAGCAGAGCTCCCTGAGAGGTCACTCAGGTACATCAATGAGATTTGTAATATTATAATTATTTGTTTAGATGCATACATTACTGTTTACTGCTAGTATATGAACACACAGCTTTTTGTATATGACCTTATACCCTATAGGGTATAGGGTATATTGTTAAATTTATCCACTGATTCTAGCCCCTTTTTCCATAGATTCCTTAGGATCTTCTATAAAGTAAAAAATTAATTCTTACTTTCCAATCTATTTACCGTATTTCTTTCTTTCTTTCTTTTTTTTTTTTTTTTAAAAAAAACCATTTCTTTAGCAAGACCCTCCAGGCCAATGAGGTAAGAGTGAGTACTGTCTGCCATGATACTAGTTAGGAAGCATGGGATCCCTCACAACTGAGTTGGGTATTAGCTATAGGTATTTTAAAAATAGATACTTTTAATTATAGCCAGGCTCTGTAGTGCATGCCTATGATCCTAACACTTGGGCAGGGAAGGCAGGAGAACCAAGAATTCAAGATCAGCCTGGACTATATGAGACCCTAAACACACACACACACACACACACACACACACACACCCTTGTTGTATGAAACATGGTCTCATTATGTAGCTGTGATGGGTCTTTAACTTGCTCTATAGATCAGGCTGGCCTGGTCTGAAATTCACAGAGATCCACCTGCCTCTGCCTCCCAAGTGCTGGGATTAAAGATGTGCACCACCACACCAGTCATTGTGGGCGAGTCTTGAGGCTAGGTACACTGTTACGGAAATAGGAAGTGAAGATCTGGGATCTTTGTGGATGTTCCTTCTGTGACTCAGTCACTATGAGGGCTGTCTCACATAACAATCCCACCATTCTTCTATACTTACTGGTTTGCACTCACTGGTCACGAACACTTATCTTCTCACTTGGAGTGGGGTGGTGTGCTCTTATTTTAATCAACAAGATGCATTTATTACTATCATCCGAAGCTTAAGCATGTTGGATTTAGATCATGGGACTCCTTTCAAGGTGGCTTTGTCCATGTGATGAATCTGTACTAATGTTTCTGTCCTACATAAGACATTATGAACACATCTTGTGCTTTGAACACAGCATGGGTAATTTTCCCACAGAGCTTCTTTCTGGTGGAGACCTGAGAACTGGCTATAGTCCCCGTTGTCAGTGTGCGACAAGGATGGTGATGAAGCTGTGTGCGCACAGCCGCCGAGCAGAACTCACTCACTGGCTCTGAAACACTCGCTCATTACACACCCAGGCTCTGCACAACCAACCACATGGCCATGGGGTCCAACTGCCTTGCTTATTCGCCTGCCTCACATGAGCAGGGTACCCTTCTTTCTTGGGATTAATTAATGGCTTTTAGACTGAATTGGTCAAAGGAAAGAGGGAAAAACAAAAGGAGAGAGGGAGGGATCTTCTGTCTGTCTTAATACAAAGTAGCACCATGAACCTTAGTGACTGGGAAATATGTTTCAGATAAAGAAAGAAGACATTTGGAAAAGTGGTAGGGCATGGCAGTTTGCCACTGCCTTGGCTCAACTCTACGGAGTCATTAACATCCATGCTCATAACAGACAAGGGCCGAGAGGAGGCTACCAGGGACCCCCTCTCCCCATCTTTACATGGAATGCTGCCTTGCTCCGACTCCCCAGCCTACTCTACCCACGTGACTTGACATGTGGGCTGCTCCGATTTATCATTATCTTTTCTATAGCTGTACACCACGGAGCTGGTACCTTGAATCTCTGACTCCGACAAAAGCTGATACAGGTTTGTATGGTGAGCTTGTTGGACGTTTTACTGGTGCCCGTGAGAGGAGGTGGGTTTCCATGATCCTTGTAGCAGCCAAGGTTTCCAGGCACTAGAGAGAAACAAAACAAAAGAATTTCCCAACATCTGGCGGGGACACTAAGGGAAATGCAGTCTGGGCAGGTGTGCTCTTCCCTCAGGGTTTACACCCTGAGGTACAGCACAGGCTCACAGCAACAAGCTCTGAAAGGGACCCTCTCCTACTCTTCTCTGCCAGACGAGACAGCATTGGCAAGAAAGTGTGGCACGCAGATCCCCAGCATACTGCATCCGTGTTGGTAGAGTTTATTTCTGAAGACAGCACCCATCTTCCAGTAATTCACCGGAAGGACAGACACAGAGGGAAAGACCAGAGGAGCCCTGGTAGGAAGCCCGGAGGTGCTCCTTTGGCCACATACATGCAACCTACATGTGTGATACTGTAGACATCGAGGGAATGAACACTGTTCAAAGAGGAGTGACCGCAAGTGCTACCACAGCAAAATCGGAAGTGTCCATAACATCATTCAGCACACCACACGAATCACTGTAAACAAGCAGGTGAAGGCAAGGTTCTTGCCAAGAGAAGTAACGTGCCCATGGAACATGTTCAGCACCGAGAGCCAAGGCCATTTCCCGAAACTGGTGATGGAAAAACCTATCAGAAAAAAGGATGCCAAGAAGGCCTGTGTGTTCAACAGAGCACCGGCCAGCTCTGCCGGAGAAGCCCGCTTCTTGGGCACTAACAGGAAGGAGCCTGGGCTGCTGGAGCTGTTCCCTATAAATTCACAGCTTAATGTGCAAAAAAGTTAAAGGCCTATATTGCTAAAAACACAAACAAACAAACAAACAAAACCAAAAACAAGACCAGAGAAGCAGGCTGGCAGTGTCGCACGGGTGAAAGGGGCTTGAGGACCTGAGTTTGATCTCTGGGACTCACATGGTGGAGAGAACCAGCCCCTAAAAGCTGGTTTTTGGCCTTCACGCGTATGCTGTGGCCTGTGCTGCTCCCTCCCACCCCCACTCCCAAAAGTGAAGCAGTCAGATTTAAATGGTTCCAGGCGACTAGGGGAGCATGAGTAGTAAGCACAGGCACACAGCCCCAGGACTCGAGGTTAAGGCAGGGGTGGTAAAGCTGAGGCCAACCCAGGCTACATGATGCATTTGGATTTGTTTAAAAAGCAAACAAATAAGCAAGCAAACAAAGGGCTGGAGAGAAGGCTCCAATGGTAAGGGGGACACAGGTTGGACTCCCAGCATCTACAATGGTGGCTCAAGTCATTTGTGTAACTCCAATTCCAGGAGACCCAGATGCCGTCTTCTGGCTTCTGCACACATCAGACATGCACATGGGATACATACATACGTACATGCAGGCACACACAGAGACACATAAAATAAAAGTATCTTAAAAAAACCAACAACCAAAATCACCCCAAATCCCCCAAGGGAACCGACATCAGCTTAGTACAGAGTATATACATGTTTTCTGTGGAATCAGCCTAAACGCCCACCAACAAATGAATGTATTAAAATGTGATACAAAGACAATGGAGTTGTATTCAACCATAAGGAAAAAATTATAGCTGGGCATGGTGGTGCATAGCTTTAATTCTAGCACTTAGGAGACAGAGGCAGGTGGATCTCTGCGAATTCAAGACCAGCCTGGTGTATACAGTGAGTTGTTCCTGGATAGCCTGGGCTACCTAGTGAGACACTCACACAAAATGTAAACAAACAAAAGAAGAAAATTATTCAGCTGCACATATAAAGGCACTTGCCTGTGATAGTATACACAAGCCCTGTGCAGACTCAAGCTAGACCAAACCCCAGCACGGAAGGAAGGCCAAGGTGGGTGTGAGGTCCCACTCCTAGCTGAGGAGTCATTGGAACTGACAGCCACTGGAGGAGGGAGGGCCACACATCCATGAATATATGGGCAGTACTAACCAGATTTGATGGGAAGGAAAACCCAAGAGACAGGACCCAAAGCTGGTGGGAAGGAAAGCACATGGATACAGGAGGAGTCAGGGAAGGGGTAAACACAGTTTAAAAATGGAGTACATTCTCAAAGAACTAATAGTAATAAAAACCAAAATTACATCATTTGCAAGAAAATGGAAGAATGTGGGGATCACCAATTAAGGAAAATAGCCAAACTCAGATAAATATAACATTTTCCTCAAATGTGGAACCATGAGTATTTTTTGAGAAAGGGTCTCTCTGTGTAGCCCTGGCTGTCCTGGAACTTGCTCTGTAGACCAGGCTGGCTTCAAATTCACAGAGATCTGCCCGCCCCTGCCTCCCCAATGCTGAGATTAAAGGCGTGAGCAACCACTACCCTGCCACATTTTCTTTCTCAGACAGGGTCTCTCACTAGTCTGGAACTCATCAAGTAGACTAGGCTGGCTAATGAGCCCCAGGGATCTGCCTTGCCAGAGCTGGGATTAGATACACCACCCACTATGGATAGCTTTTTAAAAAGGATTTGCTTTTAAGTGTATGTATGTATGCGTGAGTTTATGTGCATCATGTATGCCTGCAGAGACCAGAGGGTTTTCAGTCCCTTAGAAGAATGGAAGTTACAAGTGATTGTGAGCCCCAGACACGGGTCTGGGAATCGATCCGGGTCCTCTGCAAGAGCAGGAAGTGACCTTAACCGGCATCCCTTCAGCTCCAGTGCCCGGCTTTTTTTTTTTTTTTTTTTTTTTTATTACTTTGGTTCTGGGAGATCAAATTGGGGTGCTACAACTGATCAATTTCCACTCTCCACTGCCATTTTTGTACATACGAATGATGTGAAAGCGACAATATGGGAGGCGGAAGCAGACTAGTGGGGCGCAGACTCAGGAGGGAGTAATGAGGAGTGACCATGGCCAAAGTACATGGCGCACTCGAGTCAAGTGTACAGAAGAACTGGAGCTGCAGTGTCCTTATCAAGCTTACAACAGTGAACGGGCTCCCCCAGCCCTCGGCTGCACACCATGCTTTCCATAGCACCACTGAACAAATGACCACCCCGCTGTCTCCCAGAGACATCTGTTACCTTTCTGAAGGCTGGAAGAACCAAGCAGGTTTTAAGGGCCAAGCTGAGCCATACTGGATGAGTTCTAAGAAGCAGCCACACTGTTAGGTTACGGCCACACCGCCACCATTCCCTCTCACATCACATCTTCCCTCCCTGGCTTCCGCTATCCTGTCACAGGCCTCTGACTCATACTTTCCTGTAAATGCACTGGACGCACACGTATAATCCAGGATAATCTCTCCTTCCCAAATCTTTACCCACACTTGCAAACTCTCTCATTCCATTTAAGGTCACATTCTCATAGACTTGGGATTATAAAGTCGATCATTATTGACCCAATAAAGGGGTCATTATTCAGCCTACCTCAGGGAGTATATCAGTGTTTGACAGCCACATGGTAAGTTGTTTGTCCTAGTGAAAGAGCAGTATCTGAGGCAAGAGGAACGAACGTAAATATAGGTACTAACCATAGCAACTGGCTTTCACATAGCCTCGGATTTGCTAAGCACTGAATGTTTGTACGCACTGTGATGTAATAAGAAATACACTTGGTCTCTACCCACTTCCTGCCACCAAGTTTCCCAACCCTCAAAACTCTGGATGACTCCTTTCTAGTGAGCCACCTCATGGTGGGCCTCTGGCTAGCCTCATGGTGGGTGCTGGACACCAGAAAGACCAAGACACAATTAGTACCTTGGAGCTATGAGTCCCAGTCCCCATCCTTCAGGGAAGAGAAACAAGCTAGGGATGGAGTTAATATTTGATTGGCACTACCTGGTGAAGCCTCTTAAAAACCCTAGAGATGGAGTTCAGAGAGTTTCTGGAGTGATTAACACGTCCTGGCACACTCCACAGGGACAGATGCTCTGGGGCTCAGATCATCCTGGACCTCAAACATATAAACATCTTTAACATCTTCGACCTATCACGTTCTCTTTCTGACACACCAGCAAATGTGTCCCTCAAATTCTGAGAGTTATTACGGCAGATTACCAAACCTGAGGTGGAAGTCTACTTTGTAGACAAGCCTCAAGACTCACAACTTGTCATTGGCATCTGAACCAGAGTGTGATCCCGTACTGCCAAGCCTTTAGCCTCCTGCTCTGATGCTGGGTATCCAGTCATGAATGGTAATCCATCCTGTTAATGTGTAGAGTTGCAGGATTGGCTGGTGGGAAAAACTTACCCATCTGGTGTCACAATAAAGTCTGTGAATATAGGAAAAAGATTGGTTTCCTTCCTTTCATACGTTAAGTCTGAATAAACAGTGTGAATGGATTTGGAGTGAGGCCTCCGGGCAGTAATTAGATGAAGTCAGGAAGAGTGAGCCCCCACAATGGGGTAAGAAGAGAGGAGAGCCCATTCTTTCTCTGTCCTGTGAGTACTCATCAGAAACTCAGCCATCAAAGAGCCAGGAAGAGGAGCCATACCAGACACTGAATATGATCAACTTCCAGCTTAGTATATCTATTAATCTGCTTGGGTCTGAGAAATTTTGTTTTTAAAAAAAAATCACATACTACAGGGCATTTTAGCACTTTAATCCCAGAATTCCGAAGGCAGAAGCAGGTGGATCTCTGTGAGTTCAAGGCTTCCCTGGCCTACAAAGCAAATTCCAGGCCACCTAGGGCTATATAGTGAGACCCCGTCTCTCTCAATCCCCATGTGCACCAATAGATAAAAAAGAAACATTGCTAAAACAGATCCTTGTCCCTAAAGGGCGTTCACAGCCTTTGTGTTCACATCTTTTTTTGAAGCAAGGTCTCAATATGTAGCCTAGGCAGGCACCAAGCGTTTGAGGATTACAAGTCTACAAACAGACCATGCCAAAAGCCTATGGCAAAGTACTGAGGGTGGGCTGGGCTCCAGCCAATAGCACACGTAAAACTGCATCTCATTAAAAGCCCTGTGAGCTGGACAGTGGCTCTTTCCTGTCTTTAGACGAGACATTCCAGCCCTGGCAACAGCTTGCCTGCAGCTCTATAAGAGACTTCAATGCACAAGACTAAGTTAGGCTACATTTCCTCACTCACAGAATATCTGATGATTAAGGCACCACTTTAAGCCACTAAATTTGGGGTGACTACCTGTTTCAAAGCAGTCAGTCACTTAACACATGATACACTCCAAATATGTTCATGGTTAACTCACAATGAGCCATGGACACCCTGGTCTCTTAGAAATTCAGTGTTCAGTCTGTGTTTTGTTTTTGTTTTTATGTGCACTGGTGTGAGGTTGTCAGATCCCCTGGAACTGGCATTACAGACAGTTGTGAACTGTCATGTGGGTGCTGGGATTAGACCTGGGTCCTCTGGAAGAGCAGCCAGTGTTCTTAACTGCTGGGTCATCGCTCCAGGCCCCTCAATCCATGTTTAAAACTCAGGATTATCAGGTGAAGTTCCTTTCCAAACATCCTACAGTTTCTTCTAGAACCAATTTAAAACCCTAAGCTAACAGACCAGAGAGTCTGGGATAGTATTTTCTGTTTTAAGATGGAAAGAACACGTCCCAGTTTATTGAGCTGTATTTGCACGCATATAAAAATATATACACGTATGTGTATGCATACATGGGAAACTTTCCTCCTTAAACCGTCTGACTAGTCTATTTTACGTTTGCAGGAAGCCCCTCTGCCAATCTCATCCTCACACTTAAATCATGAGGTTGTCCTGCTTCTGTTCCCATCACACAGGGCTCAGATGTAACAAATGTGGTTTCTCCATACAAACTTTAACGTGAATCTTTCAGAAACAAACCAAATCTCTACAGTAGCAAGTTTAAACAAGAGCTGGGGCAGGAGTGGGCCAATCTCAGTGGAGGCCAGCCTGGGAAGCCTGAGGTTTAGGGCTTAAACAGCTGCAGAGCCAAGCAGTTCCAGTCAGGGTGCACGGTCCAGGCTGAGCTTGTTAAGAGAACTTCCTATGGAGACTAGAGCATGAGTTAATGACTCTTGGTAAGAAGTGCCTGATCATGAGCATGGTGGTCATTTACTCTGATTCTGTCTCCATTCTTCCATTATGCTCACGTGAGCATGATATTATGTATTAGACAACACACAGCCCAAGGCACACAGTCCTAAATACTAAGTTTAGACATAAGCAAGGCTAGAGACTACATGAATACTGCTGGAACCTATAAGCTTTATTCACAAAGATTCGGTGAGGAAACCCAGGGAGGTAGTGGAGTACCGACACGTAGCAAAAGGGGACGGTTAGGAGTCAGGCTGCTCTCCGCTGCCGTCCTAGTCCACCTGGCCCTCAGAGGTTTACGGTAGACCTTGCCTCGCCCTCAAGCTTACCAAACTTCCCACTCAAACGGTGTTGAGACTCTGCTGCCACGCCCCAGTTTCCTCTCTCTCAAACATTTCCTTCTAACAAGCCCTTCCCCCTGGATACGACCAGGATATGAAGGCATATAAAATGGGGAACTAGGGAGATGGCTAAGTCAGCAAGGCGTTTGCCTTGTAACTCCAGGACCTGAGTCTGATCCCCAGAACACACATCAAGCGTCCATGCGTACCCAGCGTTGGGAATCCCTGAGGTTCCCTGGCTAGCCAGCTTGCCTAATTATCAAGCTGCAGGCCACTAAGAAACCCTATCTCAAAAAACTTGCCAGGTGGTGGTGGCACAAACCTGAGAGGCAGAGGCAGGCGGAGCTCTGTGAGTTCAAGGCTACCCTGATCTACAGAGTTAAATTCCAGGACAGCCAGGACTACACCAAGAAACCCTGTCTCAAGAAAGAAGGAGGAGGAGGAGGAGGAGGAAGAGGAGGAGGAAGAGAAAGAGGAGGAGGAGAAGAGGAGGGGAAGGCAGAGATAAATTAGGCTAGTCTGGCTGGCCAGTGAATTGCAGGAATCTGCCTGGCTTTGCTTCCCCAGTGCTGGGACCCTAAGGATGTGCCACCATGACATTTTACATGGGTTCTGGGGGATCAAACTCAGATCCTCATGTTTGCATGGCAAATATTTTATGGACTGAGCTCTCTCTGTAGCATCATAATTGAATTTTTTAAAATGACACATTAGCAATTTTGTTTTAAAAATCAAACATTCTAACATAATATAATTCAAAGGTATATTAATTTGATACATGCTAAGGAATGACAGCATAGAAATATTAAAAGTTTTAGTTTTCCATAATAATTAAACCATTAAGTTTCTGTAAGAACAGTGATTCTCAGCCTGTGGGTCATGACCCCTTTTGGAGTCATATATCAGATATCCTGCACATCAGATATTTGCATTATGATTCATAACAGTAGCAAAATTACAGTTATTAAGTAGTAATGAAAATAACTTTATGGTTGGGGGTCACCACATGAGGAACTGTATTAAAGGGTCACAGCATTAGGAAGGCTGAGAACCACTGCTTAAGAACTTTGTATGAGAGTTTGAGGCCAGTCTGGTCTACCGAGTGAGTTCCAGGACAGCCAGGGCTATATGGAGAAACCCTGTCTCAGGGGGAAAAAATGAAAAAAAAGAAAAAGGAAAAGAACTTTTTGTGAACAGTAAAAGCACTGCGGTTCACAACACACAGTCCTCTGAAATCTCAGCGGAGGTGCCTCAGGCAGCATTGGTTGTAAAGCCACGCAGTGCGTTCAGAAACACAGTGGGGGGACCACATGATGGCACACAAGCAAGAGCTGCCAGAGGCGCCTCAGACTCACCACAGGCTTCATCTGAATTAGCTTTAGCCACTGCACATTTAGACACCTTTTACCATGTCAAATCTTTCACAACCCCAACATTCAGTTATGTGACCCCATATGGAGTTGTGATCCACAGAGTTAGAAGGTAAAGCCCTTGCCTACATGCCTGACCACATGTTCAATGTTCAAAGCTCACATGGTAGAAGAACTGACTCTTCCTCCGAACCCCATATGTGTGCCATGGGATAAATACATACATGCACATGCATGCACATACCCACCAACACTAGAAATAAATAAATAAGCAAATATAATGTTTTAAAGAGCCACTGCATTAGGTTCCTGTTCTATCTGTTTCTAGGCTTGTCTTTCTTGAGGGTAGCACTCTGTCACCACAATTACCTTTACAAGCCAGGCGGAAGAAGGATAGGCGTAGAGGCTGAGGCAGGAACATTAAGAGGCAAGCGTCTAGTGATGGCGGACAGGGTGGTTGGCAGGAGGACAAGAGCTGCATTGGTCTACATCCACTCTGCAAAGCTCTTGGCTGCCTTAGGATAAAGCCTGGAGTTTCCTAGGTGTCCCCCACCCCATTTCTTGTGCCCTCCCCCCTCTAGCAGCACACCCTTGCCTCTGCTCCTTAGCCAAACGGAAGTGTGTTTATGTGTCCAGCTTTAGCTCCCTGGCCTTTGGGCTGTTACACTTGCATTCCCTCTGCATAGAAAACTCTTCCCCATGTAAGATTTCAGTCTGAGCATCATTTTCCCCAGAGGTCACTTGGGGGTCACAGTCCTCCCCACCTTTCCCCAGTGGAAAGTGAGCAGAAAATAGCCAAGTGGCCCAGTGCTACAGCAGTGTTGCGCTAGACTGCAAACCCGGTTCCCGTGTCTCTCTCCTAAACAACCACGGAGGACAACAGACGCAGGGCATCGGCTTCCTCACCCTACATTCCCTACAGAGGCTCTGGGACTCTGAAGGATAAATGCTGAAATTGTAAGTGAGTACATGAGGCCCCTCTCAGGCAGCTGTGAGTGAACTCAGCACCTGCTTACAGCTAGCCATGGTTCTCTTGTTACTCTAGAAACAGCATACTCGTTTCATACAGGTCAACTTAACAACTTAAAAACTACTAACTCACTGCATGAAACCTTTCCAAAATGCACTAGATATTAAATTTAAGATTTGTTTCGTTTGTTTGAGACAGAGTTTCACCGTGTAGCCACGGCTGTCCTGGAACTTACTTTGTAGAGCAGGCTGGCCCAGAAATATGGTGCCTCTGCCCTTAGTGCTGGGATTAAAGGCATGTGTTACTATACCTAGCTAGAAATTTGGAAGGACATGTCTATTCTAAAACAGATGCTGTGGGGGCTACTGGAGCCTTGGAAATGATCCCTTAGAGGGGTCTTAAGGGGCATTCTTACCGCTGCTGTACCTGTAGTCTGGGCTGAGAAGAAAACCATACAGCTTATTAGAAGTGTGCTACAAGAAACAGGACAGATACTGAGCATGGCCGTGCGTACCTGCTAAAAGCAGGAGAACTGAGTTCAGTCAGCTTGGGTGCAGTGAGCTGTTTCACTCTTCACTACTCATGCAGTGGTCCAGAAACTCTCTGCTTGTTCCCTCCTAGCTCTTGGCACTATCTGAAGACTCTGATCTACCCACCCTATCTATGCCCAGCGGCAGCCAGCATCTGTACACTCTTGGCCACTCCAACGTGGCCTGCATGTCTTTTCTTTGTCACCCTTCTCAGTTCAGGGGATGGAACCAGAGGCAAGTGCTCCAGCCCTGAGCCACATCCCACCCCACCATAGCCCGTCCATGCTCAGGGCATCAGTAGTGGAATGAGAGACAATATGGGCCTCAGAGGGTTCTTGTGAGACGTGGGTAAATACATATCTCAAGGCTGGACAGGGTGATATATGCTGAACAAAGAGTTATTACCAGTCTGTATAGTAAGGCTTTCACCGTTCACCACACACATGAGAATAGCTTGCTGGGCAACAGAAAATTACAATAGCATTGATTTAAAAGACAGCATCAAAAGCGGCTACCTCAGAAATGTTGTTTTTTCCAGATACTAAAATATTCATCTTACATCTGTACTGCACAGTGTGTTTCACCAGGTCATCTCACACGAAACACCATCTCTCCAGGGTAGGCAGGAAGAAGACAAAGAACCATGAAGGTGAAGGGCTTTGCAGAGGGACACATAGGCAGTCTTTGGAGGCAGGATAGAGGTAGGGTGCAAATGCCTGCTGACTGTCTTATATAAATGTGACAATTGCCATTATGGAATAAAAACCGCTGTGCTCACTTAAAAACCTGCTTGGCTACAGTCACTGTGATGTAGAAAGCAAGGCTACATGGTTGTACCAAGCTAAGGCACTCAGCTACCTCATCTCCTTGTAGGCTGTAAACTTCCCCAGACCCTCACCCAAGACTACATCCAGCACAGCCTCCTGGCTGCACGGGGACCTGGGAGGTGCTGGGGAGCAGTGGAGAAGGAGGGCTGACCTAGGAGTCGGGGAGACCCAGTGATACAGCTGTTTTTGAGTAGCCCATGCTCCTGTAACTAACTTCAATCACCCCGATGCATTAAAGGTTCCGTCTACTGGTACCTTCAACTCAATGAATAGATGTTTATTCCCATTGCCTCGACAAAGTCATTCAGCACTGCCTGACAGATTTAGGCAACTCTGCCCCATCATAGGAGGCAACTGGCAGTTAACACTGACTATATCCCTCAGCCCACGATGGAATTCCATCTTCCTTGCTATAAATATGTAGCCCAGGTTGGTCTCTAACTCTTACTCCTCCTGCCTCAGTTTCTTGATGTAATAATTACAGGCACGTTCCACCACCCCTTCCAAGACTGAATAGTTAAAGACATGGGTCCCTCAGCGTTCTGTGCACCCACGGGAAAGCCTCTGGGACAGCATCAGCCTGTGGGGGTGCTCTTTAATTGGAAAATGTGTCTTTGTCTCAGAGAAGACGTGTCATGCAGGATTCCAGACTGTGTCCCACCCTTAGATCTTCCCAGAAGCAGAGAGGGAACGTCCATTAAGAACAGACATTTGTTCTCAAGTTCCTTTACTTTCAGGGCCACTTGGAAGTCCTGTGGCTTCCTCATACATTTTTCCTCTTACGAGGAGGCTTCATCACTTAGAAAAAAAGTAACATACAAATGGAGCCCTTGTTTATCACAGTCAAGGCTTTGAAACCCATGGCAATTACAGTAGTCCCCGCCCGTATCTGTAAGGGATGCATTCCAAAGTCTTCCAGTGGATGCCAGACACCACAAATAGCACCCAGCCATACAGAAGCTGAGTTTCCTTCCTATAGGAGCACACAGACTCTGCCATCTCCATCCAGACTGAGCCCTTATTACACACACCATGGCTCAAACTTGGGCAGTCTGAGGCATGACGACCAAACTGGCACTGCCTTCTCTTCACAACTGTACAGATAGAAGATTCATCCTCACCACAGATGTTAGAAAGCCCAGCATACAATTTCCCCTGTCTTTATTAAGCTGAAGATGTGAACTTAAGTTCCAAGAAAAGAGCCACACCCAAGATCCTGCAAGGCTGATTGATTGATTGATTAGAACTTTGTGACTGTAGAGAGAAGGAATGTGGCAGATCAGGAATCAACTTATCTTGGAATACCTTCACCGTGCCTCAATACCCTCACAGTCCACCTCTGTGCCTCACCTCGAATTCTTGTGACTATGACAAGAAACCTTTTGGGATGTATTGACTTAACAGACCTTCCATGAACTCAAAGGCTAAGAATGTTATCAGATGAAACCTACAGAGCAGATGTCCCTGCTTGGCTATGACCCTCCTCCCTAATATTTCTACCAATATACTTGAAACCTGCCTGGGTGATGACTTTACACATCCTGTCACCATGAAAACTTCCTGAAACTTACACATTGGCGCCTGGTTGCGGCCAACTCAGTCTGTGTTCCCAGGCTATGATCACTCACATTTGGATTTGCCATCTCTTATTCGCTGTGTGGTGAGAGCTGTGTTTATAGAGAGTCACTAAGCACCCAGGAGATACTTGTGCTCAAAAGCATTGACTCTGCATCCATTTGTGCCATCCATATGTTTCACTTTGGCTGAAGGCTTGGAGATAGATCATCGCCCTGAATCTGCATGTGACTCCCAAGGTGGGTAATTATCCATATAGGGGTGAGCTGTAGGCAGATGCATCTTGGAGCAGAAGTGGTCAGTACTTAGAACCACTTTGTCCCCTCAAGAGACAAGGACTTCTTTGGACCACTTCGCAGAATTGAGATGATTTAGGCCTCAAGCTCATGAGGTAGTGGCCAAGCCTTGGCATACTGAGGATAAGTAGCTAAGCTTAGCAGTTACAGCCCAGGGTTCTGCCCTAAAGACTTTGATTAGGGAGTGTCCTCCTATTTCATTAAAGAAAGTCCTTAGTATGAATGAATGAATGAATGAATGAATATCATTTAAATACAAAAGGTGCCATTTCTGATGGAACTAATGGTGAGAGCACTAGATATCATCAATGTGGTGGTTTGAATAGGAATGGCCCCCACAGACTCATGTATTTGAATGCTAGGCCCATAGGGAGTGTCCTATTGGGAGGTAAGGCCTTGTTGGAGGAACTGAGTCACTATGGGGGAGGGCCTTAAGGTCTCCTATGCTTAAGCTATGCCCAGTGAGGTACAAAATCTCCATCTGCTGCCTGCTGATAAAGATGTACAACTCTCAGCTCCTTCTCCAGCACTACATCTGCCTGCACTCCACCATGCTTCATGCCATGATGATAATGGACTGGACCTCTGAACCTATAAGCCAGCCCCAATTAAGTCTTTTCCTTTATAAGAGTTGCTGTGGTCATGGTGTCTGTGATGGTTTGTTTATGCTCGGCCCAGGAAGTGGCACTATTAGAGGGTGTGGCCCTGTTGAAGTAGGTGTGGCCTTGTTGGAGTAGGTGTGTCACTATGGGTGTGGCTTTAAGACCCTCATCCTAGCTGCCTGGAAATCAGTATCTGCTAACAGCCTTCAGATGAAGATGTAGAACTCTCAGCTCCTCCTGCACTGTGCTCCCACCTTGATGATAATGGACTGAAGTTCTGAACCTGTAAGCCAGCCCCAATTAAATGTTGTCCTTATAAGAGTTGCCTTGGTCATGGTGTCTGCTCACAGCAATAAAACCCTAACTAAGACAATTCATGCTATCCAGAATTGTACACAATTTAAAAATTATGAATTGCTTATATGTTTACTTATTTTGTCTCTATGTGTAGGTACATGTGTGCCACAGTGTGTGTATATGTGTGTGTGTGTGTGTGTGTGTGTGTGTGTAGCTCAGAGGATATGTGGGCTGTTTCCTTCTATCCTGTGTGCTCCTGAGGTTGCAGGAACCCAGTTTGCAGCATTCCTTTCCCCTAGCCATCCTGCACATTCCAGTTTCCCCGTACATTACTAGTGCATTTCGCACACTTGTGCTTAGGACGCCATCTGTGCCACTGAAGAAAACGCTCACTTAGTTCACAAAGTCTCCAGTTGTTTTTTTTTTTTTTTCCATTTGTTTGTTTTTAACAATACTAGGGATTGAACCTGGGGCCTTAGGAATTCTCAGCAAATGCTATAGCATGCTGCTGAACTACGGCTCCTTCTCTAGCATCCTTAAAGCTGGCATTTGTCCATGGTAAACTAAATAACAAAGTTACAAAAACCAAAACTTGAATCCAGACCAGACCAGAGTCCTTAAAACTGTACTATAAGAACAAACACGACGGCGGCACATACCTTTAATCCTGGAGGCAGAAGCAGGTGGATTCTATGAATTCAAGACCAGTCTAATGAACACAATGGGTTCTAGACAGACCCACCAGGCTACAATGAGACCCTGTCTCAAAACAAAAACAAACACAAAAACCACCAATGTGGGGCTGGAGCCAGTGCTCAGCGGTTAAGAGCACTGGCTGCTCTTCCAAAGGTCCTGAGTTCAATTCCTAACAACCACATGGTAGCTCACAACCATCTGTAATGGGATCCAATGCCCTATTCTTATGTGTCTGAAGACAGCTACAGTGTACTCATATATATAAAATAAATATTTTTTAAAAACCCCACCAATGTGGTTCTTCAGTGCCACAGCTACTGAATAGCTAGTGCAGCAAAGGCACCATGTCCATCCCCACATTTAGGTGGATAAGGGTGGACAGAAACAAAAATGAACATTTGGAATCACATGTCAGGAGAGTGCCAGGTGTAGTCCGTTCCCTGGGGAAAACACATCCACGCAATAGCTGGTGACATTTTTCATGCCTATTATTAGCTAGGTTCTAAACTTGAGATTATATGCATTTCATTAATGTTCAAAAATAGCCGGTCTGGAGGGTCGCGGAATCCAAATTGAGAGGCCCCAGTCTATAGGCCCTGAAGAATGAAGATTTAAATCCAAGGCCATGGCTAAACATCTGAAGTTCGTTGCCAGGACTGTGATGGTTCAGGAGGGGAATGTGGTAAGTGCCTACAGGACCCTGAACAGAATCCTCACCACCGATAGGCTTACCAACGCCATAAAGCGACCACGACGACATCGACGACGGTACTATAGGGAGAGCTATGAGACATGCTGGAGGATCTACAACTCGGAAATGGCTTGAAAGATTAACTTCTTGATGAGGAAGAACTGTGCAGACCCATGGCTGGGCTGCTAAGGCTTGGTGATAGAAGCCCACATTAGTTCTGTGACCAACTCCTTTCTTTATCCAACCAATTTCTGTTACTTTTCTCTACAATAAACTCAATCACAGGTGAACAAGAAAAAAAAAAATAGCCTGAGAAGGTATGGATGAGTGGAGAGAGCCCAAAGAAGAGCTCCCTTCCCTAAAGCCACTGAAGGAGTGATGCTGAGGCCCAAGCGCTTCCCGTTGCTCACGTGTCACACAGGACGAGACATCACTTCACCGGATGAGGAGGGTGTACGTGGTACCTTTCCTAGCCTCCTGCACTAGGTGGGAGCCTTGAAGCATCCTGTTCTTTGGCAGTCTCCTTTACTTCCACCAGCGCCCTTCCACAGGTGCACACAGATCCCAAAGGAGGGTGACTCCCATGCAAGCACAGCATCCTGTGAAATCCTGGAGACCCAGCTCTAAGTTAGGCTTCTCACTGCTTAGGAATGTCAGAGCGGTCCCAGCCCTGCCATCAAACAGCTTCATCTTGCTGACAAAACTTGCCACAGAAAGCAAGAACAAACGATATTAAAAGTGGATTCTGACAATGCCAACATGGGTAGTCTAAACGGGCACGTGTGAACAAAAATGCTAAGCAGTCAAGATGGCAAGGCAGGGAGGTGCTATACATCTGTGGCACTCCTGCTGCCTCCACCTTTGCTTTGGCTACGGAGGAAAGCAGGTTTCTCTTTGGCTGTAATGAGGCAATGTGCTCTGTCTTTGAGATGAACTTCAGCACACAGCGTGAAGCCTGAAGCTGGGAAAGACCCCAAGGCCTAGAAAAGGCTGGCAGAGTTTTCTGTGCACAGGGTCCAAGCCCGAAGTCAGTTCCCAGATAATAACAGCTGGGTAGAGAACACCCACAGTGCCAGCCCAGCATCAGTGCAGCTGTGCTGTGTAGCTAAGGTTTCCTGGGTATCATGGCAGCCTGCTTTGCTCCTGGGGACTTGGGATTTCCCAAACCCAGAGAAAAGAAGCCAACTTAGAGCTAGCAGCATGAGCTGCATACCTGTTACCTGTCACCATTCACTCAGTTGATTCCTTCATTTCCATGATGTCAAAAAGGGAATTTTATTACTTCTCTATACTATTTTAAATTTTAATTCCTACACACACACACACACACACACACACCTCAACAGTAACTCAGATCCATCCTAGGGCACCAGTTTTCAAGAAAACAGGAAACAAGACTGCTTCTAAGGACCAGAAGGAAAAGAGACTACTCTTACCCTGGGGTCCTGTATCCAAACCCTATCTGACCAGGATGTAGCAGGACCAACCAGTCTCAATTTTCTTACTGAAGAATGGGGGAGGGAAGACCAGACACATCTGTAGCTGCTATCAAGTCTGCAAGAGAACATGAGTGTGGTACAAGCCAAGCATCCAGTGATAGCTGAACAATACGGAGACCAGTGCTGACACCAAAGCAGCATTACACAATCCTACAGTGGGACCAGAGACAGATATGCCAGCATGACACATCCTACAGTGGGACCAGGGACAGAGTGCCAGCATGACACATCCTACTGTGGAAAGTGTCCTTCGTGAAGCTCTTTGGAGATCACAATTTTATAAGAAATCACGACCGAAAGCGTTTAAATTCTTTTTAGGGCAAAAATGAACAAAAGCTAAGGGAAGACAAGATTAAGCCGAGTGCCACTCAGTTAAAAGGAACTTGAGCTGGTGTGAGGGCTAATCTCTGTTGTCAATGATGACATCTAGAATAAACTAAAATCCAAGCAGCTAGGCACACTTGTCAGGAATTTTTCTTGATTGGATTATTTGAAGAGGGAGACCAAATCTAAATCTGGTGGCAGCCCACATAAAAGGACATGGAAGAAGGAAGCTTTTACCTTTTGCTTGCTTGCCCCGTATTTTAGTCAGGTTTTCTATTCCTGCACAAACATCATGACCAAGAAGCAAGTTGGGGAGGAAAGGGTTTATTCAGCTTACTCTTCCACATTGCTGTTCATCACTAAAAGTCAGGACTGGAACTCAAGCAGGTCAGGAAGCAGGAGCTGATGCAGGGGTATGGAGGGATGTTTCTTACTGGCTTGCTTCCCCTGGCTTGCTTGCTTGCTTCTTATAGAACCCAAGACTACCAGTCCACAGATGGTACCACCCACAAGGGGCCCTCCCCCCTTGATCACTAACTGAGAAAATGCCTTACAGCTGGATCTCATGGAGGCATTTCCTCAACTGAAGCTCCTTTCTCTGTGATAACTCCAGCTTGTGTCAAGTTGACAAACAAAACCAGCCAGTACACCCTGACTCTCACTGGCAAGTTTCCCTGTCCTGTTCTTAGGACACCCCTTCACTGGTGTTAGAACCTATTTCTCTGCAATTCCAAAGTAGACTGAAAGCTGGCAGCTTTCTAGACTTCCTTAAGATTACAACCAAGACCGAACAACTTCCAGATCCATAGTCTTTCTGCTGGGAGACAGCCACTATTGGACTACTCAGACCGTAGCCTGTAAGGCACTCTTCTTCCTCCTCTTCTCTTCCTCCTCCTCCTCTTCCCCCTTTCTTTTCTTTTCCTTTTTTTCTTTCAGAGAAGATCTATATAGCCATGGTTGACCAGGAACTAAGTTGATATGTAGATCAGGCTAGCTTTGAACTTGGAGTTCCACCTGCCTCTGCCTTCCAAAAGCTGGGATTAATGGTGTGCACCACCATTACATTTGTTCTTATAGTTTAGTTTCATGGATTCAGAGCTGGTTTGTCACTCAGCTCCATATTGATTGATTGATTGATTGCATATGGGTGCTCTGTCTGCATGATGCCTGTGCACCATGTGCATGCCTGGTCACTATGAAGGCCAGAAGAGGGTGGCACATCTATTGGGATTAGAGTTACAGATGGTTGTGAACCACCGTGTGGATTCTAGGAATCAAACCTGGGTCCTTTGCAAGAATAGCCAGTGTTCTTAACCACTGGGCCATCTCTCAACTCTGACATCTAGAGCAGTGGTTCTCACCTTTCCTAATGTTGTGACCTTTTAATACAGTTCTTCATTTGTGGTGACCCCAACTATAAAATTATTTTCATTGGTAATTTGCACTGTAATTTTGCAGCTCTTGTGGATTGTAATGTAAATATCTGTGTTTTCCGATTGTCTTAGGCAACCCCCTTGAAAAGGTCGTCCTAACCCTGAGGGGTTGAGACCCACAGGTTGAGAACTGCTGACTGTAGGCCAGTAAGAACAGCCTTGCTACTTACAGTCGACTGATAAGCAGCGAGCCAACCTGTTCCCACACCTGGCACATGCCCTCTCTCATGTGTATGCCGTTTGTCACCCTCAGTTCTCCAGAGTATTGTGCACATGCTTACCTGTTCATGTAGCAGTCTTCTACACACTACAGACCACACCTGAGTAAGAAACTGGGCTGGGAGTGTAACTCAGTTGTAATGCACTCTCCTGGCATGTGCCAAGACCCTAGGTTCTACCTCCAGTATCGCACAAATAAAAAGGGAAGAAAGAAATACCATTTGTCACAGCTAACAACTCTTAAAGTTCTTATAACGTTGTTACACTTATTTCTCTACGTGTGCACACGCATGTGGGCCGGCATGCTGTGACAAGTGCAGAGGCCAGAGGACAAGTGGCTTTGTCCTGACTACGTGACTAAGGATCAAACTCAGCTCATCAGGCTTTGTTGCGAGCACCCTTACGTGCTGAACCATCTTGCTGGCTCCTATAAGTTCTTAGGATTTTAAACTTTAATAATTAATTTTAATAACTACTTCAATAATGAATAGTTTTCATAACTTTAAGTAATAATTAAGGGTCATAACAAACTTAATTAAGGCCTTAATGACAAACTTTAACAACAAATTCAGGCACTGACAAGCTAATGGAAAGTTCTCCAGGAGTCTCTGACACAGGAGAGAGGCCCCAAGCTGATCCCTAGCTACAGATCGCAATGCAGATATTCTTAATGGTATACATATTTTAAACATTTAAGTTCTTATAGGGTGTGAAACTTTACTTAAAGAAATAATGTAGCTGGGTATGGTGGCACACACCATCAGCATTTGGGAGGCAGAGGCAGGCAGATCTCTGTGAGGCCAAGGTCAGCTTGGTCTACACAGGGAGCCCTAGGCCAGCCAGAGCTACAGAGGAACTTGTCTTAAAGGGGGAAAAAAAAGACAAGTGTTTTCAAGGGCTGGTTCAGTGATGCTGGAGGACCCATCATGTGGTATAAAGAGGAAAATGACTTGAAATCATCCTTGATCAGCAGCCCCATCTACTCAGGAGGCTGACATGGATAACTTAATCCTGGGACCAGTCTGGGAGACAGAAACCACTGCTCCACTATTTTAGCTACTAAAGTTAATAGAAACATTTTAACATCACCAGATTCAACCTTTCAAATTTCTCTGAAGTCAAAGATGAATTTTTATACCTAGATTTGTAGGTGAACATTTTTTGGTAGATTAAAAAAAAAAATGCTCTCAGATATGAGAAGGCAAATTTTTTATATCTGGGGTCTTAGATCCAAATGAGCTGTGTGCAGAAAACTTTATTTAACTTTAAAAAATATTGTTAGGAACTGGGGAGATGGCCCAGTGATTAGGAGCACATGCTGAGCTCCCAGAGGACCTGAGTTCAGTCCTTGGATACACATCAGGTGGCTCACAACCACTTATAACTCTGGCACAGAGGGATCTGGTACCTCTAGTCTTCATGGGTACCTGCACACGTGTGTACATGCCTTCACACAGATAATTAAAATTTTCATTATTTTAATAATTAACATTTAAACATCTACTTTGGTGACTTTTTTTTTTTTAATTTTTGTTGGATGAGAGGTCAGCATGTGGAGTCAGCTCTTTCCTCAGGTCCTGAGGAAATCAACTTACCAGTGCACAGATGCCTTTACCTGCTAAGTATCTCTGGTCCTCGTATTTGCCTTTAAATGTCATTTTCAGACCATTTCCCCACTCAGAAATTACATTATTTACTTTCAAAATCTTAAGTTTGAAGTGTTGCATGTGCCCGTAATCCCAAAATCCAGAAGGCTGAGGCACAAGGGTTTTGAATTCTAGTCTAACCTGGGCTACATAGTGAGACCCTATCTCAAAAGAAAATAAAAAACACAGGTAAAATAGAGTAAATTAAAAGCTGTATTAGAGACTGCACAAGCTTGTCCATCAAAAGCAATGGAACAGAAGGATGATTATTTAACATAAGAGAAAGATGCAAAGGCTGTTGGGCCCAGAGTTCCCCTCAGATATCGCACAGCCTTGGAATCTACTTGTAACATCTTGTTTCTCTTGGAAACTCTAAGAACTGAGGGTTCTGAGAAACACAATGGCAGAAGCAGTTAGTGGGGATGGGACAGATCCTGTGACTTCTGAGGAACTGTTCATTTCTCTTCTGAATCCTATTCCATCTCTACCTCCTGCTGTGGCAGACTGCTCATAACACACCAGGGGCAGAGGTTCAGGTCTTCACGCAATGGCTCACCATTCAACAATTCTGCTCTGTCCCCAAACATTCATTCCCCTGCCTCCATGGGGCTTGTTATATTCAGATAGGAACTTTCCAGGAACCTGATCATGTTACAGGCCTTTTCCTGAACAACAAGCCCAGTGCTCATCATGAATAATCGCGTTTTATAGAGGCTGGTATTATTCATAAAAATAGTGACTCCACATCCAGAAACAGGCCCAATAGAGCCTTAGAGGCTAGCTGTATCTCTGTTAACTCCACAGGCTACTCCTCGGGCCTCCTGCTAGAGCATAGAGCCTGTCCCTTGGCCATGTCAGTCAAGCACGGCCGACCTGAAGTCAGGCTCTGGCTGGACAAGGAGGTTTCATGCAACAGAATCAACTGGAAGGCTTCCTAAGGTATGGCCCACCCCCCACCCAGGACCACTCTTCCTTTCCACGATTTGCAAGCCTCCTTACCCTGACCATTTGAGAAGGCCATCAAAAGGCCAAGATGGAGATAGTGTTTACTTTTCCGTTTTTTGACTGTAGGGACCTTAGAGATATACTAGTTGGCATATATTATTTTGCCACAATTTTCTCTTCTTGAATCTAGTTTCAATGAATACATGAGTCAGCTCCTATTGACCCGAGTTATGCTTTACAAATGTGGGCTGAACATTATCTTTCCAAATGAAAGTGCCCAGATTGAAACACCCTGTTGTCCTTCCTGAAAATGGCACAGATGGAGAGGAAAAGGCCATCTTTGTTTAGAACAAATGGACCGAGGGAAATCCGCTCTCCTCTCTGCCCTTCTTTACACAGCCACTGCCAAATGGCATGTTTTATCATTTTAAAAATCTGGCTAAGCAGACTGAGCAAAGAGCCCATTCTTCTGGTCTCCACTGTTTTCTCAATTGAAGACCTACATTAAGGCACACTCAGGTTGGCAGGATGGTGACAGTAAGAATGGTGGGCCCACAGGTCCCACTCCCTCCCCCTGGAGCCGTTAACATGCAGACTGCTGTAAGCAAGTGGGGGAGGGATCCCAGGTCCCACAAAGACTTCTACAGCACAAACAAGCTTCCTGAGCTAGGGCAAGGAAGGCAAGGAGCATCTTATAATTAGGGGTAAAAATCAGCTAGAGGCTGGGCAGAGGTGGAGGCTGGGCAGGGGTGGAGGCTGGGCAGGGGTGGAGGCTGGGCAGGGGTGGAGGCTGGGCAGGGGTGGAGGCTGGGCAGGGGTGGAGGCTGGGCAGAGGTGGAGGCGGAGGCAGAGGGGCAGAGGGGCAGAGGCAGGTGAATCTATATGAGTTTAAGGCTAGTCTGGTCTATATAAAAAGAGTTCCAGGATACCCAGAAGTACACAGTGAGACTCTGTCTGGACAAAACCAAAGCAAAGCAAAGCAAAGCAAAACAAAACAGAAAAACAACTTCCACCAAAAATTTACTTTATTTTTAAATTATGTGTGTACGTGCCTTTGGGTATGTGCACTTTTTTGTGGGTCAGGGGATTAGGGATGGGTTTCAAGACAGGGATTTTCTGTGTAGCCCTGGCTGGCTTAGAACTCATTCTGTAGACCAGGCTGGCCTGGAACTCACAGAGATCTGCCTGCCTCTGCCTCCCTGGTACTGGAATTAAAGGTGTGCATCACCACTGCCTGGCAAGGGTTCATGTACTTCTCTGTGCAGGTGCCCACGAAGCCCAGAAGAGCTCTGAGTCCCTGAAGCTGGAGCCACTGGCGGTTGTGAGCCACATGGTGGAGTGCTGGGGACAAACTCAGGTCCTCTCCAGGAGCAGCAACCAGTGCTCTCCAACTACGATTTCTCGGTTTTATTCTGAGACAAGATTTTACCATGTAAACTGGGCTGGAATTCAACCTCTTCCTGCCTCAGTGTTCAGAGTGCTAGGATTTCAGCCTGTGCCACCATGCCAGCTTACAGGCAAAACAGCAGCAAAGCCCAAACACCTCAGGAGAAGACTCACTCAGCATGGCAGCTCTCCCTAAGAATCTGGATGTCCTTCTGCCTTTATGTTGGGGACATAACAAATGAGTAGAAGAAAGGATGACAGAGACAGGTCTTTACTAAAAAGCTAAAGAAGAACCTGGGGAGATGGCTTAGTGGGTAAAGTGCTCGCCAAACAACCCCAAGGGCCAGAGCTTGGTCTTCAGCACCCATGTAAAAAGCCAGGCATGGTGACATAGGCTTATAAACCCAGTGCTAGGAACAGGGAGTGGAGACAGGAGGCTCTCTAGGGCTGTGCCCAGACAGCTTTGCCTAGCCTATCAGTCCCAGGTTCCAATTAGAGATCCAGTCTCAGAAAACAAGGTGGAGGCTCCTGAGGAACACCACCAAGGTTGTCTTCCGGCTTCCACCCCTACCAGCATGTATCTGCACATGCGAAAACCCTCACACATATGAATATACACATACATAAACACAAAGGGCTGAGGAGACTGAGCCAAGAATCATCATTAAGAACACAATAGACACTGTGAATTGAAGAGCTGTGGGCAGTATTCAACAAGTTATTTACTATTATTTTCCAGAGACACTGAGGCCAAATGGTATCAAATATGGGAATTTTTTATTGTTTTTTCCTTTTTTTTTTGTTTTTTGAGACAGCTTTTCTCTGTGTATCTTGGCTGTCCTAGAACTAACTCTGTAGACCAGGCTAGCCTCGAACTCACAGAGATCTGCCTGTCTCTGCCTCCTGAGTGCTGGGATTGAAGGCGTGCGCCACCACCTCCTGGTTAAACATGGTGCCATGGAACTGGGTGTTTGTAGTTCTTAAGAACCTCAATAAAAAAGTGGAAGCCTATAACCCGGGGCTCAGGCCCCACAGTGTCAGAGGGTGGGTCAGCCTTACTCTGGCAGGCAGGAATTTCACAGTACTTCCAGTAGACACCATCCTCATGCTCGGCCACGTAGCACCATGGGCTCACATCTCCATCTGGGTTTCTGTTGGGAATAAGGACACATTGATGACACTGCTTGTGTTTCTGGTCACCTAGCCCATTCAGTTTTACAGCATTGAGCTCCCTGTCATTTCTAATTACTGGTGTATATTTCAATGTCATCTCTATTCAGGAAGGAAAACATGAGGTGGCCACAGTGGCTCAGACCTGTAACCCCAGTATTCAAGAAGCTAAGGCCGGAGGGTTGTTAAAAGCTCTAGGCCAGCTTGGGCTACACAGCAAGACCCTGTCTCAAGAAAGCAAACAAACTAAACAATAAAACCACGGATAGTACAATCGTCCTGAATTTGGAAAAGGCATATTTAGGGAAGAATATAATCTCAAAAAAAAAAAAAAAATGGTTGCTTTTTTTGTTTTTTGAAACAGGGTTTCTCTGTGTGGTCTTGGCTGTCCTGGAACTTACTCTGTAGACCAGGCTGGCCTCTGCCTGCCTCTGCTTCCTGAGTGTAAAGAGAATCTCTTACAAGCATCACCGGTCAATAAAAAAGCTGATGGCCAATGAGCTGAGGCAGGAAATAGGACATGAGACACTGGCAGGAAGAGGAGGATTCTGGGAAATAGAGAAGAAAAGAAGACTCAGAGAGATTCCAGAAAGCCGCTGAGAGAGAGACGCAGAAGGAGACACAAAGGAAAAATCAGACCAGGACTGAGGGGAGGTAACTAAC
>JADRCH010000051.1:9535986-9601255 GCA_019843965.1 Rhynchomys soricoides
GGGGGGGGGATTTTTTTATGGTTTTATTTTCTTCCTCTTTCAATAATGAATATCCCAAGTATAGTTTCCAAACAGCTAAATAAATTCACATAACACAAAACTGGGCTGGCAAGCCTGCTCAGTCTATGCAGGCTAACACACAAGACAGGAATGGTCCTCCTTCACCACAGAGATCCCAAGTGGCTTCTCAGGCAGGACACTAACTTTTAACCATGACAATCATGCTTTTTAAAGATTTACTTCCACATTCCCAAGTGAGAAGAGCTTGGAATAAATGACCTTCAAGGTTGTTTTGGTTGCAGAGACATCACAGATAATAAAGGGGCTGGTTGGAGCAGTTCAGCAAATGACAGGGGCTGCTACTGGGAGGGAAGCCCGCCTCTCTTCACCACTCCCCAAGCCTCCGATATTTAGATTCAGAATACTGGAAACCTGATGCTCCAGTTAGGCAGGAAATGGGTGTAAGGACCCCCCCCCACCCCTAACCCCAGCAATGCCTCAAGCTCAAGGGCCTGAGCAGACAAGCCCATTGTGTGGCCTGAGAGATAAGCTTCACCAGGCACAAAGGAGCCTTTTCTTTTTTGTGCCCTGAGGCAGGTGTGAGGGACAACTCTGCTCTTCCAGGGCTCTGCCTCTGTCTAATCCAGATACTTTAGGTCCAGCCAGGAGAAGCCTGTTCCCATCACTCGATAGCATGTAGACATCTCAGATGTGATGGATCTGAAAAGTTGTACAAGGCAAACATGGTGTCGGATGTCAGCTGAGAAATCAAAGTGGCAGGGCTTCTACAAAGCCCTTCTTTAAACAGTTTGTCACCGTCATCTTCCTCCCTCTGTTCTGAGTTCAGCTTTGATGTAGTATTGGATAAACTCCTAGACAACAAGTGTTTATTATCAATGTCAAAGCCATTCTAAAAGCATCTGAACAGCTTAATAAAGAGCAGGCAAACCTATCCTTGCTTCTCTGCAGTACTAGAGCAAAAGGCCTGGACTCTGAGGTGATATCATCAACAGACTAGCCTCTCTCTCTTTTGAAGTATAAACTGGTAATTCAGGTCTGGTACATTCCATCAAATCAGAGGGCTGTGGCCCAAGGAGTTAAAGGGGAAGGTGCTGGGGGGATGGTGCTCCCAGCCCTCAGGTACAGGCCTCTGGAATGCTATGGGTGCACTCCTGCAAGCCTGTGATGGGAACTCATCTAGTAGAAAACAACCGTTTTGCTGCCATTGGAAATTTAAGATTTAACTTAAAGTCAAACTTAAAAAGAGCTCTTCTGAGATTTGCAATTTTTTTCCCCTACTTTCTTTACATTTCAAATGTTTCCCCCTTTCCAGATCTCCCCTTTGGAACCTTCCCATTCCCTCCCCCTCCCCTGCCACTATGGGGGTATTCCCCCACCCACCCACCCACTCTCGTCTTCCCTCCTTGGCATTCTCCTATACTCCCAAGGGCCTCTGCTCCCCCTGATGGATAACAAGACCCTCCTATGCCACATTTGTGGCCAGCACCATGGGTCCCTCCATGTGTATTCTTTGGTTGGTGATCCAGTCTCCGGGAGCATTGAGGGGTCAGGCCAGTTGCCACTGTTGCTCCTTCCATGGGGCTGAAAACTCCCTCAGCTCCTTCAGTCCTTTCTCCAACTCCTCCCTCTGGGACCTCACACTCAGCCCTACGGTTTCTGTGAAGTGACTCTTGGGTTGTTTCGAGGGTAACTAGTAACCCTGCCAAGAGACACTTCAGGGGCAGCACAGTGGCAGAACATTTCCTCAGCAACACAGCAAAGCAAAGCAAAACACCTTAGAAGACCACAAGTGGCCATAGAAGAAAACAGCAAAACCAGTAGACAATCCCCCAGATCCTACTCATTCTCTAAGTGCCCTTCCCGAGCCAGCCATGCTCATGAACAGAAAAACTAGAGGAGGGTAAAACAGCAGAAATGGAGTAAGTGTGGGGATAAGTGTGTGTGCATGTTTATGAGTGTGTGTGCATGCATGTGTGTGCACGCATGTTCATGTATATACCGGTGCATGAGTGCACACTTAGAAACCAGAGGTCAAACTTGGGTGTCATTCCTTAGGTGCAGTTCACCTTTTTTATTTTGAAATGGGGTCTCTATCACTGGCCTGAAGCTTCCGGTGGCAGGCCAGACACCCCAGGGATCTGCCCGTCTCTGCCTCCCCAGTGTGGGGACTGTAAGCATACAATCACGCAGAGCTTTTACTAATGTGGCATCTACAGATCAAACAAGGATCTTTGGGTGAGCACTTCACCAAGCTATCTCCCTAGCATTTTTTAAAAATATTCATTTATTTCACTGTATGCAAGTATATGCACACATGTGTAGGGGGCCTGTGCCATGGCACATAGAGAGCTTGTGGGAGTTGACTTCTTTTTCTGCCATCTGGGTTCAGGGGATTGAACTTAGGTCATCAGGCTTGGCAGCAAGCACCTTTGCCCACTAAACCACCTCAGCAGCCTACAAATTTTTATTTATACAAAATATTAATATGCAAAACTTTGAAAATAAATGAGGAATTGGTTAATGAGCATAAGTAAGCCTAACAATGAACTACAAAGGACAGGGGCTAGAGAGATGGCTCAATGGTCAAGAGCATGCACTGCTCTTCTGGTGGATCTGGAGTCTAGTTCCCAGAATCCCATTGGGTGGGTCACAGCTACCTGTAACTGCAATTATAGGAAGTCTGACACCACCGGCCTTCTGTGGCACCTGCACTTGTAATCAGACCCTCCCCCCCCCATATACACATAATTTAAAATAATAAAATAAAATTTTAAAAATACAAGTGACAGCAGAGTGAAAAGATGGCATATATAATACTTCAGAGCTTTGCCAGGCAGGGTTCCAGGAGAGATGGGCAGCAGGAGGACTATCCTACACTACAGAAAGCTTTTACTTGGTTTTGGTTTAGGTTTTTGAGGTGGGAACTTACATAGCCCAATGGGTCTTGAACTCACCATGTAGCCAACGGTGCCTTTGGACTCCTGATCTTGCCATAACCTCTCAAGTGCTGAGATCACAGAATGCACACAACCATGGCTGACTTGGAACAAACTTTTAGTGCTTTTACAACAATGAATGAAAACTATAGCAGCAGCAAACATGGGGACAGCCAATCAGTTGATGCAAGTTAGGACAGACAGAAAGAGCTGAAGGGAAGGACAAACCAACCAACCAACAAACCAATGTGGTCTATAAGCCTGGTAATGTCAAGACAGCCACAAAGGCCTAGTGCGTTGGCACAGGCATGCGGAGGACAGAAGGTAAACAGAGTGGTCCACACAATGCAGAAATAGATGTGTTGGCTCAGCTGAGTCAACAGTGCCCCATGGTTAGACGTTTCATGTACCAACAAACCAGAGTCGAAACGTGGAACTCAGACGAGGGCTCTGGAATCATTCTTCCCTGTCCTAATGGCTCATGAGGCAGCTGTACACCTGTCCTAAGAATAATTACATTCAGCACATTGCTGAACCCTGAGTCATGTTATCATGACCTTGGGTCTAAGTAGCTGAAAGGTATAAACAAAAGTGCTTGGAATTTTTGCCCTGGCTTCTACATACTTGTAATTCTATTTTTATCTTTCTGTTTGCTTGTGTGTACGTGTGTATGTGTGTTCACATGTGTGTTTATGTATGTGTAAGGGTGTGAGGCTGACTTTGGAGGCTTTCTCCATCGATCTCTACATTATTCACTGAGACAGTGTCTCTCACTGAACTCAGGCTAGCCAATATGGCTAGCTAGGCAGCCAGCTCCTGGAATCCCATCTTTACCTTCTGAGCACTAGCATGACAGGTGGGCTTTCAGGACAGCCTAGAATTCACTTGGGTTCTTGGGATGCTAACTGTAAACCACAGGCCATCTCTCTGGCTGCCAGTGATTCTCAATTTGTCTTTAATCTCAGAAAACAGAGAACCTGATCAAAGCTGTGGCTCACCTCCCACAGAAAATCATAAATATACATCTGAAGACCACAGAGTCAGGTTAGGGCTTTCTGTTGGAGCCAAACAGTGACAGTGTCTGTAGTCCAGCTGCTTGATTGCCTAAGAGTAGAGTTGCTTGAATCCAGGAGCTCCAGTAGAGCCTAAGTAACATGGCAGAGGAAGGTTTGGGTCCCAGATGGTCTGTATAGCAGCAGCAGCAGCAGCAGCTTTGATGCCTATGAAATGCCCACTGGTGGGAGGACCGCCTGAGAAAATCCTCCCAAAGAGACAAAAGAGTGACAAGACACTGCTGTGAATGCCAGTATAAAAGCAAGCTAAGTTGGAGAAACAGGACAGAGGAAGAGAGAGAGAAAGACACGGATTCATTTTTATTTATTTTTATTTGCGTGTTTCACTGTATGTTTATTTGTGCCCTACGTGCAGTGCCTGCAGAGGCCAGAAGAAGGTGTCTGATCCCCCAGAACCAGAGTTATAGACTGTTCTGAGCTCCCATGTTGGTGCTGGGAATCCAACCTGGGTCCTCTGGAAGAGTGCTAAGTGTTCCTAACGGTTGAGCCATCTCTCCAGCTCTGATAGTAAATCTTAAAAACAATGATATAGTTCTCTGACTTGGCCAACAGGAGATAAGAAAGCATTTATTCCAGCTGTGAGAAGGACGGGAAAGAGCTGGAGGAGACCAGCGATCATCTTGGAGCACTATGACCCCATCTTACCTGCAATAGTTGTGCTCACCCAGACCTCCTTCCCCGTTGGGGTACTTCAGCGTGTTGTATGGATGCTGGAAAGTCTCGTTCCAGAACAGACATGGCTTCCCACCTTGCAGTGCTGTCCAGCTCTGTGTTCCCCTGTAATCTGCACCGTTGGCTGTGAAGCACTCTAGAAGAAGGAAAGAACAGCATACTAATTTTCTGGCAACATTTATAGTTTCCTCCCTCTCTGGTGAATGTTTTATTTGTTTTGTTTGGATCAAGATAGAAATGGATCATGTTTTGCTAGATCCTGGGCAGCCTGCTGGGCTGACTGAATCTGCAAAGTGGTACCCTGCAACACTGGCACTGTTGGCACCAGCTGGTTGGGGCACTGGGACATTTCCCCTTGAAGTCTACAGGTCCTAGTGAAGATATAAACACGGAGTTGAAATGTGTTGGAGTCATGAAGTGAACCAGGAAACCTCCAAATCTAGAATAGTTGCTAATAGCCATGCACATGGACTTTTGGGCCCTCTGAGGGGGCCACAGCTCTCGCCAGCGTCTGCCTGTGGTAACTAGAACCAGGTCAGCAGCTGTAACTGTGTGCTCCCCTACAGTCTGAAAGGCTGCGCTGCCACTTGGATTTAATAAGCATCGGACACAGCAATGCTTTGGAATCCCAATCACACAAATCGAGGGATGACTCACATTCCCTGGTAATGAGGAACAGTCCTCCCTGCACAGTCTGAGGTGCAAGAAAACAGGGGTAATGGAGGACGGGAGTGGCACTTTCTCTCTCCTCCTCCTGAAACACTTTCCTAGAAAATGTGCTGAAGTGGTCTCAGGTCCCATTTTACGAAACGACAAATCCTTGCAGGTGCAATCGTGCACTTCTAAAATCCACTTCTCAGACTGGGGGTGGGGCTGAGGCTGACAGGCTTGCTCCCACATGTTGTGTGCATTAAACTCATAGAGCTTCATGGGAAAGGCAGAGTACAAAGAACAATTTTTTAAAATTAGCTTAGTTAAAACTGACAGATAGAAGCACCTCAATCACTTCTCTAAGATGTATCGCTAGAACCCTGACAGTCTGGGGGAGTTACACCAACATTCTTAGCTCTCCTCCTTTCTTTCTTCTAGCACACAGTGACCCATAACTTCCGGTAATAAGGACGTGATGCAGTCTCCCACTGCAAAGTGCATGTGCCTGCTCCAGACTAACAGGCATGTGGACAAAGGGAACACAGCTCTATCCCGAAAGACATCTGACTGCTTAGAGAAAATGTCCACAGAGCAACTTCTTCCAGTCATGCCTTCCTCCTACCAGCTGGTCTCTGTGTTTTGTCTGGAATGGTACCATTTATAGACAGCTCAAGTAATCTAGAATTCTAGGAGACAGAAAACCATAGCAATGTACCATGCCTGGTGCAATATTAAGTTATTAAGTGTGAGTCCTCAAGTACCAAGAGGATTTTCTACAAGGGGTCTATGTTAACACAAAGCTCAAAGATAAAAGGGCACAGCAACTCGGCATAGAATGGTTGAAAGGTTGGCTCATCGCTTGGATTGCTGCTGACTGGCTCTGTGGCCTTGAATAAGTCAATATCATTCACATCCGTTTAGTATCTCCAATGTTCAAGTGCAGGCCACACTGGTTTAGCACACTCCTCTTTACACAGGAGGCAGCCAGAGCACTCTACCACATCTCATGGGGCTCCAGCGGAAGCACCCTTCCTCTCCTTCACCCCACTTCCCTGCCTCCTCCCCTTTAGCACCTCTGTTTTGGACCCACTGATCACAAGTGAGCAGTTTAGTTTCCTCTTCTGTTCTACAGCTCCCTCTCCACACAGAACTCAGAGGTCCCGGGAGAATGAAGGTTTGTCCATGGGTGTTTTCGAGGCCTCCCTACTGGAAGCCCGGCTCTTCCCTTAGTTACTCACTGCGGTCAGGCCACACTGGTCTGCTTTTAATCCTGGGAACATACTTTCCCATTTCCTGCCCAAATGTTCTTCCTCTAATATTTCCAGTTGCAAGATAAACATTGCCCCTTAGAATCCCCTTCCCATCTCTGCCCGCCTCTGGCTCCTTTGTATGCCCACAGTACTCACTATCATAAGGGATATACATACACAGCCTAAATCCAGGCTGCACACACTGCACACACACTGACATCTTCCTAGCCATCACCCCCGAGCGGTGTGAGCTGCCAGCTATTCACACAGCACTGTATGGTCTGGGTGTTCTAAATGATCTAAGGGTGACGAAAGGCATATGAAGGATGTACAAGTGACACGCAAACAAGTACTGCACGGTGGGTCCTCAGAGGCCAGAATAAATACTGCGCAGATACCAAGGGGCAGCTATATTTGAGGGGATGGCGTTGGGGGAGGATACTGTCTGTGGTACCCTCCACACCAGAGCCCTATTCCAACCTAAGTAATCCTGTTGCCTAATCAGTTTTGGAGCCAGAGGACCAGACGATTCTATGAATATCACACCCACTTCTGTCAACTGCTGCAATGTTAATCGTTGTGTTAAAATATTTTTTGCCCTATCTAGTCTTGTTACACACCAAAACATTATATTGCAGAGCTGGGTATGATGGCGTACACTTTTAATCCCAGTACTTCTCAGGCAGTGGCAGATAGAGGCGTTTGAAGCTGCCCTTCCAACTTGAACTTCACAGAGTTTAAAACAGAGCATTCCAGGTTAGCCAGGGCTATATAGTGAAAACTTGTCTCAAAACAAAAACAAACAAAAAACTGTGCTATGTTGCCTACCTTAGATATCAATGATAAAAAATACATCTTAAAAAGGAGGGGGCGCTGGAGAGATGACTAAGCTGTTAAGAATATTTGCTGCTCTTCCAGAGGACCTGAGGTCGGCTTCTAGCACCCAAATTGGGCAGCTTACAACTGCCTGCAATGCCTGCACCAGGAGACCCAATGTCCCTTTCTGGCCTCTGCAGCACACACTTGGCATATACTCACACACAAACATATACACACAAATAAAAAGAAAAATAAATCTAAAAGCAAAAACCAAAAACCCAACAAGACCAAACAAAACCAAAACAGAACAGCAACAACAACAACAAACCAAGTGGCAAGAAAGCAGGGCGTGGTGGCACTCACCTGTGATCCTAGCACTTGGGAGATGGAGGCAGGGGAGTCAGACAGAACAATGACCCTCCTTGAATCTAGGTCATTCTTGGCTACAAAGTCAGTTAAAATCTGGCCTGGGTTGTGTGAGACCCTGACTCAAACAAGCAAGTGAAAAAGGCCAGTGACTCACAAGCCATCAAAACAGGCTGTTACAACCAACAGCCTTGGCAACACATAGTAATCTGTGGGTCGTGTTCCCAAAGATATGTATGATTTTATTTGCAACACAGAAGGGTATGCCACAGATGGGACTGAGATGCCATTTAACAGCAGAACTGAGACCATGAAGCCTTTTCTGGCTCAGTTTGTTTTTCTCAGATCTACTCTTTTTAAAGTTTTTTTTTTTTTTCCCAATGGGATCTCTTGTAGCTCAGGCTGGCCTAGAACTAATTATGCAGCTAAGTCTGGCCTCAAACTCCTGATCTTCCTGCCCCTACCTCGTAAGCACTAAAACCACAAGTGTGGTGGTCCACTCAGGTGTGCTCTTGGATCCACTCTAAATAAGCATACTAGATTTTAATGATTTTTTTTTTTAAACCAAGCTCACCTAATGGGTGCCAGTGGTGAGGAAAAGACAAGAAACACAAAGGGTGTTGTGGACTGAAAGTTATCTGTGCATCTTGACCTCATCAGGGTGCAGACGAGATAATGAAGAACCTGCCTCCCTTTCTACTGCTATGAAATTCACATAAGCATTGTCTAGAGAAACCAGGAAAGGCTCAAACAACAAAGAAAACCACTTGATGCCTTGTGCATTCACATTTTCAGTAAAAGAGAATGAGTAAAGGCAAGAGACCCAATGTGTACACCACCATTCATGAATTAACTCGACATTTATCCAGTCCTTATCGCTGCCCGGAGCTGAGGCAAACTGACAGTGGATTCTTGGTGTTTCCATGTTAAAGGGGAACATAGGCTTATAGCAGACAGTGAGTGGTCAGTGCTATGGAATAGAGGGGCCAGGCAGGCAGCTCCTCCTGATGGGCAGGTGAGTGTGCAGGGATGGGCCTGCGAGGCCAGGCCACGCAGGGTCTTGAGGGTGATACAGCATAAGCCCACACTCGGGCGCACGCGCACACACACACAAAGAGAGGAAGAAAGAAGAAATGAGGAGAAGAAATGGAGCACGCTGCTCTGCAATCAAAATCCAGCTGTCAATGTGGTAAGACATACCTTAAATTACATAATTCAATGATTATACTTGTGAAGAAAATACAAATTAGCACATGCACTGTGTTTTAAATTTCATGTATAAGTCAATCATGGTTGTGCACACCTTTAATCTCAGCATTTAGGAGGCAGAGGCAGGCAGATCTGAGCTTGAGGCCAGCCTGGTCTAGAGCTTTTTCACAGGGAGACTCTGTGTCAAATAAAAAGAAGAGAGGAAGAAAAAGAAATCAATATGGAATAATACTTATGTTTCTTTGGGACAGGATCGCTTATAGCACAGGCTAGCCTCAAACTTGATAGACAAGCAAACCTCAAACCCCTGATCCTTCAATCAGTGCCTCCCAAGTGCTGAGATTATTGGCTTTGGCACCATTCCTGACTCTTGTGTTTTGGGTTAAGGTCTCACACTTTAGCACAGACTGGCCTCAAACGCCACAAAGGCAGCCCTCTTTGCCTTGGCCTCTCAAGTGCTAGGATTATAAGTGTGAGCCAATTTCAATTTGTCTGGCTACCAATTCTAGCATTTAGAACAAAATTCCAGAGAACATTTTCTGATGAGAATATCATCTATGCATATGCGTGTGTGTGTGTGTGTGTGTGTGTGTTCTGTGTTCTTGTGCATGTGTATGGACGTAAGTGTGTTATAGTGTATGTGTGATGGTCAGAAGACAACCTGTCAGATTCTTCTTTCACCCTGTGGGTTCTGGGGATTGAATCAGGTCATCAGGCTTAGTAACAAGCACCTACAGAGCCATCTTACCTCCCCGTTTGTTCTTAAAATATGTATGAATTTGGTAAGTAGATAATTTATAGAACTACAAAACCTCTTCTCATTTGGAGGAAAGCATAGCAGTAGTGTGCAGTGTCCACACCACCACTGCTGCCTGAGGGGCGTCAGCTGAGGTGGGTAGGTCTTCCAAGTCTGTGACAGTGTCCACACCACCGCTGCTGCCTGAGGGGCGTCAGCAGTATACAGTGTCCACACCACCGCTGCTGCCTGAGGGGCGTCAGCAGTATGCAGTGTCCACACCACTGCTGCTGCCTGAGGGGCATCAGCAGTATGCAGTGTCCACACCACCGATGCTGCCTGAGGGGTGTCAGCTGAGATGGGTACGTCTTCCAAGTCTGTGCTCTCAGGTAAGCTGCCTTTGCCTTCAGATGTTCTAAAGCACCAAGGGATGGTTTAGTTATGAGTGACCCTGTGGTGAAGGAGCATGTGACCTTGGGAAGGAAGTGGTCCCCAAACTTCTGCCATACAACACACAGAGGCTACAGCAGGACCCCCCAAGCTTTCCCCAGCAGCTCCTAAGAGTATGGGTCTTTGCAATCTCGTGGTGGGAGGTTATCAGCTCTATAGGTAAGAGAGGACATTTAGGGGACAGAAGGCCCTCTCCACATGCAGGACATATTGAGAGTCACTAGACTTGAAGGAAAATGACAGCAAAATAGTTAGCACCGCATGGCTCCAGAAGTCCCAGACACTGGCCTTCCCTTCTTTGTTTTTGTCCTCCTGTGAAATGAGGGGTTTGGCTCAGAAGGTTCTGATACCTCTTTACTTTCTTTTCTCTCTTTCTTTCTTTCTTTCTTTCTTCCTCTCTCTTTCTTTCTCTCTCCCTCCCCTCCCCCCTTCTTTCTTTCCAAGACAGGGTTTGTCTGTGTAGCCCTGGCTGTCCTGGAACTCACTCTGTAGACCAGGCTGGCCTCGAACTCAGAAATCCGCCTGCCTCTGCCTCCCAAATGCTGGGATTAAAGGCGTGCGCCACCACTGCCTGGCTTACCTCTTTACTTTCAACATGAAATAGCTACAGTTCCCAAGATTTAAGAAAATTTTGATCTAAGATTCAAAAGCCTGAGGTGACTTGAACAGAAAAGACTTGAGGCTTAAATTCCCTTCTAGGCTTAAAAATCCTTCAGTTCTTCATGCCTCTCTACCACAGGTAAGAAGCCCATGGTCACACAGACAAGCCTCCTGTTAGACCCTTTCCATGTGCCACTTAGGCCCTCCTGCTGCATAAAGGAAACCACATCTTTAACATATAAATTATGCAATGGGGAAACACATAAACAGACAAAACAAATGAGGGCATTAGACATGCTTAAAATCCCAGCACTCAGAAGCAGAGGCAGGAGGATTGCTGTGAATTTGGGGCCAGCTTAGGCTATATTCTGAGTTCCAGGCTCAGCACAGCCATATAGCAAGACTCTGTCTCAAACAAAAAGAAATGAAAGGAAGAGAAAGTGAAGTAAAGGTTAATAGAAGCTTACATGTATCTATTTGTATCTGGATCAGAACAGGTAAAAGTCATTCACTGAGGCCACTCTCGAGAAGCCTGCTTACCCTTTGGATACATTGTAGTCTTTTAAAATGTTCTCTTCTAATATCTGTGCTTAAATCCATATAAAAATCTCTTTGTTTTTGAGACAGAGTCTTAGCTGGTTTTAACTTGTGGCAATCCTCCTGTCTCAGTCTCCAGAGTACAGGGACAGGCATGAGCCTCCATGACCAGTAAAACCTGTTTTTCTTAGTAAACTCCAACTTTGCTTCAACATATAAAATAAAATTCTGAGGAGACATGAGGGCATTGGCACCTACTCACTGGATATTTGATGACACCAGAGAATTGCCACATTTTTAGTTTCTATAATGGCAGTGTGTAGTGTGTGTGTGTGTGTGTGTGTGTGTGTGTGTGTACGTGCTCGAGTATTACTTATCATTTAGAGATAAGGACTGAACCATTTACAGATGAGATGAGATGATACGGAGGGTGGAGAAGAAAATGGCGTCGGCCTCAATTGGGAACCCTGGCTCTAGGCAATAGGTATTTGTGGCTTTCCTAGATTATTTTTGTGCATTTCTCAATTTCCATAATAAAAATGGAAGCCATTCTAAAAATCATTACTAGCATATTGTTTTGTAATAAATATCCCTTAGATTCTTGTTAAGAACCATAAACTCAACTAGCCAAGTTTGCATCCATCTAAACTCCAGATGATCATTCATATATTATGTTTTTAGATTACATATTAACTTTGCAAAGTGACCCCAGGACAGGCTGTACTTCTGCCCAAAGCGGACTAAGCACATAACCACTCACAGTAACTTTTGAATCATCAGTAGCTTTTCAATTAGAACACTGTACAGAGCTTCCTTTTCCTTTAGGGAGACAGTGTTCCTAAAGACAGTAGCAGGGGCCTGAGGACGTGGCTCAGTAAAAGAGCACCTCTGAGCATATATGAAGCCCTGGTTCAATCTCCAGCATATGTACTTACACACACAATATCACAGTAACAGAAAGAAAAGACCATGCTTCCCAAAGCTATTTTAACTAAATTTATATTTTTGTTGATTTGAGAGACAGGGTCTCATTATGTAGTCCTGGCTGATCTGGTACTCACTATGTAGCTGTGGCTCTCCTCAGACTCCTTCCTGCCTCACCCTCCTGAGATGCCAAGCCTGGTCTAATCATTGTATATTTGTGGAAGGGGAGTTTGAATTCCTCTGTTTGACTCTCTAAAATAGTCTTCTTTATAAGACTATTTGAAATACTGAATTATGTAAAAGACCATTCCAAGAAAAACAACCTACAATGAGCAGAGGGTTAAATTTGGAAGTTGTCACAGAGAGAGGTCTTATTATTAAACAAAAATCTTAAAATGAAGCCAGGTTAGGTTGGGGACACGTCTTTAATCCCAGCACTCGGAGACAGGAGGACCTCTGAGTTTGAGGCCAGCCTGGTTTACAGTGTGAGTTCCAGGATAGCCAGGGCGGCGGCAACAACAACAACAACAACAGACTGGGGACTGGCAAAATGGCTCAGTTGGTAAAGGTGACTGAAGGCAAGACTTACAACTTAAGTTTGACACTCAGATCCCACATGGCTGAAGGACAGAACTAACTCCAGCAAGTTGTCATCTGACCTCCAATATAAACATAGCAGCAGCTCAGTCTCTCTCTCTCTCTCTCTCTCTCTCTCTCTCTCTCTCTCTCTCTCACACACACACACACACACACACACACACACCACTAAAATGTATTTTTTTTCTAAAATGAAGCTGGAATATCAGTATACACCCATAATCCAAGCACTAAGGAAGCAGAGGCAGGGGATCCACGGAGACTCTAGGATAGTTAGAGCTACCATCTTAACCAAAAGTAAACAAACGAAAACTAAAGCCTTTAAAAAACTGTGGTGTCAAAGCAGAGAAGGGAGGTGGGGTGACACACTCGATCACATCTGGCTCTCATCTGGAGTATGCTTCCCTCCCGCCCAGCAGGGCCCCCTGGGAAACACGCTATGGGTGTTGCTGTGAACACATGCTTTTACCAGGAACACCACCATGGATATGCAGTAGTGTATGATAAATTTCTACTTAGCATTTAGGCAGTGGTTCTCAACCTTCCTAATGCTGTGACCTTTAATTTAATTCCTTATGTTGTGATGATCCCGACCATAAAATTATTTCATTGCTACTTTATAACTGAAATTTTGCTCCATGTTATGAATCATAATGTAAATATCTGATGTGCAGGATATCTGATATGTGACTCCCAAAAAGGTCAGGCTGAGAGTCACTTATTCAGGGTATTGCTAATCAGAAATCGTCTCCCTGGTACACAGAAGATAGCTGGGGCTCTGTAAAGCTTCTCTTTTTAGTGTGCTGAGGATGGAGCCCTGGAGTTTCACACAGGCTAAGCACACTCACTGCCAGTCAGCTACACTCTCAGCCTTGACAGTTTCTGCACTAACTTAGCAGCACTGAAGTTCCTAACATGCACAGAAATTAAACAAGCCTTAGTTTAAGAAGGGTGATAGGAAGTTTAGGGCTCTGCAGAGCCCTAAAACATTTCATTAACAAAGTTCCTTGAGGGACTTCACTGTGAGAACTAAGAGAATTTATTCTCTCATGATTCTTTGATGACATGAACCATTCACTTATCCATGTAACATGTAAGCACCACAGTATACTATGTGGGCCCATATAACATGTAAGCACCACAGTATACTATGTGGGCCTACCTGGTTGATGGTATGAACAATTTAATTATCCATGTAATATGTGAGCACCATGATGTACTACTTGAGGCATTTATCTATAAATAGCCTGCCCTATCTTAACATTAGATTTCACACAAAAAAGTTTTCACATAAGGAAACAGGAAACATGACATTTTCAAGCTCGGCTTTCTGATAGTCAGTATTTCAGTTTACTATTAAAAAAACAAAACAAAACCCTCAGAAAGTCAGAAGGTGAGCTGCCTGCTGCAGGGCTGGACCAAGATGGACAGTGGTACGCTTCTGTAGAAAGTGTAAACAGGTCACAGGTTCTAGTGCATGGAAGCTGGATCCATCTGAGATGCCAGTGAGCCTCTTAAGCATTTTACCTTTTTTTTTTTTTTTTGCCTTTGGGGGTGCAGCTCAGGCTATCCCACTGTTGGGATGCACCATCCCCCAGGTATGACACGACTGCTATAATCTTAATCAGAGCAGCTGTGATTACCTGCAAGACCCTCACAAGATAGGGCCTGTTGACATTCCTTCACAGAAGAACCGCATGTAATTCCAGCCTGGTTGCACTTGGTTTTGGGAAAATGCAGGAGTATGTGTGAGGTGAAAGGTTAACTGTACAGCTTTGAGAGGAGACAGTGGCTGGAATGGACTTTTCTATAGCACAGCTCTTTGGGGGTCACTGTACTCCTGTGTATAAGCCCAATAAACTCACTCATTCTCCAAGCTGGGCTTGACAAAACTGTTCCTGGTGCCCGACTGGGGAAACAAGCATTGTCCGTGTTTCCCAAGGAAAAGCTAAAGCAACACTCATGTGTTAGGCAGGCAGTTATTGTGGCTCACACATGTAATTCTGCCACTGGAAGATGCCATGAGGTTAAGGCCACAGAGTGAGACCTTGACTCAACAATAACTTGGTGAAGTGGTGTCCATCTCTCAACACTTGGAAAACAGGATCAGGAGCTCAAGCTCTTCCTCAGCTACACGTTGAGTACAAAACTTGCTATACTGAGCCCCTATCTCAATACTCCCCACACAGACCACAAACGGAACCACAGCAATCTTCACAGTGCGCCACCACATCACTGAGCTTCCCCGTCTCTGGCCATGCCCAGGCTTTATTTTACCTGTTAGGGGCCGAACCCAAGCCCTGTACTGCAAAGCACGCATTCACCAGTGGACAGTCCCAGACAGCCTAACTTTGAATCCCCCACAAAGGCAGATCACAGACAAAGCTGTTTTTGTCTATGTTTGTGAAATGAGGGAAGACCACAAATGCACAGCTTGGGGGGTGGGGGTAGGGGGGAGGAGAGGTTGTTACACAACCAAGTACCCCAGTTTTGTTGTTGTTGGTTTGGTTTTGTTTTTTGGTTTGTTTGGTTTTTTGGCTGTGGATCAGCCTTCTGACTGCCTAGCAATCACCTCTGAGAAGTTCCAGGAAGTTCTGTGTCAAACAAATACTTAAAAGTCAAACACTTGCTAATTTAAAAAACCTTGCCAGCCCAGTGCCTATCATCCCAGCACTCAGGAGGCTGAGGTAGGAGGGCTTCAAACACTAAGTCAGCCCCGAGGCATAGTGACACATTGTCTGTCTCAAGAGACTAACTAAGGCTGAGGATGTAGCTCCATATGAGCATAAATTAGTAAATGGGTTCTACCTCCAGCATTTACTAATATAACAGGCATGGGACGCATACCCACAATCCCAGCATTCAGAAAGCAGAGGCAGGAGAATTATAGCTCAAGAGAAATCCTGTCTATGAATAAACAGATAGACAGACAGATAAACGAAATTGATGATAAGGCCATGCCTGTGCCCTTTCGATTTTTAAGACAGTCTCATGTAGTCTACTTTATGACCTCACTACACAGACATAGAAGATCAGGAACATCTAATCTTCCTGCTTCTACCTCAAAAGTGACGGGATTCCAGGTACATGCCACCGTGGCAATTTTACTTGGTGCTGGGAATAAATCTAAGACTTTTTGTATGTGTTAGGCCAACACTTTGCCAAGTGAGCCATTTTTACATTCTGAGTTTGCTTTAAGCAGAAACCTGGTTCATATCTATACCTTGCCTCATGATCAGGTGAGCAATCCTATGGCTTTTTTTTCCCCTTTGCAGTCCTGGATCAGGACTCCACTCACGCTAGGCAAGTGACTGGCCCATTGAGTTACATCCTTAGCCCCTAGCAATCCTATTTTGTACTGTCTTAAGCTCTCAATCGGACTAAAAAGAGATTAAATAAACTAATAAAACCCAGCTTTCAGACAAGTTTTATCAGCACTGCCTGTGACCTACTTTTAAAGTCAGATGACCAAAAAGTTCTCCAATAATGGAGTCCTGGAGGGTGTGGTCCTTGGATCATGGAAGCCAGACTCTGGGCTTTTCAGCTGCCTTTATCTGATATAGGATGGCCAAATAATACCAGAGTTCCTGAGGGGGAGAACTGATGGCCAGGTGGACAAGCTCTTTCTGGAGCACACCATCAAAGTAAACCCCACAGCAACAGTTACTGGCTTCTGCAATCTGGCAAAGGGACAAACAAGACCTAGTGAAAGATACCGGTATGCAGCAGACATTTGATAAGCACATGTTAATTGATCCCAACATACAAGTCCAACTCAAGAGCCATGCTTCAGAAATGCTGGCAGGGAGGATCAGAGCTACAGGAAGGACTCACCTGGCATTGGTCTAGACCCAGAGGGATATTAGAAGAGCTGAGCAGCCCCTATACCAGGTAGGAGGACTGGCAGTGCTGTCATCCGTAGACATGCAGGGCAGCAACACTGAGGACAGTGTGGCAGAGAGAGTGGCTCTCATGGTTGAAAGGCTCGTGCAGTGTTTCCTGGATCTTGGAGGAGGCCCCCCGGGCTCATCAGATGAAAGCACAGGGTGCTCGGTTACATCTGAATCTCAGATAAATACTAAGTAGGAACTGAGGGTGTAGCTCACTGGTAAAGCACCTGCCTCACCTACGCCAGGGCCTGAATTCTACCCTCAGGACTAAGGAACAAACACACACACACAAACACACATAATTTTTCTCCCTACCCTTAGCCCAACTACTGAACAGTCTCTTAGAAGTATTCCCAAACACTGAATGAGGCACACCAAACGTAAAAATTTGTTTTGTATTGACCTGATCTCAAATTCAGTTGGGCATTCTATACTTTATCTGACAATCCTGAGAGGAAGTAGAAAGCCAGGAAATCTTCACTCCATGCAGGTTTACAGAATGCTATGCACTGAAATGCTTGAGGGACTTCGACGAAGACAATGAAAAATGTCCTATTTTTCCAGATAGTCTCATGCAACCCAGCCTACATAACGGAGGCTGGCCTTAATCTCCCGATCCTGGTGCTTCTACACCTAGATGCTGGGATTATATGTATGTGTTACCACACCAAACTTGTACTGCTTTTTGGTTTGCTTGTTTGTTTTTGTTGTTTGAAATGGGGTTTCTCTGTGTAATAGCCCTGGCTGTTCTAGAACTCAATTTGTAGACCAGGCTGGCCTCAAATCCACAGTGATCCACCTGCCTCTGCCTCCTGAGTGCTAGGATTATAGGTGTGTGCCATCATGCCTAGCTCACACACGCTCTCACCTCTCTGTCTCTGTCTGTCTCTGTCTCTCTGTGTCTGTCTCTGTCTCTCTGTCTACAACATGGTCTTGTTATATGCCTAACCTAGCTTCAAACTGTTGATTCTCCTGCCTCAGCTTTTCTGAGTGTTAGGTATGTGTTGTCATTCCCAGCAAGAATCTACTTCTTGGTTGGAGGTGGTGGTGCATGCCTTTAATCTCAATACTCAGGAGGCAGAGGCAGGCAAATCTCTGAGTTCGAGGACAGCTCGGTCTACATAGCTAGTTTTAGAACAGGTAAGAATGATGCTGAGCTTCGTTCCGCTCTTAGGCCACAGTGAGAAGACACAATTAGAACAGGGACTCCCCTCAGCATATCTTTACAGACGGGTGATTCTTTGGCTTTGGGGACTGTCCTATACATTCTAGAGAGTTTAATAGTACTCCGGGTTCCTACCTGCTAGATAGTAATGGCAACCCCATTTAACAATTTAAAAAAATCCTTCAAGCATTGCAAACTATTCCTAGGGAACAAAACTTTCTGTCTGATGAAATCATTGAGTTAGAAGACATGGCCAACTGAAGGGAAAGTGTCACATCCACTAACCATGGTCATGTAACAAAAGACTCTCCTCAAGGGAGATATTCTCAGCTCTACTGGGGCTCTCCAAAACCATAACAGGGAGGAAAAAGCCTAGTCACTTCAGCTAAGACAATTAGAAACCCTTCAGCTGCCAGAAGTGCTTAGGAAGAATCTTGGGTGAGCCAAGCCAATGACGTCCTGCATACATCACGGCAGGCAGGACGGGGCACCCAGCCTTTGAAGAGGCTCTTTTTAAGTTAACCTCCCCTCTAACTGAACTTTTTCCAAATCTCTTCCTGCCATTTGGAAGTTGAGTGATTCTCAGCTGCAACGGCCTGCACGCAGGAGGTGCAGATGGCAGCAGTTAGGCCTCACCAGATGCTGCAGTCTCTAATTTGATTGAAAGGATATAATTAGACAACAGAAACACTTTAATGAAAGAGCAAAACATGGAGGGAGGGAGGGATGGACTGAAGGCCCTTAACTGATGCCAAAACACCCACCAGTAATAGAGGCTTTGAGTCTGGGGCACGGCGAGGGGAAGCCCCTGAAAAAGACAGTCCTCGCCTGTTTATTTCCCCATAGACAGAGAAATGGGGATTTTATTATTGTAGATTTCCACTGTATTTTATGTGGGAACAAACTGATTAGAACCAGAAGATTCTTCGGAAGAACATCAAAGAAAAATAAATATGACTTCTGTGGTCATTATTAAAAATATTTTTACCAGCCCAGTAATTTTCTTTGAAGATGAATTTTTATAGATTGAACAGCAGCAAGTAATTTACATACTACGATGGGATTGGCTAGCAATCCCTACTATGCTGGAAGAGAGCTGCTTGGCGGCCATGCTGTTACTTGATTTGGGGATACTAGGAAAGCTACAAACACCATACTGTGTCTACTTTGGGGATAAAGAGAAACCACGTGCAGGATCCTCATACAAGGCTGATGGCTAACCCATTATGAATCATCTTTAAAAGTTGCCTATGCTGTCTCTACTCTTTCCTGGCTTTAAAACTGAGTGTGAGTATGCTGTTCTGGGTCTAACCAAGAATCTAACCAAACTGAAAGAAATCCAGCCCTCAAAGTCTGCAGTTGCTAATGTGGTGCGACACTCAGGTTTTGGAATGGGCCACAGCCTCCTCAGCCACTAGGAACAGGGCCTCGCCCTTGTGGCAAATTGAACAATAAAAGTTTAATGCTCTGGTTCTGTGCCAGGGATTAAACTGTGGCAGGAGAAACTGGAAGCTGGCCCCAGCAGGGGAGAACCCCCCAGGGGGTCCTACTGCAGGAGTAAGAGGGACAGTGGCAAGTCTGCCTAGAAGATGACCTCAAGTGTTGTTTGGGAAGGAACTGCCCAGCCCTAACTCCACTCCTCCTCATGGTACAAGGGCAGCCTAAGGAGGTGCTTACCTAGAAGAGGACAGGATGGAGAAAGAGATGTCTTTGAAGGAAAAAGCAAAGTTCCGTAGGATGACATTTCTACAATGGCCCCTCTCCTCTCCCTGTTCTGGCTGATAGTCGTAAGAGGCTGGGGTCCAGGGAAAAGAAATTATATCTAGAAGGAAGACTGAAGGCAAGAAAGGGCAAAAACTTTTTGGACCTCGTGCCCACTCCACTGAAAGGAACCCGTTTGGGTTCTAGAGCAACTGGCAAGGTCAAACAGAACACGGAAGGAATCTCATCTAACCCACTCAGAGGCTGTACACTGAGCTAGTCAGATGCCAAATAAAGATGAAGGCTGGGGGAAGAATTTTCACCTCCAAACCTGTGCAGGGGCACTGAGGTACACCCCTCAGCCCTGCTGGTAAATTTGTCCTGATATTTGTCCTTATTCGGGACATAAACCCTCAGACAAAAGCCTCGGACGCCAACTTCCGGCCTCTGCCAAGCATTTCCCATTAGCTGTCCAGCAAGTACAAACACATTGGCTTGCTGTGTTTCAATGTTTCACTTTTTTTCTCAAAAATGCTTTAATTAAAAAAAAAAGAAAACAAAACCAGCCATGCTAAGTACATTATTGTTTTGTAAAGACACTTTAACAGGACAACCTAAGCATGGAAGTAAAAACTAATAGCTTAGTAAAAACTAATAGTGACAGAAATTCTCTTCCCCAGTGGTTGTTTTTCCAGTTCTTAGGGCTGGTGCCACCTGCTGCCTGGGCTTTCCTCTGCAAAACAGAAGATCTCTCAACAGTTTGTTTCAAGTAACATCTGCAGGCTGAGTGAGCAAACTGTGGGTCAGCTCCGAGGTGGGAACTGTTTCCTTAAGTAGTGCACTGAACCACGCTGAATCTCTATTTATTAATGAATAAAATTTATGTATATAAGGTTATCCTGGTCAGCTGTATCTTTTTAAAAATCATGGTGAAATATAAAATTTACCATTTTAACTAGCACTTTCTCCTCGCCTATTCAGTCTTATTACACTGCACAGGCAGGCTGCTGGCTTCAAACTATTCTCTCATGTCAGCTTTCCACGTAGCTGGAGAACAACTGTTATCACTGAGCCCGAATCCCATACTTATCTAAAAGTTCATTCACACTAAATGGTGAAAGGTCTGTTCATTCAGGAAAATCAACCTACTTTGTTGCTTTTTCCAGATCAGTAACCACTTAAAAGTCAGTTCACATGACCTAGAGCAAGGTTAGCATAAGTGCAGCCTGTGAGCCAATCATGACCCATAAACCAAATTCAGCCTGGGTTTTTATTATAAAAAATTAAAAAGGACAAGATACTGTGACATGTAAAAATGATATAAAGATTTAAATTTCAATGTCCAAAGAGTTTTATTAAAATACAACAATAAAGCCAGGTATGATGATATTGCTCCAGCCCTTGGGAGGCAGAGGCAGGCAGATCTCTGTGAATTTGAGGCCAGCCTGGTCTATGTAGTGAATAACAACAGTTGGAGACGCAGTGAGACTCTGTCTTGGAAAAAACCCAAACCCAAACCATAAACAAAACCATCAATGCCTATTCATTTTGTCTATGACTTTTGCCTACACGGTCGGAGGTGAGAGACTGCATCTGTATCCAGTCCGTGGGCCACAAAGCCTAAAGCATTTACTGTCTTGCTTTGGCCTAGAGCAGTGGTTCTCAGCCTCAACTTGTGGGTCTCAACCCCTTTGGGGGTCAAATGACTCTTTCACAGGGGTTACCTAAGGCCATCAGAAAATGCAGATATTTACATTAGGATTCATAACAGTAGCAAAATTACGGTTGTGAAGTAGCAATGAAATAATTTTGTGGGTGCTGTCACCACAACACGAAGAACTGCGTTGGGGCTGGAGCATTAGCAAGGTTGAGAATCGCTGGTCTACAGCCTCAGATAGAGTTCCAGGCTCCAAAATTCTAAACTAGGGGCCATCCAGATGACTCAGATGTTAGAGGTGTTTGTATTAAACTTGATGATCTTAATTTAATCTCTGGGACCAAGAGGGTAAAAAGAACTGAGTACCCAAAATACTCTGGTCTCCACATTCACCTCATTAAGCCTTATAGCCAGACTTCCCCAATAAATACTTTAAAATTTTAGAGTCTGTCCTAAAGATGGTATACTGCCTACTACCATATACCGCCTACTACCCAAAATTCCCAATATGGATATCATGAAGCTGTAACTTTGTTTAAATCATTTTGCTTTGGTCCACCTATGCCAAACTCTAAGTATACTGGTAGCTACATTGAGCACACCAACTTGTATTGGCTAGTACTGAGCCTAAATGCAATACTTTCTTGCTTGAGGAAAGCCAGGTGATGATAGTGGACCCCTTTAATCCCGGCACACAGGAGGTAGAGGCAGGCAGATCTCTGAGTTCAAGGCCAGCCCAGTCTAAAAAAAAAGGGGGGGGGGAGAACTCACTGCATCTTAAACACTTAAATTATTCGTCTATGGGGCTAAGAGAATGTAATATGGAGTATGAAGACCTTGCAGGTAACCAAACTCAGGTATTATAACAACACATATTACTGAGTAATAGGACAAATTCCAGACGAGAAGTAGGGAGGATGGTGAGAGGCAAGAGAAGGCTATCACTAACCTCTGTCTTTTCTCTTATCAGTTGTGAAAGAAGAGAAAGCATGACAAAAGAACGGAGAGACTGGAGATCATTTGGGGTTGACTACACACTGTAATTAGAATAACATTGAAGGGGAATGAGCTAACTGTTTTTATAAAGTCAGCATTCAAAAATGCAAACCACCAGTAATTTAAATATTACAAAGTTGTGCAGAATATAAGTATTGGAATAATTTTTTCCATCCACAAAATCTTAGAGAAAATTACAGTATCACAAAATATGAAATGGTAAGTTTGGCATATTCTCAGTATACAGCATTTTTTTTTCTTTAATTGGAAAGGACTTAACAAACTAGTGGCTAGGTTCTTGACAGGATATGATGCTGAAAACCATGTGGTTTGTTTCTGAAACTGCTTCTGGAACCAGAGGGAAAACATCACAAAGGCACTGATGTAGCAGAATGCTAAGAAACCAGGATGAAGAGAGTTTGAGTTACTTAGCAAACTGTTTCACAACAGCCATGCATTTGTCCTTACCGGATACTCCTAAATAAAAGCAGACCAACTTTACCCAAGAGCTGTTGCATCTGACCTAGCAAGGCAAAGGTGCCTAACAGATGCCACCTCCCTGCAAGCGTGGCCAGGATAGGCTCACAGTGCTTTCCAGAGCTATACTGTGCCCTTTCCAGGAAGGAAAACCAGTCTATTTCCACCCGTACCTCTCTCTCCATAGAGGACATTAAATCCTGAACACACAGATGACAAAGTGGAAGGGGTTACTAGGTTACAGTTATGTTGACACGTCCTGGCTCTAGGAACGTCCCTCCCTCCCTATTCACATACTACAAACAGCAGAAGTGAGCAAATTATAGAAGTCCCATAGAAGGCAGCAATCACCTAGAAACCACTTCTACTGAGTCTCTGGTTTGGAGTGTTGGGAATCCCCCCTCCTGCTGCCCCAAAGCCCAGCTTTGCCTTTTGCGGGGACTCATCCTATAAGAAATTCAGTATTCGCAGGGTAAACCAGGTGTCTAGTCTTTAGCGAACTGAAGTAGTATAAAAAGTATTATTCAAATGTTTACTGACTATACATGGTGGAACACTCTAAGCAAGATGCCTACAGTGTATCATTTAATGTTCACCAACACTGCGCATGGGAGTGAGTTACCATCATACTTTTTCAGATCGAGTAACAGAGGTTCAAGCAGCTCAAAGTTTGCCTCAAAATCACACAGAAAATAAATCTCAGCCTTTCCCCTAAATCCAAGCTGGCAAGAAAACAAAGCAACTCTGAGTTTTCTTTCACCAGCAAAACCCTGTAACATCACAATCTGCAACTTAGGGTGGAGACCCCAACGGCAGGTTCACCAATGCCCTACGCTCAGCACTCAACAACCTGCAAAGAAACTGAACTGGGCCAGACAACACCCTCACGCCTGTTCTTCCATTGGGAAAGGATTCTGCGGCAAGGAAGGGCGTGTGGGAACTAAACTTCCATCCCAGCTTCCATCCTGGCCGAGGGCACCACCTCGGGCGGACCGCGCGGTGGACTCGGCCTGGGAAGTAGGATGCCGGACTCGGAGTAGTCTGCACTCGGTATGGGCGACCTTAGCCATCACGCACCCCTTCTCTCCCGTAAGTAGTAAGCAGAGTCCGGGAAAGTTCGAAGCCGGCACGCGGGGCAGAGTCCTGGTAACGCGGGACAGGCGCGTCCACGCCGCGTGCCGGGACAGAAGCCGGAGCATCGGGTTCTCCGGGGTCTACGCGCAAGAGAGGGCGAGCGGGGCGTTGGGGGGCCGGGGTCTCACTCACCGGGGCCGGGGCGGGGACCGGGCGCGGGCCGGGCCGCCAGAGTGAGCGCAGCGGCGGAGAGCAGCGCGAGGCGGGCGGCGGGCGGCGCCATGGGCCGTCAGTGCGGGACCCCCGGGCGCGGCCCGGGGCAGAGGGGGCAGCACCGGGAGCCGGGGGCGGCCATGGGAGCAGGACGGAGCTCAACGTCGCTCCGCCCCCGCCGCCCGGCCCGCCCTCCTCAGCACCGCCCCGCCCTCCTCAGCATCGCCCCGCCCTCCTCAGCACTGCCCCGATTGCCAGCTGCCTGCAAGGATCCAGAGCCGGGCTGACTGCGCATGCGCGTTCCGCCCGCGGCCTGCCACTCACGCGACGGAGCCGGCCCCCGTCCCGCCCCGCCCCCGGGGGCCGCGAGCTGAGGCCACCCGAGGTGTGGAGTCCGCAGGTGAGGGCGGGACGGGCCCTGCCTCTGAGTCCCCACGCTGAGAGTTGTCGGCGCTGACATGGGCGGGACGCCCAGTGACCCCTGTTTCACCCTCACCTAGGTCGTAACCCACGCGCGGGCTCCACTACTGCGGTAGTAACCAGAGCAAACCGCCTTCTCTTGCTAGACTCGTAGCAGCAGTTAGCCAAAGCGTGTTTTGGAGTCTACCTGACTCGGTTCATATCCCACTTGGTCACTCGTAAGATCTGTATAAATTGTACAGGTTTAAAGAAAACGGGGCTCCCTTCTGCTAAGTGGTATGTCGACACCACATCTGCTCTACAAATCGGTTGTACAAAGTGAGATAATGCACGGAAACCACGCACGCACAGTGGGGGCTCAGTAAATGTGAAGTTCTTTCTCCTTGAGTCTTGCAACTACCAAAGGGACAGCAAACTGAGCCATGTACAGAATCCTATCATATTCAGGTCAATATTTATTTACAACGGGGCAGTAGTGACACACGCCTTTAATCCCAGTGCTGGGGAGGCAGAGGTAGATGGATCTGTGTTGGAGGCCAGTCGGGTCTATAAAGCGAGTTCCAGGACAGTCAGAGCTGTTAAACAGAAACAAACAAAAATATGTATGTACAAATGTATATATACATTTATATGTGCATATATGTTTGTATAGTTTTTAAAAAAAATTGTGTATGTGTGTGGATGCATGTGTAAAGTCAGAGGACCACTTGTGGGAGTCGGTTCTCCTTGCACTGTCGGTTCTGGGAATCAAACTCAGGTCCTCAGGCTTGATGGCGATTGTCTTTACCTGCTGAGCCATCGCACCAGTTTTAAATTATTATTATTATTGTTATTGTTATTATTATTATCATTATTTTGAGTCAGGTTCGTACTATGCAGCCCCGGTTGGCTTGGAACTATGTAGATTAGGCTGCCCTTGCGGTCACAGAGGTCTTCCTCCCAAGTGCTAGATTAAAGGTGTGTGTCCCCACTCCCAGTTAAATTATGTTTAATTAGTATAAAATGGGTGATACACTATATATATGTATTTGCATATATATGTATTTGTATCTATATACATATAGATACAAATACAAAATACAATATATATTTTGCTCAAACACAAAATTTTACATATATCAACCATCAATGTATTTTGCTCAACCATCAGCAAAATAGGAACCATAAAAAAACCCTCAAGGTTCAAAGACATGGAAGCAACTAAATACCCAACTCGATGGGGCAAGAGCTGTGTCTCTTCATTAGGGGAGACTTGGGTCTCCGGAGGTTTAAATTCTCGGTCTCCACGAGGCAGCACCCCCAACCCCCCAGCATCTCGAGCCTCCTTACTCCTCCTCACACCCCCAGGCAGCGGGGATTTTCCGATTGCTCTTGCCTAAAATGCCTTGGTGACGCCCGGCGGGACAGGTCCGGGCTGTGCGCCGGGAGCTTTCAAGTCCTTGGTCCGGGGCTGGCAAGTGCAGGCCTGCACCAGGCTTGGCTGCGGCGGGAACATCTGCCCTCCTGTTCCTACTCGCTGTGCCCGGAGCAGGGCTGGGCGGTCCAAGCCCCGCGGGATACCCTGGCCTGCCTGGGGTGCAGCCACCCCTGCGCCCCTCGCCCTCTCACTGGGCCGGTGTTCTCTCCAGCCTTCCCACACTCCGGAGGCAGCTCCCAGAGCTGGGCCCCAAGGGCGTAGCTACCTCCCAGGAGGCGCCTGCCTTTCGGTCCCTCTCCACCCACACGACCCAGAGCTGTGGCAAGAAGAATCTTGTTCAATCGTTTGCTCTCCCTGTCTTTCCTGAATTCAAGAACCCTAGGTGTTTCTGAGTGGCCGCCCCCACCGCCCAGTGGACACACCCTCCACTTGCTAGTGAGAACGCAGCCTCCATGTTCCACGTGGGACTGTTGTATAAATATATTTTCTTTTTTCTTCCTTCTTAATTGTGTGCCTAACATGACCCATGAACATCGGACATTACGGAGCAGAGAGCTTTGGCCCATTGCGACGAGGAAAGTGCAATTGTAACAATAAAGAGGCTGCCCCAGGTGCTTGTGATATCCGGAGACACTGCTGAAGGCAGCGCTTAAGGCCATAGGATTTTTGGTGATGCGCCTGTTTTTGAGTCATACCAGCTCCTGTAGTGAAATGGAATAAATTTATTGGTTTCAAAGCTGGGCTCAGGAGGAGTCTTCCTTGTCTGCTGTGGGAGCTAAATTTATGGTGAATGAGTGTTTGTTCATGCCTCCTCAGGAAAAGTGACTCAACACCAGCCCGCAAGCTCCTCCAGCAAGACCTGCGACCTCTACACCCTACACTTGGCTTTCCCCCTCAAAAGTAGCATTACCTTCAAAGACAACCAAGACCAACAGCTAACACTGGTGTAGACACTAGTAGAGTGAGCCTTCCTCCACTCCACGAACAGTCACATGGGCTGGGGATATAGCTCAGTAGAGTGTTTACTTAGCATGCACAAAGACCTGAGCTCTGCTCCCCACATCAAATAAACAAGGTGGGTGGCACACACATGCCTGCCATCTCAGCACTGGGAGATACAGGCAGGAGAATCAAGAGAGTTAAAGGTCACCCTCAACTACACAAGTACAAAGCCAGCCTGGACTTTGTGACATTGTCCCAAAGACAGAAACATGGGAAGTGCTGAGGACATAGCCATCAACAGGATAGCCCAGATTTGGGTGTGTGTGTTTGAGGGCATTTCAGACACCCAGAATACTACAGAGACACCAATAAGAAGATTCTCTGTGCATGTGTGACTAGCACTCTAGTGAGTCACATCTCCCCAACCCTATCACTAAATAGTTGTTGAAGACAGGCCGGCTCACTTCTGTCACCCTTGACGTTGGGAATGTGGTACACTGGGAGAGACTTGCCTAGGGTGAGTGAGTTCTTGGGTTCCATCCAAAACACGGCAACAACCAGTCAGGATGCTGGAGAGAAGTAGAACACAATTCGCCTGCAATTTATCTTGCCCACAGTTTAATAGACTTTTTGTTTTGTTTTTTTCAAGACAGGATTTTTCTGTGTACCCCCGGCAGTCCTGGAACTTGGTCTGGCCTCAAACCCAAAGATCTGCTTGCCTCTTTGTCCTGAGTGCTAGGAATAATAGGTGTGCACCACCACACCTGGCTACTAGATACTTTCTCTATCTCCTTTGGGTGTCAGAGGAGAAAATAGGAAGGGGGCACACAGGAGATCCAAAACAAGACTATTTGGGCCAACTTGGGGCATCCAGGTTTCCTGATAAGAGCTTGAGATGACCGTGCCTCCTCCCCCCTTATGTAGAAAGTTCCCCCTGCAGAATTGGCATCAGCCGCTCCAACCTCGGTGCAATCAGAATAAGCTCTACAGTCTGTAGGGCTGCATAGGAAATGAAAATACAGGGTCCTAGCTGGGCACAGTGGCATATACCTTTAGTCCCAGCACTCAGGAGGCGGGTGGATATCTGTGAGTCTGAGGCCAGCTTGGTCTATAGAAGGAGTTCCAGGGCTACACAGAGAAACTCTGTCTCTAAAAACTATTACACCCCCCCCAACACACACACACACACACACAAAGAAAATACAGGGTCCTGAGTTGAGACTTACTAAGAATGTCAAGCCTGGTCTTATGCCTCAGACCTGTAATGCAGCACTGAAGAGGCTGAGTTAGAGGGATCGTTGGCTGTTCAAGGGCAAAGAGTGAGAGCTCATCTCAATGAAAACAGAAGAGAATTAAGATGCTGACAGCGGAGCATTAAAAAGTGGCGTGGCTTGTCTAAGCACTCCGATCTTTTTCACTACATAGGCGGCACACTCATGAAAGTGACCCTGTGTGTAATTCAGTCTGTGAGCTCCTGCCTATTGGGCTGTCTTGAGAAAGAAGCATCCCTCTGGCCTTTCCTACCCCCATCTTCTCTCTGAAGCTAAAAGCCCAGCACAGGTGATGGAAACATCGTCCTGGAGGCTAAAAATACAGCTGAGTGTCTAGGTCATAGTGCTTAAGGGCTCAAGGTCTTCTGCTCAGATATGTGGTGTTGGGCTCCAGCCCCAGATGCTCATTTCGATGCTTTGCATGCCTGGGGAGTTTCGGAGACTTATTTCATGGAAAGAATGAGGATATTCATGGCAGCACCTTGCCTTCAGGAAGGTGCTGATGTTTGAGTCCATCTGCCTGATTACACTTTGCAGGCAGGTTCTTTTCCTCCTCCTGGGGAACCCGCATAAGCTGTGGAGTTTGGTCAGTTTAGGGTTTAAAATACTGATCGGAATGAAGTCTGTTCTGAAGGCTGTCGAAAAGCAGATAAACACAACACAAAGGTGTCTGATCCCAAACATCTAGAGCTTTTACTCGAAAGGCATGGTGGTGATCACTGTTAGCCCAAGCACTCTGTAGGCAGAGGTTTTCTGTGAGAAGCCAGCCTGTCCTAACATAGAGAGTTCCGTGCTGTGAAGGCCTGCATAATGAGACACCACCTTAAGGAAGAATTCCTAGGTACTTTGCAGTACTTCTGATCACAGGATCATATTTCACAGAGCCTCTCCCCAAAGCGGTTGGAAGGAGGTCGGAAGGAGATCCCGAGGACCACTTTGATGGTTCAGCAGAGAAAGGATGCCACTAAGCCTCGTGATTTGTTTTTGGTCACTGGGGCTCACATGGCAGAAAGAGGGACCTGGCTGCTGAGTATTGTCCTCTGACCTCCACATTCAAGCCTTCACACCCATGGGCGCGCACACACCCCGAAAGACACACTAGATGAACAATGTAATGTTAAACACACACATACACGAAAGACACTGAGAATACAGGTCAATCAGCAGACTGCTTGTCTTACAGCTGAAGTTGTGGGTTCCACATCCAGCACACACCGGTAATCCCAGTACTCGGGAAGTAGAACAAGGTAGTGTAAGGCCAGCCTGGGATACAAAGCCCCGTCTCACCCGAACTTTGTCTGTCTGTCTGCCTGTCTGTCTGTCTCTGGATTAAACACATGCCTTCTACCACTGAGCTACATGTACCCATTCTCAGCATTTCAAACAAATATCAGATCATTCTCTCAATTTTTCTCTGGATTTAGGCTCAGCTCAGCACTGAGTTGTTTACTGACCCTAGCTCAGGAATAGAATCTCAGTGATAGGAAATTTAAGAGAGTCAGTAATTCACCATTTTGATGGAGTAAGGGAGAAGAAAGAATCTGGTCCTGGGTGTGAAGAGTGACTTGTGGTACATCTGGGTGAGAGTAAGGAAATGGAGCCATGTTGAGCTTAACGTCAGGAGGCCAGTGGCCCTGCAGCAGGCAGAAAGAGCGTCATTCCCATCTCAGGCCCAAGGCCTGTGATTGCTGAGTGCTGAGGGCATGCGGTCTAATCCACTGTGTCACAGGACAGGACTCTCCTCACTCTCTCCAAAGGTTCTCTGTCCTTTGCATGATGAACCTCAGCTGTGTCCTCATATGGGCGTGGGAGTCTGCTGCTTGTACGCCAAATAAAAACCACCGAAGAGACGGAGAAATGCCACTGTGGCTTGAAGAGTGGCACCATCAAGGGAGAAGACAAAGAGTCATAAAAGCAGGTGCACTATCTTCTTGATTAGCTGATCTTCCAGAAAGAAAATAAGAACCGAGAAAAACTACAAAGAAGAAAGCAAGATTACAGGAGCTAAAAATACTAGGGAGAAAGCTTGGCTGAGCGTCAGAGAAGGACAGATGTGTTTCCAAATAGAAGCATGAGCTCGAAGATGTCAGGGAGCTCAGCTCCAAACGTGGGAAGCAAGGGCTATTGACTGAGCTCAGCAGAATACCACAAAAAAAGCACAGAGAGCAAGGCACATAGGACAAGGCCATGTGGACATCCTCTTCCCTCAGCCTCAGCTCTCCCAGCAAGCACTGGCGACACTAACTCTGCTTAGATTCACATTAGATCACACCAGGTGTTTCCAGGGTGGTGTTGGCGTGAAATTGATCTCACCGCCCAGGCCAAATGACAGTAAGGACCAAAACCCTCACCAGGCTTCAGGAACCTTAGACCAAATACTATTTGAAACCTGACGTCATGATTCTACACCTCTGAGACAAGAGCCCCTGAAGGGCCTAACTACTTTTCTCACGGTATCTACAGGTGCCCTGGCCCATCTAACAAAACAAAGAATTTTCAAGAAATGCAGCATTTCAGAAAGTTCTACAACTGAGTATTCAGTGAAAATAAATCAGGAAAGAAGATCTTATGGAGACGGGGGTAGAGCTCAGTGGTGGAGCACTTACCTAGCATGTGAGAGTCAGAGAGGGAGGGAGGGAGGGAGAAAAGGAGAGGAGAGAAGAGAGGAGAGGAGAGAGAGAGAAAGGAGAGAGAGAGAGAGAGAGAGAGAGAGGAGAGAAGACGATGCTTTGATATCCAACCTGCATCAGAACTAGTTTTTACCTTAACTGGGTCCATTGTTTGGCTGTATAAGCCAAATTGATGGATATGAAAACCTGAGTTCAAGGTCATGTCAAATGTTGGCTTACGTCACTCAAGACTGTGGGCATCAGGACTAGGGAGAAGGGTTGATAAACAAACAGTTCACAGTGTAACATTAATGAAAGTGTCATCTACTTCCTTTTGAAACTTTTCAAAAACATTTTTTGCGTGCATATGTATGTGTGGTGGCATGTATATGGAGGTCGGAGGAATGCTTGCAGATGTTGGTTTTCTCTTTCCGCTATGTATGTTCTGGAGGTCAAGGTCACCAGGTGGCAAGCACTTCCACCTGCTGAGACATCTCAACAGCCCTATTATATACTTGAAAATTTACTTTATTATTGTTTATATATTTACATATGTATATATGTATGTGTGTGTGTGTGTGTGTGTTGTGTACCATGACACACATGTAGAGACCAGAGCACAACTTTGTGGAGTTGACACTCTTCTTCTACTTTTATAGGTTCTGGTAGTTGAACTCCGGACACCAGCACTGCACTGCCAGGCAGGCAGCAAGCATTGTTATTCACAGAACCATTCTACTGACCCTTACATATTTTCCATTTTAAAGGATTTGAAGCTAGGTGTGGTGTCACAAGCCTTTAATCCAAGCACTCGGGGGTTATGAGTTTTTGAGGCCAGCCTGGTCTACAGGAGTGAGTTCCAGGACAGCTAAGGCTACATGGCGAGACCTTGTCTCAATTTTTTTAAAAAAGGATTTGTTTGTATATTTATGTCACATGTGTGTGGTGCCCATGGATGCCAGAGAAAAGGATTAGATTCCACAGAGTTACAAGTGTTTGTGAGTTGCTGGGAACTGAACTCAGGTCCTCTGGAAGAGCAAGAAGTGCTCTTAACTGCTGAGCTATCTCTGAACCCTCTTGCTAGGTGCTCAATTCATCTGGATCACCTGAAGACAAAATGCCATACCTCTTGCTTGAGATTCCTAGTGCAAGAATAGTACACATTTGGCACCAATTTCAGAGGCCGTGCTGCCCGGAACTCGCTCTGCATCATCCCACTTCATTCTCATGGCAATCATTTTGGAGGTGCTGTTGGCTGCCCCTGTCTCAGGGAGGAGAACATTCCAATCCAGAGATACAAATTTGCTTGCCTTCTGAGTGATGCATCTGGGATACCAACTTAGGTAGAACAATCCCTGAGCCCAGAGGAAGTCTTGTGACAAGATAGGACTAGACCTGGGGCCCAGGGATGGTGGGTAGACAGATGGACCAGCTAGGGAAGAGGCAGAGTCACTGTGACAACTGTGAATGGCCCAGAGCAACCTATATGGACTTTGGCTGGATCCACCAGCCAAGGTATTGTTCTTGAGCAATGTGTGCCTCGGTTTCTTCATTTGTAAACTAAGGGTAGTACCAGTACCCACACCCATGTGACTGTGGGCAGCATTTCATGATTGGAGCTTAAATAGCATCTGGTCTTCAGTAACTCTTCAATAAATACGATTGTTTTGTTTTTGATGCAGGAGAAAAAGCACAAGAGCAGTTACTAAGGGTTGTGTTAAGAAGAATGGGTGGGGGCTGGAGAGATGGCTCAGGGTTAAGAGCACTGACTGCTCTTCCAGAGGTCCTGAGTTCAATTCCTAGCAACCACATGGTGGCTCACAACCATCTGTAATGGGGTACGATGCCCTCTTTTGGTGTGTCTGAAGACAGCTACAGTGTACTCATATAAATAAAAAAAAAAAAAAAAGAGTGGGGGGGGTGTGCCTTTAGGGTGCAGCCAACTAAAGTGAGCTGTGGAGAACAGAGGGAAGGAACTGAATCAAATCTGAAGAGTGCAGGGCTGGAGCAATGGCCCCACACTTGAGAGCACCTACTGCTCTAATGAACCAGAATTTGGATCCCAGCACCCACATGGTGGCTCACAGCTGCCTGTAAGTAACTCTAGTTCCAAGAGATCTGGTGCCTTCCTCTTGTCTTCATGGCAACTTGTGCATGCATGCATATACACACAAATCATTTTAAATAATCACTGTTAAAATGTCAATAGTGGGGATGGGGATAGAGGTCCATGATAGGGTGCTTCTCTAGCATGCTTGAGACCCAAGCTTCAAATGTCTGACATGAAGGGGTGGGGGAGATGTTTTCAAGAGACATCCCTGTGAATGGCTGTGTGCCAGGAGGTTTAGTGTTCCCCAGAAACCATGTGTGTCTTTCCATCATTAAATGGCAAAGCTAACAGAGTAAAGATGGTGGGCAAGTGTCTGGAAGATAACTGATGAGAAATCAAACTGAAGATGGGGAAGGATGCTGGGCATGGTGGCACATGCCTGCAAGCAATCCCAGCACTCAGGGCTGAGGCAGGAGGACATGCATTCCAGAACACAGTCTAGGTGGCATTATATAAGGGAGACCGTGGGAGAAGGCAGGGAAGCTGGGGAAGGGAAGGAAAACAGAATGACTCTCCCTATGGCTTCCTGGTCTCCACCAAGCAGAGTCAAATGCAGTGACTGTCCGGTGACCTACAAGCACGGTACCATCTCTCCGGGATTCACTGGTTTGGAAGGATGTTTTCTTGTCTGGTTTTAGGTATTTGCAAACCCTTCCCAAAGACAAACCTTTTCCAATGTCCTGCTATAAAACTGACCCATCTCTTGGGAGGTGAAACCAGACTTTGCTGCTGAATAGGTGTCATTGTCTTCCCAAGTGTCTGTGGGCACAGATGCCATGGGCCTGGGGGTGGCTCTACCACAGGGCGGCCTGTGTTGTGGTCGGCCTGCCAGCTTTGATTCACTCCAGGGACAGCAGTTGAAATTTCAAACAGGCAGCACATGGTGATCCCAGGAGTCCTTGCCAGACACATACTCTGTTTTGCAGCCCTTTCAGCCCCTCCCACCCTGCAAGGAGCCTCCTTTGGCATTCTGTATATGAAAAAAATCAAAACCACCAACAGGACCTGCACCTGATAAGGAGCGAGGCATTGCCCAAGAGTTCCCAGGAAGAGGCGGTCTTTGTTCTCATTTCCAGGCCTTTACAGTGTTAACAGCTCTAATTACTGCATTTGCCATGGGATGTAAAATAAAACCACATTCCAGAAACCATGTCATCTCCTTGGGCAAGAGACACAGGGAGAGGTGCTCTGGGCTGCAGGAACGTGTTCTTTCATTTCTGGTCCCCTAACCTTGGCAGCTATTAGGATAAATTAACAGTATCCTCTTTGTGTGCCTGGAGAAGGGCACTTTCGCACACGTAAGGGGACATCTGCACCCACATAACCTGGTCTGCACGTCTGGTGGTATTTTATGCAAAGTGTGCTTCCTAAGAACACTAGGATCTTTCCCCCAAGCCTTTTAGGGGAAATGAAGACTCCAGACATTTTGGAGCTTCATCTAAAAATCATTTGACCATAAAATCTGATGATGTAATACCTGCCCACACCCACTTCACAAACCAAAGTGACATCAGAAATCCTGGAGTGAATAGCTCAAAACTGCCTGCATTGCCACCCAGAATCTAAACAGACAGCAATTTGCTCCAGATGAGAAAGGCAGGTGACTAGACTAGACATATGAAAGCAAACAGTACACAACACGCAGACATAGGGGGAGGGGAAAAAGAAAAATACACATTTCTTCCCCCAACTAAGGTAGCTAAAATAAAAATTAAGGCAACCAAAACATGGTGACTTTATTAAAAAAAATATTTATTATGTGTATGTGTATGAGCCTGATATGTGTTGATTATTAAGGCCACTTAAGAGGCAGGAAAAGCTGTCAATGCCACGGACTCCCTTTGTAACCTTTGTAAACCCTCAAGGCAGGAAAGTGGCCAGGTACTGGCCTGAAGAGCTCCAGCAGCCAAGCCCCTCCCCCAGACTTCCCTAACTCATAACTATGTTTCCAGCTTCTATCTGTCACAAAAGTCATCCCTAGCCCCTCACCAGATTATGCTAATTTTAGGTGAAAACTCTGAACAAAAGCCACCAATCTCTGAATAGGAAAACCCACCAATCCCTGAGCCTGAAAACACACCAATGCCTGAGCTCCCCTAAGCTCAGGACTTGAAATCCCACCAATCCTTATCCTGAAAATCTTCACACAGAGACCAGAATCCCTATAAAAGCACTGTGCTTTGTCCACTTGTCTGCTCCCTCTCAGGAGGCAGCCATTCCTGGGTTTATTCCTCCACACCCTAGACCCTTCAATAAATCTCTTTTATGAGATTTGCTGTCTGGTGTGACTCTCATCAGGAGAAGCCAAGAAGCAATGAAAAGAAGAGAAGTGAAGAAGTAGAGCCGGGCTAAGGCTCCTGAGCTCCTCAGCTGAGCTAGCGATCCTCTCCCTTGGAAACTACACCGCCTCTGCTGAGGAGGCTTCCCCTCAGAGCTGTGTGGTTCCTGGACTCCTCTATGTCTCAGGATGCCCTTCCCTTAGGACACCTCAGAGCTTTGTGGCTGCTGGACTTCTGAGTCCCAGGACGCCTTCCCATCCAAGCAGAAAGGCCAACAACATGTGTACTGTATTACCTATAATTGCAGGAGCCCAAGGAGGTCAGAAAAAGGTGTTGGATCCCCTGGAATAGTAGACAGCTCTCGACTGCTGAGCTCTCTCTTCCCTGATTTCATTTTTATATAGGTGACATTTCTTTAAAAAGCCAGGTTTTCTAGTGTGATTAAATCTATCCAAATTGTTCCCAGTCCCAGGATGTATGCTTTGTTCTTTGTGGACTCTAGAGTGTATTTCCCTATTGAGTGGCTTTTCCTGGCTCTTGCTATCAGGTTAGAAGGTATATTCACAGTCCAGCAGGACTTACCTGCTGTCATTTGTGTTTGAACGTGCAGCTGTGACTGTAGCTTATATAGAAGTCTTGCAGGATGGTCCCATTTCTTTCCTGCCTGCTGTGGATTCATCTTTCCTACTGAGCTCTTCCTGACTCCAGCTTCCTGCCCCAGCATGCTGTTAAGAACCAAAATATCATGACCTTTAAAACTTCACATCTTTCTCTTACTTGGTATAAAAAAAGTCTAGCTGAGCAGGAAGCACGACCCCACCAAGATTTCTAAAGTCTGGGGCCAAGGAATAACAAGTGAAATGATGTTAGAGCTTAGTCTCTTAACACAACTCTAGTTTCTTCATGGGAACTGCTCTTTAACAAGAACAAAAAATCACTTCCCCCTTTTATTCCTAATACCCAATCAATGTGAGACAGAAACCCAGCATCCCTCCCTATGGACTCCAATAATCCATCTCATTGAATACTATAGGACTGCTATGTGGTCCCAACAACATCTGTGCAGTCAGAACATCTGCAATGCAGACTAGCACCCAGCACCAGGTACCATCTTACCACTGGGAAGTGGTAAAGAGCCAATTAATTGCCAGTTCATTCTCTCTGGCCAAGGTCGTGGTCAGAGGCAATAGAAGGGTAAATGCTACTGGTGTGCCTTCCAAGCTCAGAGAAGCAAAATCCTTGAAGGGACTGAAACCCAGTGTCAGCACGATGTTGAAAGGCACCAAGAGACACAAGAAATACCAAGAGCAACAGCTGCTGGGCACTCCAGAGCACAGGTATGCAGGTGGCATCAGAGAGGTAACTAACCACCAGCAGTGGCAAGATGGATGGGGGGAAGAAGGAAAAGCTGAAAGCAGAGATTTCGCTACCAGGTGATGAAAATCCGTAAGTTGAAGACAGGATTGGGGTAGAAGAGTCTCGGGGATTGAGGGATGGTACACCAGATCTACAGTTAGGAGATTTAGGGTTCGTCCTATGTTTAGTTCTGTAGGATAACTTCATATACACAGACAAATGGAAGTTGACAATGAGGGAGAAAGGTGGGTAGTATATGCTTATGTACACACAGCTGATGTACCTATAGCCTGTGAGCTTGCACTCACAGAACTTGGCAGCCAGAGTGCCTGACCTGACAAGTCCAGTTCTGTCACTTTATGGTGGCCATCAGAACTCAGAATAGGTCTTAGGGACTGGCTGTCAGGGTCCAAGTCTCAAGTGTGTGTCTTGATTTTATCATATAGATGACCTACTCGAACAAGGTTCCATGAAGAATGAATCAATACATGCAAAGGTCTTTTGGATGGGTCAGCAGAGAATAAATAGCTTACTTAGTATGGAATAGATGTCGGCTGTAGTTATGAAGTTCCTAAGCGTTGTGGCCTTGGGCAAACCAATTCCAACTTCTCCACCTTTAAATCCACCTCTGCTGACTCTACGGGGTTCTAGGGAATACTCAGTGACATAAGCAAAGGTAGTCAGTAACGAGACTATGCTAGGCAAATGCTGGTGGCTGTTGTAGTGAAGACTCAGACTCAAATCCCAGATAATTATTCTGAGTTCCCTTCTCAAGTTTTAACTCCGACATCTCTGCTTACTTCTTGGCCCGAGTAAAGAAAAGTTCAAAGGAGAAAAAGTAACAGTCAGCCAAGATCTTAAGGACAGATATGCCAAACATGCAGCCACTACCCAAGTGTTGTCTAGGGACAGTGGGATGACAGCCTGGAAGGGCGGGACATTGCTTCCTGAAACCCAAGAGGAACAGCAGTTGGAGGTCATGCCAACCATCCACGGCATCCTCACTGAGGGTTACCAGGCTCTGTACCACACTGTGGTAGAGTCCATGCTGTGAGATCCGTCTGGAAGCCCCAGGAGGTACAGCTCAGAGCTAGGCAAGGCCACGAAACAAAGGGTCTGGGAAGTTTTGCAGTTGGCTGCCACCAGGAGTGCACAGAGGGGCCTGAAGCTGGAAGGGAATATGGTTGATGTCACTGAGGAATGGCCCAAGCTGGATAAAAAAAACAGGAACTCGAGTCTCCTCTGCAGCATGTCTGAAAAATAAGTTGTACCTTTCACCTAACCTCAGAATGCTTTACAAACTAGTGACTACCTTCCCAGGGAAAAGAGACAAAGTCCCAGTCTTTTTATTTATTATTTTAGGGGGTTTGGGGGAGAGACAGGATCTGTCCAAGAACTATCTAGACCAAGCTGAACTTGAACTCAGGGACCCACCTGCCTTTGCTTCCCAAGCACTAGAATTAAAGGAGTGAGTCACCATGCCCAGCTGGTTTTCTGGGGATGGCACAGAGCAGGGGAAGTGTGGGGATTGAGCCTAGAGCCTTGACTATTGGCAGGTGCCCAGGCTTCAGCACTTCTTTTACTTTTTTGAGACAGGGTTTCATTACACTGCACAGATGCACTCTGTAGTTAGTCTAGGATGGCCTGAAAGTTGTGGTCTCCCTGCTTCAGGTTCCTGCCACACACTGTTATTCGAGGATAGAACCCATAGATTCCAGCCAATACTCCGATGGCTGGAAATACCCCATAACTTGGAATGTGTTAACAGAAGCAGAAGGGCACAGGCATCTCTGAGTAAGATGGAACCCAGAGCACTGGCCCAGGTAAAGCAGCAGGCTCTAGACTTCAGGAGCCACGGCAATGACCACATGTAACACATACTTGATAAAATTGTATTTTTTTTTTTTACAGTCATTTGTACAATTTGTTACAAAACCATAGAAGACTACAAGTTGCTTTAAATCATTTTTGGTCTGCAAATCTGTAAAATCTGTGTGCAATTATCATGTATTTACAGGGCCTTGTTAGTCATTTTCAATGATTATTTCAACAATGTCACACTCTCAACATAAGACATGGCTTAAGATAAATATATTAGTAAATAAATATTCTGAGAACATATTTCCATAAATGAAATGTGCTGCTATACATATACAGAATATACATAAGTTGTTTTCTAGCTTTTAAAACAGTTTTTAAAATGGTAATGTTGAAAAAGAGCCCTTAGACCATTTTATCACAAAAAAAATCTTTACAAAATCTTAAGTGCTATGGGAGAAATAAAAAAAAAAAATTAAAATAGTGTCATTAGACCAACACGATACAAAGTTTATGTAAGGAATAGAAAGAGGCAGATCAGTTTAAAAGATGATACTTTCAAATTCTTTTCGCAGACCACATTTTAAAAGCATTAGTCCTGTGTGAACTTTGAGATGAGAAGCACATAGGGAAGGAAGGACCTGAACCACAGGACCAAAGACAGAACCTAATAAAATGGTCTGGGCCTGGAGGAGAGGGGATGGATGGCCAGCTTCTGGAGCTGCGACCACAGAGGCACCTCATGGTACAGAATGACTAAACTTACATTTTCATCCTGTTCTAAATTTTTGAGTCGACATGGCTGTTTTACACCCACGGCTGGTATCAAGCCCACACCTGCTATCACAAACTCTCCCGGGGGAGCCTGAGCGGGGTGCTCCTTGTCCACGGTTATACAATTCCCACACACGACTGACATTCCTCTTCCACCTCCCCTCCCCAACAGAGGGTGCAGACAGTACTGGGGGTCTCAGAACTTCAAAGACATTATTTCTTTTGATTTAAATGGTGACATAAGATAGACGGTTTTATTCTAGTCTGATGTGGTAACACAAAGCCGATAATTGTTTCTAAATCTGCCTTTTGTTTTTACTAGCTCAAAACTACAACAATTACAAGTGCCTGTCACCCACCGATAGCATTTTTTCAAGAGAGAGTTGCACTTGTTTATTGACTCTGTCTCCTGGCATTCCAACTCTCTACTCATCTATGAGTAGTGAGAAGTGGTTTTCAGCCAGGCAGGATAAAGGCAAGTCTTTCTGGGGTCCGTTTCAGCCAATGGAGAAATATGCATATACAGATTCTAAAAGCAAAACCAGAAACAACAGACATCTCAACAATGAGAAGCTGTGCTCTCATTCCTCCTGCACTGTAAGGCAAGCTTCTGTTCTTAGCAGCTGCTACTCCTGGCCCCAGAAATAAAGGCAGCCCCGACCACGAGACAACAGTTTAGGCCCTTCTCACACCCTCAGCAACAGGTGCACTGGGCACAGCCCAGGGGAGGAGCTGCAAGGGACCAACTCCCAGAGTTGGGCAGAAGAACAAATTTCACCATGGCCACTTCCTAAAGGGCAAATAGCTGGATCAGCTGATGTGAGACTTCTTTTGTTAGATTCTGGATAGAAATAAGTAAATGTCCTTATCCTAGGATGGGGTTTTAAAGAACAAAGTATTCTGATCATTGCAAAATGTGCAGTGTGGACCCTGGGATGACTTCCTGGGAGCCTGACTGGAAGAAGGGTCATTTCTGTCTCTGGCAACCCAGGTGGTCCCCATTCCATAACTGAGCTTTCAGACCCACTGGGCTAAACTCTTCCTGATGGCAAAAGACATCTGCTAAATGAATGACTAAAAGTGACCAGAAGAGCTGGCAAGCACAGGGCCAAGCCGGTTAGTCTCCTCTAAGGAAAAGAAAATACTTTTAAGAACAAGGACTATTTTGAATAAAAAGGATTACAATCCCTGAAGCGATTTTAAATAGATTCTCTCTCCCTTTTAAAAATAAACAAAACATCTTAAAAACAATAACAACAAAAAACAACCAAAAGTGGTTTGGGTTTAAAAAACTCTCCCCCCTTTAAAAAAAAAAAAAAAAAAAAAAAAGAGGCTGGAAAGAATATACAAAAGCCTACCCTTTGGGTCTGAACTATCTGATAGTCTGTCTCATGGAGAATCAGTACATAATAGTGCATCAGGCAGACAGGCTAGCAGACATCTGCTGGCGGGGTGAGCCACTGCAGCCACCAGGCAGAGAGGCCTGTTTCTGGGGAGGGGAGATTGATTCAACTGGAGCTTTAGTACACTCCCATGGTTCAAGCATGTGTCCCCCAGGAAGGCAACCTAAAGGAGTAACAGCTGAGGGGTGGGGCTGCCCCAGACCCATGGGCACAGGTGTGCCCCAGCATACCTCAAGGGGTGGTGCACTGCTACTGAGAGGAGAGCTTGTTCCTCTAGTCCCACAGGACACCAGGGCCACAAAGCAACATTCCTCCTGGGTGTCCACCCTGCACACCCCATTTAAATCACCCCTGCAACTGATGGCATGAAGCCCAAATGATTTTATAGAAGACTCCAAGGCCAGACAAAGTGAGAGCGTCTCTTCCCTTCCTTGCCCAGTAGTCAGAGTGTAGGAGAGAGACCCTAGTAACAGGGCTGGTCAGTGACAGCCTCTGCTGGGATAAAGACTGTGATCTCTGTTCTTATTTGGGATGATGAACCAAAGGAACAGAAGAGAATGGAAAGAACTGTCCCTAGTCCACTGGGCCTAGGCAATAATCATTTGACACTGCCCCCACTTCCCTCCTGTTCCATTGCTACCCACAGGTGTGGGCAGGAGAGATGTGGCTTCCCAGAAGCCCTGAAGTCCAGATTTGCCTCAAAAAAGGAGAAAAGGGATGAGGCAGCTCTGTATTGTTCCTTGGAGTTTGTACCCATATCATCTAGCTTTTTACTTCAAGTTTCTGGTTCATTTTCATAAGGCAGGTGTAACCCTGAGCTTTTCAAAGACCTGAGGTCCCTCCAGGAGACAACAGGATTGACACATGATGTGGTTCATTTAATGCAGCAGTGATTTTTTTTTTCTTTTTCAACAGAAGTTGGTAGTTAGGGTTCTTTAAAATATATATTTAAATAACTTTTTACATTTACATATAATATCTTAGGAAAAAGCAGAGAACTCAATCCCACACACCTCAGAAACCCACACACACATTACAAAATAGAACAACACATTATTAAAGAGGCAAAGGACTCAAGAGAGTCTGTCTGTTGGTTTGTTAATGGGGAAGGGATGCCACAGGTGGCTCACATTTTGGGTTGAGGAGGGCTCTCTTTATTACCACTTTTGTGTTTGTCAAAGCTAATATATATGTGTGTGTGTGTGTGTGTATAGTAGTTTTGAAGGAGGCCAGACTTTGAAGTCTCCGTACAGTTCACGATTTCTACATAAGAGTTCCTTCTGAGCTCAAGCTCCCGTACCGATGCCTGGGCCAGATCCTGGTCCTGGGAGAGAGAGGGAGAACAGTCATCAAGGGTGTGGAGAGAGCCAGCACAGCAGGCTTTGGGCAGTGTGTATCAGGTAAGGTCCTTGAGCATCCCTATCCTCTGTCTATGGGGCCCTTGGGAGTGAAAGTTTACAATGGTGAGTGGACTATGTGTGTGAAAGGGGAGCAGCAATGGCTCCTTTCTCGAGGAGCTCAAGTCTACATTGAGAACAGTTGTTGGAAGTGGGGGGAGAGCAGGTATCCCTTGATGACTATAATGAATCTTCTGGAAGCCCTAAGATGTCAATGAAAGCATAGGTAGAAATGAAGTTAAGTGAATTCCCAGGGGCACTGAAAGACCAGGGAAGAGCCCTCAGAGATCACACAGATTTTCCCATGAGGTGCCTGCCAGAGATGCCTTAGGAGAGAGCAGAGGGAGTGATCCTGATGGGAAAGGAAGGCTGTTAAGCTGAGGCTGGAGGGCTCTCAGATGGAGATGGAAATGAACCTGACATGTTGCAGGAAGAGGACAGAGGCTGGATCAAAGGGAGCATCTCCACTGAGAAGCAATCTTATGCCGGGCAGTGATAGTGCACACCTTTAATCCCAGTACTCAGGAGGCAGAAGCAGGGAAATCTCTGAGTGCAAGACCAGCTTGGTCTACACAGAGAAACCCTGTCCAAAAACCAAACCAAACCACACAAAACCAGACATCTTATAAAGGTAACTGAAAGTCATTACAGCATTTCTAGTGTAATGACTGTGACTTGGGCCTTCCAAGTGGGACAGCAAACAATTGCAGTGACTCTGTCAGGACTTTGCTCACTAATAGGCACAGGGATGGACGAAGGGGAAGCACAGGAGATGCAGAATGGTTAGTAAAGTTGAGACATGCTTTTGGGATATGGAGCACCTGATGGGAGGAGATGCCAACACCACGGATAGAGGGTCTGGGGGGTGTGGGGGTGTGGGCTGAGAAGCAAGGTCTGAAAGTCATCAGGTACAGAAGCCAAGGGCACAGAGGAAGCCAAACAACAAAGGCCTGAGACAAGGATCCCTACACAAATACTACTGTCATCTGTTCTCACCTGAAGCCTCAGCAGCCAGGGCATGGGACTCCCGAGTGTCCTGGGGGGCACTGGAGAGGCTAGCCCTGGAAGCATCTGCCTCCTGTGGAGAACAGCGGGGCTGCACCTCAGCTTGGTAACATGGGGTCTGTTCCTCTTCCCGGGTTGTCCCCAGACTCCAGTGGAGTCGGGGAACGTCCAAGCCCAGTGCCCCACCCCAGGGGCTGTGGCTGTGCACCCCTTGGCAGTCTTGGGGCAAGCCCAAGTCACAGTCTACATCCTCTGGAATAATGGGGATGCGCTGGCTCAGGTCCCGGGGCCCCGCATAACAGCTGGGTGGGGGTTCCTCGGTGAGTGTGTACTGCACACTCACTGAATAGTCCTCAGTGTAGCAGCCATTGCCCCTGCCAGCACTGTGGGCCACCTGCTTCTCTTCATAGAAGCAGCAGGGCAGGCCCTCATATTTCACCCCATCTGTCCTAGGATAATGATCTGAATGAAGGCCATACAGGCCCTGGGAGCTCCCTAGTTGTGGCTCCCCACTTGGAGGGTTGCAGTCCTCAAGGAGCCGGGGACCCAGGAATAAGCTGCTGCCACCTGCAGTCGTTCCTATCCCAGAGCCCAGGGTGGAGGGCTGGGGCTCGAAGCAGCAAGCACATGATGGTCCCTCTGGGCCCCCTTTCCAGGTCCTCCTGAGGTCCAGGGCAGCCCCAGGAGAAACCTCGAGCCCCACTTCTGAGGTAGAGCTGTTGGGCCCTCTGGGTTCCAGCGAGGAACTGCTGCTGTAGTTCATCTCCAGGCTGCAGGTGGACAGCTGGTCCCCTGAGGGAGAGGCAGGGCCTAGCCATGGCTCACCCCGCCCAGCACCTTGATTGTGTGCTGCTGGGAGCTCCTCTGGTGGAGGGGAGCCCTCAAGGTGCACAGCAGGCCCCCGGCTACGGTAGATGAAGGGGTCGTAGTCGCTGCTGAGGGAGCTTCGAAAGGTGGAACAGCTCCCGTACACACCTTGGTTGCTGACTTCTGTGCAGTCCACCACAGAGTCACTAGAAGAGCACCGGCACTGGCCAGAGCTGTTGCTGCTGCTATCACTGCCAGGACAGTCAGCCAGGTAGCCACTACACACAGAACGGTGCCCGTGGTAGCAACTGAAGCTAGATGTGCTGCCACTCTCCACGTGGGCTGGAGGGGCCATATGCACCATTGTGGGGAAGAGCAGGCTGCTGCCACCACTTGGTGGGAAGGCACGGGATTGGCCCCTGGGTGTGACACTGGGTACTGGTTGGCCTTCCTGCTCTGGGTAGCTGAGACCTTGGAAGTAGTAGTGTTGGTACATGGTCTCATACTGGGAGAAGCAAGCTGCCTTGGAGAAGCTGCGGCTGCTGAACTTGGGCCTGCGGAAGGGATGGGCTGGTGAGTAGGCCCGGTGTTCCAGGCTGCAGCGATGAGGGGCCAGAGTGTGGTCCAGGTGCAGGGGTGGATAGCCACGGACGTAGGTAGGTGTTTGTGGAGAATAGAGGTTCTGCTCCCCATGCCGGTCCATGGTTAGCAGTGTGACAGGGTTGCCATGGGAGTCCATACTTGTCCTGGTAGGGTAGGCTGGGATGGCATTGGTCCTATGCACACGGCCTGGGTAATGTACTGGTAGGGTCACTCTTGGCTGCCGACCACGGGTAAGGTTGCTTGTCTCCACACAAACAGCACCTGGATTTCCCTTTTGTTCTGCAAGAGGTGGAGGAAACAAGGTAATGGGGTGGAGACTGAAGCATCAAGTGGAGCTATGTGCCAGGGAAGTCTATGCTTGATCCTGCCACACTGTAAGCTGCCTCCATGTTGAGCTGAGCTGGTAGAGGCTGACCTGTTTCTTTTCCCATTTCCCCTCATACAGTCTACAGAGAGCAAAACAAATGCAAGGATGAGATTGCCTCCCACGCTGCCCTGTAATGATGCAGAGGGTGTACTACAAACACTGCTATTGCAGATTGATTGTCCCCGAGTCCCTGGAGACAACCCTGTAGTCTGGGCCCCGGCAGTCAATGTTATTGTCATCTGTTTAAGAGATGGGGCCTTAGGCTTAAGGAGGCCAGGTCAGGACGCTGAGGCTTTTGTTTTTTCTTTTTTCCTCAGACTTGTACCCCAGACTGGCATCCAACTTGCCCCGAAGCTAATGATGACCTTGAACTTCTGCCTCTGCTTCCTAAGTGCTGAGTATACAAGTGTACATACCCAGTTAGGATCCTATTTAATTGGAAACTCAAACTTGAACGCAAGATCATTTTCTTTAGAGGCAGGGGTCTAAGGGGGCTGTCAAACCTAGGGCCTTACACAGGCTAGGCAAACAGCCTACCACTGAGCCACATCACTTGCAGCTCAAAATGCCAGGTTCTGCTTAGAGCTGTGCAACCAACTTCCAAAACCTAAGGCCCATATCTGCAGGCCCAAAAGACCATGCTGTGCTGGTTCAGCTTGCTCATGAGCCTATAGCATGCAGCACGCACTTGTCATACTTTGTAGGGTCAGGGTGTGACAAGGCCTGTAACAATTACCTATGATGTTGTGCCGACAGTGGGGGCAGGTATGGTGCTGCAGTAGCCATGGATCCACACACTTCCTGTGGAACCGATGGGTACAAGGGATGACCCGAAGCTCCTGTAGAGAGAGAGAGAGAGAGAGAGAGAGAGAGAGAAAGAACACAGTCTGAAGGATGGACTGAAGAGAGGGTACTTCTGCCTTCATCCTCACACTTGTGCTTCCTTCAATGGAGCCTATGGGGGACAGACAGCCCTGTGCACTGTGCTAAGGTCCCCCTGATGGAGTATGGATCCTAAGTGTTTCTAGCTCAGCAGTACCAGGGAAGGGAGCCAAGTGGGACCTGGTCTCCTTTCTCCCTCTTTTGTGTCCTCCTGGATAATTTTCTCAGTGATAAAAAGAGAACTGCCAGGCCAGGCAGGCAGCATGTCTCATCAGTTGCTCAGAGGAGAATGGAAGAAAGAAGAGAGTCGTGCCGCTTGAGTTAAGCTGGCCTAGAGTCAGGTACACGGAGAAAGAGCAAAGAAGTCTGCAGTGTGAGAGAGCCTGCCTAGAAAAGAGATAGAAGAAAAGGAGAAGGTCCAACTTTCTAAGCAATTCATGGCTGCATTACAAGCCTTACAAGGGCACATGACTGCCTTGCTTTTTACTTTTAATTATGTGTGTGCATGCTTGATGTCTGTGCATGTGAGTGTAGCTGCCTGAGGAGAATAGAAGTGGATGCTGGGAACTGAAGTCAGATCCTCCCCAAGAGAGGCGTGTGCTCATAACCACTGAGGCAGCTCTCTAGTCCTAGTCACTGCATATTCTTGTCATGATATGCTGCCTCTCTATAAACCTAATAAATAAGGGATTGTGGTCAAGTGCATGGGTTAAAAAGTCCAAAACTGGGCTGGAGAGATAGTTCAGAAGTTAAGAGCACTGGCTGCTCTTCCAGAGGTCCAGAGTTCAATTCCCAGCCACCACATGGTGGCTCACAACCATCTGTAATGGGATCTGATGCCCTCTTCTGGTATTCAGGTGTATATGTAGATAGAGCACGCACACACACACATTGATACATATACATACATATACATATATATATATATATACATACATATACATATATATATATGTTACAAACCTTAGCTCTTTTGTTTGTTTATTCCTGCAAGCATTTGTTATGGGAATGGAAAGTCAAGGTACTTTTCAGTCTCTTCCCTAACTCTAAAGGCCGGTTCCATTCCCTGAAGCTTGAAGTAGGGCCCATAAGGAGAAGGAGACGGCCAATCCACTTGCTCCAATCACAGCTGTCAGGGGCAAAGGACAGGAGCCCAAGGAAGCAGATTCCTTTCCAGGAGCTGGGGGCACACCTAAGTCCAAAGCCACAGGCCAGGGAGCATAGGGTTTACAGGGAGAGTAACAAACACCCCAAGCCATCTATATTGGTGTAGATCTGTGTTTCTTTGGGGTCAAGACCTCAAAAGATCATCGGAAAATACACAGATGTACATTCCATTTCATAACAATAGCAAAATTACAGTTATTCAGTAGTAATGAAAATTATCTTATGGTTGGGGGTCACCACAAGATGAGAAACTGTATTAAGGGTCACAGCATTAGGAAGGTTGAGAAGCACTGGGCTATACTGGGTTGTCCCTAAGTACCCTTGAATGAGGTCAAGTAGAAAGGAACACTTGATGAGGCCTCTTGGTTTCTAAGGAAAGCAGTCAATTTGAAAGAAATTTGACGGGCCTTCCAAACCAAAGCATCCTCTGACTTGTTCTTATTCCTCTTCTTTTCTCACCAGTCTGACACAGTGATAGTAAAATACATAACCAATATGGTGCTTTAGAATGCTTGTATCAGGGCTGGAGAGATGGCTCAATGGTTAAGAGCACTGGCTGCTCTTCCAGAGGTCCTGAGTTCAATTCCCAGCAACCACATGGTGGCTCACAACCATCTGTAATGGGATCTGATGCCCTCTTATGGCACAGGCAAATACAGAGCTCATATACACATATAAATAAATAAATCTAAAAAAGAAAGAAAGCTCGTATCTTCTCACCTAAACAGCCTTTGTAAGCATCTAGTATGCTGGCTGGTGTCACAAACACAGACACAGAATGAAGCCACTTGCCAAGTTCACAAACCAAGAATCTGCCTGGGCTAGGTTAGAACCCAGGAGTCTGTACCTACTGTTCACACAAGAGTATATCATTCAAGGGCCTGTATACTAACACACTTCCATCCGGCAATTTACACATCAGTGGGGGCGATCTTATCCAGGGGCTCTCTGAGGCCTGGACTCTCAGGCAGTTTGCTCCCCACTTTGTATATACCTATCTACCTAGAGACAGACATAAAGGTAGCAAAATGCTAATGCTGGGTGGTTCTATGTGAAGCTCCTGATGCTTGCAACTATTAATAAAGAGCTACAAGCAAAAACAAAAGGCATCAAATCTCTTGGACTTTTTCCAAATAAATTCATTACTTAACCAGTTCTTCAAAGCAAAGCAAGCAACTTGTTCTTACATCTACATATTTTCTGTCCAAACATGTGCATTTTTTCAAAGCTGGGATCTTAAACTCACAATCCTTTTGAGTAGCTTCTCAAGTGCTAGAACTACTGGCATGTGCTCCTATCCTGGCCTACCATGCACTTATTAGCTAGACCATCTATAGAGTATTCTGTTTTCTCAGCCCCAGGAAGAAATACCTTTAGATGCCTGCACATTGAATCTAGGTTGTGGGGAACTCTGGTCATGGTCACGGTAGTTCTCAGCATCTCTGGTGGCCAGTACATCCCTCCCCACCCAAGGCAGACCCTGTTTCTGCAGCTACCTCTCCATCAATGTACTTCTCCAGACAGATGGCACAGTCGGATGTTGAGCCGCTGCTAAGTGTATCCAGGGCCCCACAGCTTCCTTCCCGGCGCCCCTTGCTCTTGGAGTTGAACTTTCTGGTTTCCATCTTCTCCAGAGCCTGCACGGCCAGCCTGTTCATGGAATTCTGCATGGCAGAGCATGGACAGTGTTGGTATACATTAACAGTGGTAGGCACACCCCAGGCCATGGCACTCAGGACACTGGGACAGACAAAACTAATCTCACTTACGTCAATCAAACATATCCTTGAGAAACTGTTCAAAACTCATATTGCTAATGCATTTTCTAGACCCAACAGTGCCCATGACATTGACTCTACTACAAAGTCTTGCCTTCGAGAGGAAAGGCAATTCCCTGTCTCTGATACTTCCCAATTCTGTGCAATATTGGGTTTTAGAAGGCTCTAGGCCAAATGCCCCTCCTTGTTGAAGGAAGCCAGGGAAATGAGACAGTTCATATGAATGCTCAGCATCTGACACACAATGTGAGTGCACAAATACTAGTCCCTAATCCTGTCTCGCTGGTGGCGGTCCCTCAACCCTCCTAACAACTAAGACCTTCTCCTTTTGACAGTCACTATGTAAGGAACCATTTCTCCCAAGCCACACTGCCACATATGTGAAAGTCTAGTTCCCTGCCTCCCCTCTCCCCACTGTCTGCCTATAGGTATTTCTCTCTTGTAAGCCACAGTGATGGCTTGTGAGAGTACTATCTATAGCTACCTGTTCATCAGCAATCAACAGATGGACCTGGCAGAGGCAAAATTTCATCACAAGACCCAGGAGCCTGACAGTCTGTATTTCTACAACCTCAGATCTACCTGAGGAGCAAGGTCTCTGCTCCAAAGCAACATTTATTTAAACATTTCCTTCAAAATACTAGCTTGGAACACCCCCAATGCTGAGGCCTTTGTGGGCAGGCCCGCTCTTCTCAACATGAGGGTTTAGTACTTGAAGTCTGGTATTCTCCAAGCCACTGAGATAGGATGGGTGCCATAGACCGCAGGAGGGTCAGATCCCTTTCTTCTTTTTTTTTGTTGTTGTTTGTTTGTTTGTTTTTGTTTTTGAGAGACAGGGTTTCCCTGTGTAACAGCCCTGACTATACTGGAACTCACTATGTACACTAAGCTGGCCTTGAACTCAGAGACCCACCTGCCTCTGCTTCCCAAGTAATGGGATTAAAAGAGTGTGCCACTACGCCTGGTTCCCCTAACTTTCATCAGAACAGGGCAATGGGGTTCACAGGTTACTCCTAGGGGTTACCTGACTACGACGTTGCTTCAGCTTGATTTTGACAAGAAGAATGAGGCAGACCAAGGAGACTACGACGAAGAATGCCAGGAAAATCCCCATGTCAAAGTACTCGGTGGGTTGCTAGAACAGAACACAAATGCCATGAGCCACGTTCTCTTTGGCCTGATTGGTTGGCACGTGGGCTGTCAGTCCTGGTTGGGCAATGGAGCGGAGGAATGAGGACAGAGTCCCTCAGTGTGTAGGAAGCTCCTGGGGTTCTGCTCACATGCAGTGATGGTCCCTCAGTGTGGCCAGGATGAGGGTGGGTGGGTGAGCTAAAGTGGCCTGAGGCTTTCCAGGAGCTGAGAGAGCCATTTGTAGAGTTCGGCCTCCCATTACAACACTGCAAAGTTTAGTGTAACTAGTGAGAAAAGCCCCTCTGAATAAACACAAATAATCATAGTTATAGACAAAGGAGTCATGTGTTTTGAGGGAACAATAATTACTAACCACGTATTTAATGGTTTACAACAACTTAGAAAATTGCACGCTACTTCTACAAATATCAGCTTCCACTGCAATGAGTCATATTTCCCAAAGAGTTCCTTTTTCCTTTAAAAAGGAAGCCAGCAAGTCAGGTCTACAAACTTCCCTCGTCTCTTCTCTTGGGGTGAGGTAGAGGGTGCAAGGCAGTATTTATTCTAGGTTGGTCTCCCACCTAGCTGAACTGAAGATGACCCTGACTTTCTACGTCTACAACCACCACCTTCTAAGCGCTAAGATCACAGTTGTGCCGCCACAGTGGTCATACAGTGCTGGGGAATGAACTTCACACTTCGTGGACACTAGGCAAGCCCTCTACCAACTGAGGTATGCCTGGTAGCCTTTATCTTTTCTGTGCAGAACACTGCCTTCTGTCACCTGAAACTGCTTCACCTAGGATAAGCATTGAGCCAGAAAGAACAGGACCCTAGTGAGATGCTGTATTGCCCAGACACTTGGTTCAGGTGGAAGAATCACCCCACATGGGAACAGTTCACTAATTTTGGGGAGGAAAGAAAACATACATGGGGCACTAGCCCCAGATTCTTAAAATGCTTCAGTCCACAGCTGAGGAGATGTCAATTCTGCTAGCTTCCCTGGCTTCTATCAGTGGGCAGTAGAATTGCTCCAGCACACTGAAGAGAGAGGCATCTGACCACTACTTGTCACCAACGGATGTCAGTCTGAGGCCTGGGTAATTTTCAATATTTTGAGTAGTTCTTAACATTCTTATTTGTGAGTCTGGGAGTTTCAAGTGAGTAATGTACATGATTGAAAGAAGGAAGTATAGGCTTTTCCTCATCTCTAGGTCAGGTGGAGAGAAGGAAACAAAGGAAGCCAAGTGCTATGGGTGCCATCTTCCATCTTTCTAGGCTTGTCTCTTAGAAGAATGAACTGCAATGGGGCAATGCAAGGTTGTAGAAACCAGACTTCAGAGCATCCAATGTCTGTTTCTATAAGCTTTTACAATTTTTTACAAATAAAGAAATATGGGTGAAAATCTCTCTGTCCTGCTGTGCCATAGCTGGGCTCAACCTGTAGGAACCTACATTGCACCAGCATCTAGATATAGGGACGAGAGGGCTGAAAGCTCAAAGCTCAAAGGCACCAGTAGGACAACAGACAAGCTGCCACTCACTCGAGGGGGGAGGTGCTGGATCCTTGCTCGAGCTACTTTCTGCTTGTTGACAATGTTCATCAGCTTGATAGCATCTGCGCCCTTCACATACACCACTGGCCTCTTAAGAGGGTCTTCTGAGCCTTGGTTTAGCTGACAAAGAAGAGGGCACCAGTTAAAGACATGCTTACTTTAAGACAAGAGAGAATTTGGGATGCGGTTCAGTGATAGAGTGCTTGTTTGGTGTATGCAAGGGCGCGCGCGCGCGCACACACACACACACACACACACACACACACACACACACACACGAGAAAATCCTCTAAGTCTTCAAGCATTATAGCCTTGGGGTTTCCAGAAAGGTGAGGATAGGATGCTATGCTTATTTTAAGATGGGCTGAGCTGACCAAAAGCCCAGACACTCTTTGAAAATGTCTCTAACCCCTAACCCCTCAACCCACAACTACTTTCTATATGCCTCTCTCAGGTATGATAATACTCAAACACAAGCATACTACTTCAGGGGACAAGGAAAAGGATCTGAGACAAAGGTGTCAAAACAGTGCCTACTCAAGATGACCAAAGCAAATGCCTCTTAGGCAGACAGTAGGACTGGTTTACCTGGTCGATGGCTTCTGGGTTTTCAGATACATCAAAGATAACTGCAGTAGCTCCCCGCTGAACTGCTCTCTTGGCCTGGTGGAGTGAAAAAGAGCAGGTTGGCAACTCTGTGCTCTGCCTCTGCCAACACTGGCCTTATGAATCAGGCATGGCTTCAGAACGCAGAACCGACCAGACAGCAAGCAATGTTTGTGCCCCTGAGCAAGTTGATCCTCTTTCCTAAGTCTTGGCATTCTCATCTGTAAAACAGGAGACATTGCCACCTATTTTGTCCTATCGTTCTGAAGACTTAGAATGGGTGGGAATGAGTAACTGATTACTGCAGAAGCCTGTCCCTCCCTGCTCCCCAATCTAGCCGGAACATTAAAAAACAAGACTCCAGATTGGGCGGCTTGTCCAGCAGCACAGAGATACTGGTTTGGGTATTTCTGCTATAAACACATTGCCCCTGGCAAGCAGAGGAAATGCTTTTGGTTTGTCTCTTGTGGTCCTTTCTTCTTGCCCATGCCATCCAGTTAAGATAGCATGTTGACTATTTCTGAATGAATCTCAAAATGGTCACTTTTAACTTGTGACACAAGCTGAAGACCTCTGGGGACTTGGGGTGGGGATGGGGATTTAGAACAGCTGGCTGCCAAGGCTAGGCTATACATCAAAATCCACTTGGGAAGTTTGTAAAGCAGATTTCCTGGTCCAACCACCGAGACTGGTTCAGTGGGGCTGGAGGCAGGCCCAGCAAGCTGAGTTCTGTAGGCTCCCGGGGACTCGGAAAACTAGAGGTCAGAGGGACAAGACAAGAAAGCTTAGAAACGAATAAGTGACAGGATTGTTTTGTTGTTGGGGTACGGAGCGAGAAAAGATTCCTTTCCACCTCAACAGACTTTCTAATTTTATCTCTAGCTAAGTGAACAACAGAGTTGAGTCTGCAGAAGGAGGAGACACGAGACAGATCCTTGCTTTTAGGACTTGAACTCTGGTAACAGAGACAGCTACTCAAAAAACAAACCAACAAAAACAAAACAAAACAAAAAAACAAAAACGAATTCCCAAACCAGCATGCTAAAAGACGGGCAATTTCAGCCAGTGCTCAGAGGTCACATCACCATGGGCCCAAGTGTTTGAGAATAACTCCAAATCCTTTTTACATTTCCTGTGGGAAAAGTGTACTGACAGGTGCACAAACCCAATGAGCAATTACTTTACTGGACCACTAGAGGGCAGTGCCACCCTGTTGCTTTTTAAGCCAATCCCCTGAACTTGGGATCAGCAAGTTAAAATTTAGTGATATTGGGATAAAGTATGCTCCTTGGAAGCTTAAGAAACCCTAGAATCCTGGGTATAGTGCTACAGAATTTGTCCTACAGGTAAACTGAGACTGAGCAATCAGAAAGTTACCTGAGGATCACCTCATCAGTCAGTGATCCCAGATGACCAGTGAGGTTCAGTATTTTTTTCTTCTAGGTAGTGCTGGGGTCAAACCCAGGCTTTGTGCATGATAAGCAAGTGCTCTATCACAGTATCTTAAGTCGCTGAATCTCTTTTAGTCCCAGCCTCAAAATAGCCATGGCCCTGCAAGAAGCCAAGGTGGCATGTTTGTTCTCTTCCATTAAGTTCCTTAGGGTAGCAGCTCCTGAGGGCACAAGCTTACAGACTTTTGAGTAGGTGCTTGTGTTTCTGCCCTAGTGGTACCCTAGGCTTCTTTACAAATTCCATTCCTAGAGGAAGAGATAAAGAGGGCTCCTCATGTTTTTAATTCTGCTTTCAGCCAGGGATCTAGCATATCAAAGAGTACCTGTCGGGAGTATGAGTTCAGGTATGTCCTGACTGGGAGTGCTTGTTCCTCCAGCTTTGATGCTGGTGTGCCTGTAGAGGCTGGCAGTGACTGCAGCACCTGGGTAGGGAATGCCTTCTTGGAATGTGCCTCAGGGAAACACACAGCCAGAGGGCCTCCTTGGCTTCCTAGTATTTCTTGTTCCACAGGAACATGAATGCCCATTCCTTCCAGAGGCATGATCCATTCAGGACAGACCTCACAGAGCTGGGGGATGAACCTTGGGCCTCATCCATGCCAGGTATGTGCTTTACCACTGAGATCCATTCTCAGCCTTACAAAAGATGCTTTAAAACATACTTGCTTTTCTTTGGTGAGGAAGGCAAGTAGAGAATAAAGTGCTTAAATCCCATCTACAGCCCAACTTCAGACACAATTCACTAGTGCATGACTCTAAGGACAAATATTGTGGCAGAGGAATGCTTAATTTTTAGAGAATTACATTAAAATTATATTTATTGAGGCTGGAGATGCAACACAGTGGGTAGATTTGCCAACCATGCATGAAACCCTAGCACTTTATAAAGTGCTTCATAAAACTAGGTATGGTGCCTGTAATTCCAGCATTTGAGGTAGAGACAGAAGGATTTCAAAGTTCAAGGTCATCCCATCAACATAGAGAGTTTGAAGGCAATTCAGACCACGTGAGACTTTAAAAAAACAAAACAAACAAACAAAAAACATGTAAAATAGCTGGTTGGTGGTGGCACACACTAATCCCAGCACACAGGAGGAAAAGGCAGGTGAATCTCTGAGTTCGAGACCAGCATGATCAACACAGAGAGTTCCTGAATGACAGAAACCTTGTCTCAAAAAACAAACCAAACCAAAAATTCTAAGTTACTGAAATAATCTGTACTTCCTGCACATATCAGGACTGATGGGAGGAGATCCTGTTGAGATCTTGCCTGTTTTGAGATGGCTTTAGAAAAGCCTGTGATAGTTGGGGATGTTACAGCTATAGTGGCAAAGTGCTTGCCTAGTAGACATTAATCCTGAATTTGTTTAATCCTCAAAAAAAGGCCCCGAGTAATCTTCATTTACAAAATGGAGCTTTCATATATTTTAAAATCATAGACTACTGCTTATTTACACTTTTCCTCCTGACTCAATATAATTTTAAAAACCTGAAGAGTCAAATTCTTTGAGCAACTTTTCTTATCTTAGATAATTTCCAATTTTATCTAGTCAACTTCCTGCCAGATTATTGTATTTCAAACAAATCTAAAACCTAGGTAGGTTACGAGTCTTGTGACCAACATATTATTATATTAGAGTATTATACCCCTAATGCTTTAAAAACTCTCAGGAGAAGCTGCTTGAAAGAAAGGATGGGAAGGACAGCCTAGTGGACCCGGCCAGGTGAGGGTCACTGGCAAGCTGGGGTCACAGGAGAGGACAGTAACAAACCATTGCTCTGCGTTCTAGATGGTAGGGTAACAAGGAGTTGGGGGTCCATAGCTGATGCATGTGCCAGCTGCTTATGGGGAGTTCTAACATATAAGGGTTCCAATCAACCTTTTGTGTATGTGACTATTATTATTTTAAAATTTTATTTAATTTTTAAATTTATTTGTATTACACTAGTGTTTTACCTGCATTCATGTCTGTGAAGGTGTTGGATCCTCTGGAACTGGAGTTCCAGACAGTTGTGAGCTCCTCCATGGGTGCTGAGAACTGAAACCCAGGCCCCTGGAAAAGCAGCCAGTGGCATCTCTCCAGGCCCGTTATTATTATTTTTTTTACAAGAGCGTTTTATTTTGTAGCCTAGGCTGCTCTTCAACTCATGATCCTGCTGCCTCAGCAACTCAAGTGCTGAGATTACAGGTGTGCATCACACGCTGTAAATTTGCTTGTTCTGAGACAAGGTCTCACTGTGTAGCCTTGGCTGTCCTGAAACTTACTAGGTACATACCAGGCTGGTTTCCACTCACAGGGATCCTCCTGCCTCTCTGCCTGAGTGCTGGGATTAAAGGTGTGTGCCAATGGTGTTGTGTCCCTTCATAGACCACTCCTTTTGGAGAGCTGTTCTAGGGCCTCACATGTGCTAAGTAAACAATCTATCTCTAGTCCTTTTTTTTTTTCCTCTTTCATTTTTCACTTTGACACAGGATCTCCCCAAGTTGCCCAGGCATGTTTTGGCTTTGTAGTCCCCTGCCTTGTCTCCCTAAGCACCTGAGATTATACTTCTCCACTATTAGACCTGGATCCTTCTCATGCATTCTGCTATCTGTACTATTTCTGTTCTCTACATTACATTAAATGGACTTGACTCTCATTCCAATTTCTTTAAGACAGAGAAATACTACCAAAGAAACAGGAAGCTTATCAAGAATCTTCACAGAATATGCTTCTTACATTTTATTCAAGCCTGTATCAATGACAAAGTAAGATGACATAAATGAACAACATAGGCAGGCAGCGGCTAGCTACATTCTCTGTGACACCTGTCCTTAAAACATCTGAGTGGTCCTACATGCAAACACCTCACTCAGGTATGACAAGTCCTGTGTATAACAGAGACCCCTAGGGGTCAAAAGGTTGCATATGTATATTCCATAAAGCCCAACAAAACAGATGGCCCAGGTCATCTCAATATAATTAACATAACAGTGAGGAATGGTCTAATTGCGTTTGCATTAGCATTCACTAATTTAGCTGTTCATCAGTAGTTATTAGCCAGTTGCCATGTGTGCTAAGCCCTGGGAACATATACAGCACTGACCAGCAGACACAGTGACAGGCCTTTGTCCTTGTGGAGCATGTCATCTGCACGTGAAGACTATGGAACAATTCCGTTCCTGTGGAGCAGCACCAGGAAGGGTTGGCATTTAGTTCAGGGTTATAAGGGCAAGAGATGAAGAACACAGATTGCTTAGCCTGTCTCTAGAGTGGCTTTTCCCAAAGAGCATATATGAAAATGACCTATTTTCCTGGCTGGTATCATCTGGAAACACTGCATATTCTAGAGCTATCTGTGATGTATGTGAAGCATATTCATGTTTGGGCAGCTCCAGACTACCCAGCATTAGAAAGACTTCCAGAGCAATGCATATAATAATACCTGCCCCGCTGTGAAGCAGGCTTTGTTTGGATCAATGATCCACAGTGTGCAGCATGCTTGGGTGAAAGGACTATCAACCCCTCTCTCACATCTTACTCTCATAGGTGGAAGGGTCGATACTTTACTCTGGTAACCAATAACTAAGTAACGCGCACAACCACAACTTAACAGAAATGGTGGTTATTGGTATGAAAACATTCAATTACATAGTTACATCTACAAACAATTTAAGATAGCCAAATAATTGTGTCATAGGAACTTTAAGGAAGACACAAACATGGACCTTTTGGAAGCATCTACCATAATGCACCTGATAATCTCTGCGTGAAGCACTCATTCTTAAGCAAGGTGAAGGTGCTGGGGTCTCTTCCCTTCACCCTGTGAACATACTCACGGATATCTCAGATGTGCTTACAAATAGCAGCTTAACCCAAGCGGGCAGAAACGATGACAACAGTGGGGAATTCATGGTACTGGAGGCCCATGTACTGCCTCCCATGACTTGGCACCAGCTTTCTGCTTCAGACTGGGTTTCTCCAAACTTCTGCAGCTATTTCCAGAGCAGGGCAGAGTACATTATCTCAGACACTTGTGGGCCATTTTTTGAGCAGGACAATGTGGATGCCATGAGCCTATGATTCATTCAATTCTAACTTTTAAGTTGCTTGTGGTGGTGCATATCTGTCATTCTAGCACTCAGGAGGCTGGGGCAGATGGATCACTGCAAGTCTGAGTCAGTCAGAGGTATGAAGAGTTTATGAACACCCTGGGACACATGGTGAGACACTGTCTTAAAAAAAGAATCAAAGAAATGAAACCAAATAAAAGCAAATCTTTCTTCCCTACAACTTGGGCTCCCTTCTCAAGGTGGTACATGGAAACCATAGTCTGTTGCTTCACCCTGACATTTAACTGCTCACCAAGTCACACCAATTTCAACTTCCAAATCTACTTACTATTTTTCTCCACTCTTGCAACCCTTTCACCACCTTGTGAATCACAACTATTTTATCCCTGGGGCTCTCCCTACCCAGCCCTTACCCAGCATAGCACAAGGACCTTTCTCAGTCAGGGATCTATATTGCTTTTAGGGCTGTTTAAAATGTGACCTCCCGCCGGGCAGTGGTGGCACACACCTTTAATCCCAGCACTTGGGAGTCAGAGGCAAGTGGATTTCTGAGTTCGAGGCCAGCCTGGTCTACAGAGTGAGTTCCAGGACAGCCAGGGCTACACAGAGAAACCCTGTCTCGAAAAACCAAAAAAAAAAAAAAAAAGGGACCTCTCTTGCTAACTGCTTCCAAACTCAACAGCCCCTCTCCCTTTTACCAGACAGTCTTCCTGTTGGTTCTCTGAGTGTCCTTCCCATTGCAGGATGTACCATGCAGCACTCCTAGAGCTCAGCATTACCTCAAGTAACTTGCCCCAGCTCGATACTGCAGCACCAATCTTCAAAAGCTTCCCACACTAGAGGGCAGCCTGGACGCCTTCTCTACAGACTTCTTTACAGTTGATTCTTGGCACCAGGGAACTGCCCAACCCTGTGGCGCTCACACAGCATCAGTTTCACTCCGTGCTGCTGCCAGCACTGACTGCAGCCCACTCCTGCCCAGCAGGTATCTATCTATCCTGTGGATCCTCCGAGTCTTCAATCAGGGACGGTCTGTTTAGCTCTGTCTTCTTGGAACCCTGCAATCAGCAGTCTTCAGTCCTCACACTTCAGATGTCACGACCCGCCTTCTTACTTGCACCATCTTCTGCTGTACTGCTGAGGAGGCTTTTGAATTCTAAGGCGGACATCTTGTCTCTGGCCAGTCTTAAACTCAAAAGTGGCTCTGCCCTGGGCTTTGTACACACACACACACACACATCTCTGGATTTCAAACCTGTACATTTACAATGTGTGCTGTATCCCTTCTCTCTCTGGAGGAAGGTTCACTTTCCTTAGAATTCCAATAAGGAAAAGCTAGCCAGATGACTACCCTTGGCTATGTGCCCTTGGCCTTCCTCTGGCCTAGAGGACTGATGGAATCTATCCTACCACTTGCAAGAGAGAACAAGGCACAGGACCTGTTGAGACACGGAGCATGGCTCTCTAGGAGTACTGGCTGCAGAAACCACTGCTTCACAGCTCTTAAGCACCAACATGAGAGACACCATTCTTTTCTGCAGCTATAGACTTGCAGGGTAGCAGTAACAATCTGGTGTTGTACAGGGTCCTGTTGCCAGGGAGGTCATGTAGGACAACATGGTAGTGGCTGTAGTAGGAGCTGTTCATACCAATGGAAATTAACCACTGGACCCATAGGCTGAACAACCTACCACCACCATCAGCTCCTTTTCTCCAGAGATCACTAAATGGATTTTAAACCTTCACTCCTCATTTTTTCCTTCCTTCGCTTTCCTCTAGGCAGTGACCACCCAGGCACCAGGCTCTTGCATACTCTGGACAGCCCCTGTGCCCTAAAGCATGAGTCACACCAGGCAAAGGGGCTCAAAGAGGACTCACCAAGGGCCCTGTTTTCTGACAGAAACTTTTCATTCCATAGGAAATGAGGTCACACACCAGGGCACATGGGGAACCAGTGAGAAAAACTTGGTGCCAAGAAACAAGGCGGGCGGGCGGGGGTGGTGATGGTAATGTTAAAACAAATGGGGAAACCTGACACAAGCCACCAGGAGAGATCACCTGTGCTCTGGAGTAATTTGTACTATACACACAGAGGAATTAAAAACAAACAAAAAATAGCCCTAATTTCCTCTAAACTATATACAGCATATCTGATTTTACCAAGTCACTTTTGGAAGGCATTTTGTTGGCTTATTTCAGGCCTTCGAGCCCCCAATTCAAAAGAAGACCAACACAGAAAGAGGACCAAAGGATGGGGTTGCAGATAGGGTTACTTCCTCCAGGGTAGGAGGTGAAGGCTTCAACATAGTGCTGCCTGCTCCACTGACTTGGCTCCTCATTCCAGAGCTTGGCTGCAGCCTGGCCTGACCTTCCAGGTTTCCCTGGCAAGTGATCAAAGCTCTGAAGCCACAAACACAGTTCAGAATTCAGAGGCCCTGCGGCCAACCTCCCCCCTCCAAGTCACCCCTCTCGGTCCCCCTCCCCCATGACTGCCTTTCTGCCAGCTCCCATCCGGCTTCACTGAGAAAGGGCTCTCCCCCAGCTGCACTCCTACCCACCAGAAGATATTTCTTGCCATAATTAAAGTCATTAAGCCTCCAAAGGCTCCCATGGGCTTCAAGTTCTAAGTTCCCGAGAGAGGATGAAGGATTTTTAAGTCCTAGTTAAGATTATGCTGATCTATTCAGGAGACATGTAGCAGCGAGAATCCAGCGGTTAAGTTAATGGTTAAGGCTGCCTAAGTTTAAACAGTGTTATTTATTCTCAAAATATGCAGCAGCCTCCACTTAATTCCTACTAATTAAAGGAACCAACAGAAGAGGCTGGAGTCTGTAGTCATGTACGGCGCCGATGCACAGGTTGGGAGTCTTTTCACAATCAGAAACTACTGGGTGTTAAACGGAAATGCATTTCCTTAGATCTTAATCTCAAACACAGACTTTTAGATCAGTTCCAAGAAACACAATGGTCCCTTTGTTTTAACACCTGACAAGGAGTACCAAAAACTCAGGAGAGCCTGTGCACACCCTCCTGTTCCATCCATCCTTCTGGGTGAATGAAGGATGTTATGGAGAAATGGCTGTAGAGCTGTCTATGCCTGAAAGAGAGGCTTGCAGAGGACTGGGAAGCTGTTACCTTGCCTTGGGAAGTTCTGAAAGCCCCATTTCAGGCCAGATCTTATTAGGTCTGTAACTGGAAACTTCAAAAAAGGACCACTGCCTTCAGTACATGTGGCAACTAATTAATATAAACAAGTGTTAATTAGGTGGCAGAACCAGGCTTAACACCCTTGCCTGCCTGAACACCACCCTTTGAGAATAAGGGTAGGTAGGATCTTGCAGCAAGGGACTTCGTTCTTACGGTTGGCCTGCTGAGGGAGAAACTGGGGAATTAAAAAATAAAAATAAAATAAAAATCACAAGCTGGTGAGGTGGCTCAGTGGGTAAGGACACCTGCCATCAAGTCTGAGAGTTCAGTTTGATCCCTAGGAATCTATGTTCTGATGCTAATGGAGTCCGGACCTAATTAAGCAGAACCCAGCAATACTTGCGATGAGGAAAAAGAAGATATTACAATACTCTAGAATCAGGTGGTAAACAGGAACATTCTGACTATACAACTTTAACGCTAAGCACAAGATAGCCTTGACATATATACACTATTCTTCAGTTCCTCATTAGAGTGTGCTCACAGTTCACCTGCCATTTGGAAGAGGTTTATATACATGCAGGTAGACTCTCAGCCTTCAAACACCAAGTTCCCTTCACCTTGCTTAGAGACCCGTGTTGCCATAGTAGTTTGTCCCTAGGAAGGACTGGAAGGACTAGGAACTAGCACAGGGCCATCATGGAGGTGGATTAAAGGAATGATAAGCTGGTTCTTCTGCCAGCACCATACCTCTTGTCATCAGCAATACTGACTTGAAGCATGAAACTTCAGAACGGAAAGTAAAATACTCAATAATGTATGAGGTAAGACACTCAGCGCTTCCAAATGGTACTGAATGTGTGCAACTGCGAGGCTGGGCAGCTGGTCCCACCTTAGAGCTGGAAGCTTACTCGTTATACATCTTGTCTATGGTCATGAATTAGGGGTTGACATTTGACTTAAACTTCTTTCCCATCCCATCCCAGACAAGTTGTCATCTTGTCCCACTTGGAAGCATGAATACTGAACCTCAAAATGCTTCATTGATAGTTTTAAACAAACAAGTGTTATACCGGCCAAGTTTAGAAGAGCAGACTTATAATCCCAACCATTTGGCAGGTTGAAGGTCAGCATGGGCCCTGCCTCAACATAAAAACAAGAGGGCTGGGGCATAATAGTCCAGCTGTTACCTAGCAAGTATGAGACCTTAGGTTCAGTCCCTGTCGGGTGAGCGTCACTCTCCATAGGCCCACAAGGAAATTCTAGATAGCCTTTTTATCTTTTAAACATGTATTTATTTTTATGTGTCTGAGTGTTTGCTTGCATACTTGTATGTGCACATGACTGCTGTGCCTATATAGGTCAGAAGAGGGCATGAAATCCCCTAGTGCTGGAATTACAGGTGGTCGTGAATTGCTATGTGGGTGCTAGGAACCAAGCCTGGACCTTCCACAAGAACAGCAAGTGCTCTTAGCCCCTGAGTCATCTTTCCGGAGCCCTTTCCAGGCCCCACTTAGTTCTGATTTATTAACTCATTTGGTCTTCTTCCTCTTTAAAACTTGTTAAAAATGTCATGCAAATCAAATATCCAACATAAAGAGGAGTCTTATTCCCTCAAGTTGCCTATTACACTACCTCATAAGAGGCCATCTCAGGGAGGTCCTGAAGGAGTTTCCTTCTTTCCCTTCAGGCTAGCAGCTTGGAAGGTCTGTTTTGATCAGACAAAGCTGTTTGATTCAGTGGTGTGATAGCCACTGGTATTTGGGCCAATGTAAGCTCATAAACAGGGCAGTTCTCACCCTTACTACTTGTTTTTTGCTTATTTATAGATTTTTGTTTTTGAGACAGAATCTATGTATCTCTTAACTGTCCTGTAACTTGTTATGTAGATCAGGCTGACCTTGAACTCACAGAGATCCACTCACCTCTACCTCCCCTGCTGGGGTTAAAGACCTGTGTCACAATGCCCAGCTCGAGCTCTCTACTTTGCGCCAAGCCACCACTGCCCGGCTCTCTCTCTACTTTTTAAGGATATATCAACTTACATTTTTTTCAATAGTTTCAACCCTGAACCTTATTACTAGAGGAGTTTAACGATGATTGTTTAATCACTGTAACCCTTCACCAAGATCATTTATAGCAACACCAGCATCACATCTTTCTCTAGGGAAGAACTGTGATAACTCTCCTAGCTCCCTACCCCCATCCTGCTAAGCTTATGTGTCTACAACTAGTTTGATGACACTGCACTAAGGTGACCTTCAGGACCAGCACAGGCTGAAGGTCAGGTGACAAGAGCTCAGGCTGGCAACCATGCTTTTATTTTAGCTCTGCCATGGAGGAAGGGAAGGGAGTTGAAACTCTTGGAATTGCAATCCTGACTCACTGTTTCAATTCCATGACAGTGAGTGTGTGAGGGAAAGCCTATCCTTACTCTGCATCCTCAGGGGTAAAATTAATAGCACACTCACAGTGGCTGGGAGGGTTGACCCAACAGCTACAGGGATTCAGATACCTGGGAGTGATTACCACACATCTCCCTCCTACGAACATAGCATATACTCTACATTTCTTGATGGATCTTTACCCTCTCCTTGATGGTTGCATATAGGATGTATTCTCTTGAAGAAAGAGGAAAATTTATTCTCTGATCCTTCCTGCAGGTGTGGGATCTGCACAAAGCAGGAAGGCCCTTAAGAACCACAATGAGCGTCTGGCAGTGGTGGTGCACGCCTTTAATCCAGCACTAGGGAGGCAGAGACAGGCGGATTTCTCAGTTTGAGGCCAGCCTGGTCTACAGAGTGAGTTCCAGGACAGCCAGGGCTACACAGAGAAACCCTGTCTTGAAAAAAACAAACAAAGAAAAAAAAAGAACCCCAGTGAGTTGACCTGAAGATTTCTGGAGGTTGATGCGACATGTTGTACTGCTAATACCGGGGGGGGGGGGGGGGGGGGGGGATCACACAATGGCAAGGAATAAAGCAGCACAAGGTGGCAGTGGAAACTGCCTAGGGAACTTATTAAAGACTCCCCCTGGAGCTAGAATGATGGCTTAGTGGGTATAGTGCTTGCTTCTCTTCCAGAGATTCCAGTTTTGTTCCTAGGACTTTTGCTGGGAAGTTTACACTGCACTAAAGGGACCTTCAGGACTAGCACTGACCATCTCCCCTGGTTTCTGCAGACAACACACACACACATACACACACACACACAACACACACGGGGGGAAAAAAAAAAGACTCCTCCCTGGAGACAACTGAGGGAATTGCTAGAGGTCCACTGGGACCCGTTAGGTCTGAGAGCTCTTCAGGCCAATTCTGAAGTACAGCAGCATGAATAACAAGACCTAGAGGTTAAGATGGAGAGGTGGATCTAGGGCAAGGAATGCACCTCTTAATCTAACTCACCAACCCCTTGGGGTTTTTTGCCAACTAGAATGACCCAATTCCTTCTTCAACTGTATTTCTGGTTTTCAAGAAATCCACTTAGCTATTCTAACCCAGACTAAAGGAGTGCCTTGTTAAAGGGACAATGTGCTTTTAGGGTACCAAACAACAGAGGCTTTTTTATGTCTGGGGAAAGGTACCTCTAAAAGCAGATGCCTGGGTCCTTCACAGTCAAGGCCTTGTGAAGAGTTATTAAACAGACCCACCCCCTCTCATCCCTGGTCACAGCACCTGCAATCCAAGAGATACATAAATGCTGGGATGATACATAGCTGTGGGCATGAACAGGGCAAGCTTTGGTAGTGAAGGGCAGATTCCTGGCTCCCGAGTCCAGGCTTTTGGTTTCTACTCTACAGGAGCTCAGGACCTTGTATGGGCCCCTTGCTACTGTTAAAACAGAACAACAGCATAATAGTTGATAAAAACCAGGAAGAAGAACCTCAAGCACATCATTTTGACTTCAAGTCTCCACTTTCTTGAATTAAGCTCTCAAACACACTCACGAGCTGTGCTTATCAACTCACAGTACTTCCAAGTCAACCTGCCAAGTTCTGTCATCAAGGGTTGTCCTAGTGATGGGGACAGTGGGTGTGGTGAGAGCTGCTGGCTATAGGAGCTGAGGTCATGAGATAGGTTATAAAACAAAGCATGAGTTAAACTCGAAAGGCTGTAATTCAGGGTCTAATTTAAAGAGTGTGTGCTATAATCTGACTCCTAGAGACCAATAGGTGAAGACTGCTTTTTTTAATGCAAACTCATTGTCCAAATTCATTCTAGTCCTGGCCCTCATTAAAGAGCCATTACAATCTCGGTACTGATGGAAAGGGAAGGATAAAACAAGAACAGCTTAGTCCTAAAAACGGACATACAGAAGAAGAGCTCTGCAAAGGTGATTCTGGGGTATATGGTAGTTTTGTACTCTAGTTTTCACAGCCCAACACAAAAGCTTACTGCCTACTGCCACCTTGCCTTACTCTCAGTAGCAGTCAGTGTGCCCACAAGTCTAGATTCTGGTCTGCAGGCTCTCAAGTGGACCTTGGATCTCTATCTGGAAGTGTGTCCTCTCTCTAGAAGGGGCTCTCTAACATGGCTGTTAAACAGTTCTGTGGCTCTGTTTCCAGACAATAACGATTCATGCATTTAATCAATGTTTACTGAGCAGTTCCCAGGAAACTATAACTGGATGACTCCAAGTTCTAGTCCCTAAAGCCCAGTTTCTCTTCTCATGGTGCTCCTGCAGTTCTAGCGATGTTTTTTGTAAGCACAATCAGAAGTGCTCTGAAGGAGTTGAACTTCACAGGACAGCAAGAAGAAAGGGAGGGAGGAAAGCAAGTGCTTCCACTTGGCAGGTTGACCACACTGTATGCAGCACCCCTAGGGGCCTTTCCTTGCTCAGCTAATATGAATAAATGTGCTTGATATCTACATTCACCCATTAGCACATCAAAATACAACTGTT
>JADRCH010000051.1:9606255-9692786 GCA_019843965.1 Rhynchomys soricoides
GGAGACCATCTAAGTACAGAGCGCGTGTGCGTGTGTGGGCGTGCGCGGGCGTGTGTCTATATGAAATTGTGAAAGAAGGAAGGAAGGGATGGAAAGATGAGTCAAGCAGGGAGGAGAGGTAGATCCAGAGACAGGCATGGTTGTAATCTCAGGACTTGGAAGACTAATGCAAGATGATTGCACTGAGTTTGGGGCTAGACTGGGTGAATTCAAGTCCAACCCAGGCTACATATTAAGATCTTGTCTCTGGGGAGGGGAAGAGAGCTGAGCATGAGGTTGAATGCACACTTGTTGCTACTGTCCAGAGTCAAAGGAGTCCAGGAGCCTGCGAGGGTTTCATTTCTGGTTCCATCACTTTTTAAACAGATACCTTGCCAAGTCAATTACAGTTTGATCTTCATTTTCCCACCTTTAAAACAGTGGTAGTTACAGTATTGTTATATATTACAGAATTGTTAAGATTATCTATCAAAAAATCATGGGTATAGGGTACTTGGCACGATTTGGGAACACAGTAGCTACAAACTAATGGCAGCTATGATCACTTTTCATTGGCCTAGTCGTACATGAATATTAGCAGTAAAGTGTTGAATCCTGTAGATCAGACAGTGCTTATTTGAGCAGGGGTGTTTCAGTTTAAGTTTGTAACTCTCTCCCTCTCCCCCTCCCCCTCCCCCCCTCTCCCACCCTCCCTCCCTCCCTCCCTCTATTTCCAAGTAAAGAACCTTAAGCTCCTGGATGGCAGACGGCACAGCTGTTTCGGGCAGGGTCCCAATGTGACTGGGGCCATCCTAGACTATTGAGCCATTGCTGAACCACCAGGCGACCACAGAGATCAGTCAGTGGCCCTGACCAGAAATGCTTAGCCAAGTCTCAGAAATAGGAGCAGTAGTTTTTGCTTGGTAGGTTTTTGTACTAAGTTTTAGGGGCCATTGATATGTGGCAAGCTGACATACTCATGTTAAATGAATACCCAGGCCCTGCTCCCTTACATGCCTGTCATCTGTGCTCTATGCCAACTCCCCTTCTCTCCTATCTCTAGATCCCTTCAATAATTCCTTCAAAGTCCCACCAATTCCTTTCCCGTCGAGCACTATACTAGGTCCCTTCTCTCTAAATTCTCTTCTAGGACAAGCTCATTTTGCACCACAGCATCTCCAGCCCTGATTTCCCAGGCAATTTAACATGATTAAGACAGCAACAGTGTGTTCACATACGTAAAATAAATAAATCTTAAAACAAACAACAAAAAAAACCAAATAAAACAAAAACAAAAATCCCACAACAAAGCCAAAATTAAAGCCATCAAGTTTCTCCTAAAACTCACATTTATGTATGGAACCACTGTATTATGAGAAACACATTGTCTTCCCCTCCTTCTTGCTACACCCAGCCTGCCTTACCCTATCTACATAAGGAGTCCTTGCAAGCAAACTCCCTTTGCAACTACTGTCCTGTACTGAGTTCCCTTGGCTCCAATGGCTCTCCAGCCCTCTTTGCCCTCAATGGCCAACATCATCTTCTCACCCCTTACAGATGCTAGTGCTGACTTGACATGTATTATTCAGGAGCCAAGGTGGTTTTGTCACTCATTAGCTCTGTTACAGACCATCTGTGGGCAGGCTGCTATCCAAGTTTCACCTAGACTATCAGGAGCACATGACTTTCTGTTCTAGGAAAATGTTACTTTCCCTCTCTCTTCAGGTCTTTTGGATAAAAGCTTGCTGCTTGCCACTAGCCATCAAGTCACAGTGCCCTAAGAGCACAGAGCTCTTCTCTGCTTGCAACTCATCGGAACTCTCACTGGAACAACTAACTTTCTTTTCTTGAAACAGGGTCATGCTGAGTGGACCTCCCGATTCTCTTGTTTTATCCTTCCAAATACTGGAACTACAGGCATGTGCCACCATGCCCAGCTTGTTGATCTTTAAATGTAATATAAAGATCCCACTTGAAGCTCCCTGCTTAATTAGTATTACTCTTAAATACAATATTAAGAGGTTATCCACATACTGGGGAACCAACACACTTCTGTTTCTATAGCCTCTAACAAATAATATAGAAAAGTCCCTAAATTCAAGCTGCATCCTAAGTTCTACTGTGTCCTTAAATTAATGTTCATCAAACAACTGAAAGCCTACTTCAGGCTTCCTCTACTGTAATCAGTGTTAGCAAGACTTTAACAGAACAAAGGAAGTGGTTCTAGTACAGCCTAATACTGGCTAGAGATCTCCCCACTCCATGCAAAGCCTTGTTTTTCTAAGGTAGAAGTTTTCTAGTCTATCAAAACCTATTTATTTCCATGCTTTCATCTTTTCTCAAGATGGCTGAATGCTGCTTCACCTTCCCACCTTCTCAAATGCATCTCTCACCAGTTAAGAAGACACTTTGCTGGTCTTTGGATTTCCATGTGCACACAAAGTTGATACACCAGGCAGCTTTTTATGACAATAACCTTTACTAGCACCAGAGACACTATTTGCTAATGATCTCTTAATTACAATATTTCAGGGTATAAGATACAGCCAGTTTTAAGTTCAACAGATTCCCCCCCCCCCTTTTTTTTATAGTCACCAGAAGAGGAAAGAAGTCTTAAAGGAAGAATGAGTACCAAAACAAAACACTGCATTGGGCGTGGTAGGTTACATTAATCTCTAAAACAATACCAAAGGTCGAGTTTTAGGAGACACCCCCCCTTTATATCACAGCATATTACATAACTTTCAGAGGTTAAAAGTATCATCATGAAATAGACAAGTAGATAGTATTTAATGAGTTCCTAAAATAGAGTAGCTAACTTTCTGTAAGGCTAAGTGCCTTCCTGTCATTCTTATCATATGCTAATACTTATATGGGAGCAAAGAGCCGTTAGATGGGTTTGAGAATGACAGGGATGACAGGGAGCAACCAGGCGCATCGTAGGCAGCAGACATACTTGAGAACAGAAGACAAAGCAGAGGAAGGCAAGCTCATTGTAGGAGATGTGTGTGTCTATCTCTCCTTGACTCTAGGCTAATAATGGCTCAATGCAATTCAGGCAGAGATGCTCTATTCACCCCTTTACCTTGTTGATCTTGCAACGACCTCGTGGCCGGCAGCCAACCCTCTTGTGTGTGTATTCATGTGTTGGTTGTCTCTGCATTCCTTTTACTGACTAAGGGTCTCATGAGGGCAGGAACTGGTCTACTCTAACCACCATGGTGTCAGGAGTGTCTAGCCCACTGTCTGGGCTGTAGGAGAGCCTTAATAAATGTATAACTGAATTACAAAGACAAGATCTGTTTTACACTGTACAAAAAGGAGTGACTTCTGCAAGTTCATGTCTAAGTTACCTTGGATGGGAGACTGGGGCTTCTTCTCTGCATCCTGTTCAACAATGTGTTACAAAGTGGGCTGTGAGTCTAATTGCTGTGTTAGTTAGTAGCTGCTGAAATGTTCTTGGTTCGAAGATCTCACAGACACGAGGAGCACCAAATCCAAGCCTGTACCAGCAGGCTAGAGGACCACAGATATTCACACAACTGAATAACATCAAACATACCACTGCTCAAAAGGACTAGGGGACAGACAACTCAAACCCAAGATGCATAGAATGTCATTCTTTTAGCTCTTTTAGTGGCAAGATTCTCAAGAGTATTCTCACTGCTGATCCAATAGCATTTAGTATGGTAGGGCGACTTCACAGAAACAAAGAAATGGCCAGAGCAGAAATGACAGTATGGAGAAAGGATGTTTAGAGAATGATATGAAGACTATTAAGCCCTCTGCATTATTTTCTCTGAGTAAATACATTTTCAGCAGTATCAGCAATCCTAACCTGCCCTGGTAAAGGCTATTCCCCATATTCCACATTGCCCATGGTATGTGCTATCAGGTGCCTGCTACCTGTAGCAAAGCCTTTATAAATCTAGGATTATTCAGGTTATTCCACATACTCATGTTTTTATGACCTATACAGCTAATCCAATTATCTGCAGTAGAATTTGTTTTTCTTTTCTTTTTAATTTTCTTTCATTTTAGTGTGTGCATAAGCATAGACATATACATACGTGTGTGTGTGTGTGTGTGTGTGTGTGTGTGCGCACTCACACACAAAGAGGTGAGAGGATAACTTATAGAGTCAGCTCTCTCTTCCCACCATGGCCTGAGTTGCAAGGGCTTCTACCCAGAGCCATCCTGCCAGCTCCAGAATCTTTTTTAATGTACATATGTGGGAATTTTGTTTGACTGCCTGTATGCCTGTGTATTACATGCATGACTATTTTCTAAGGAGACCGGAAGAGGGAATCTGATCCCTTGTAATTTAGAAGTTACAGAGAGGGTTGTGAACAGCTATGTAGATGCTCTGGAAGAACAGTCTGTGCTCCTTACTGCTAAATATCTCTCTAGAAAAGAATTTCTTTCTTCTTCTTCTTCTTCTTCTTCTTCTTCTTCTTCTTCTTCCTCCTCCTCCTCCTCCTCCTCCTCCTCCTCTTCTTCCTCTTCTTCTCTTCCTCCTCCTCCTCCTCCTCTTCTTCTCTTCTTCCTCCTCCTCCTCCTTATATAAACCTAGTTCTAAAGTGATTGTCAACACAAGTTTAATTAACATGGAATGGTCCCAGCTTTTCCTTAGGTACAAGTGTTACCTGAAATGCAAATGATCAGGAAGCCTCCCTCCATCTCCTTGCCGGTTGGTACAGCTTTGGAGTGTAAAGGTATAACTTGACAAGATTCCAGGTAACAAAAAAAGGAGTAAATGTTGCTACTACACTGTCATTTAAATATTGTGCACTACATAAAGCCAGCGAATAAACTAAGGAAATAAGCCTAACACTCATATCTTTGGAAAAGAGAAATACAGCCAGTAAAAGCTTGGTTTTCTTTTTTCAGTTCTAGATTTATCTGCTTCTCAAAGCCACTAAAAATTGAACCAAGAATGAAAAGCCAGAACAAGGGGCCACTAGCAACAGCATGAAGGGATAGGCTGTGTGACTGCCCTTTTCCTGGGAAGCTAGGAAAGCCATTTTCCTAGGACTACTTTCTTCCAAGCTGGAGTAGACCACGAGCAGAGCTGAAAAAGAACTGTCCTGAAGCCTCACTTTAGGCAGGATGAGCAATCAGTGTGTGTGTGTGTGTGTGTGTGTGTGTGTGTGTGTGTGTGTGTGTGTTAGGACCTCAGGAAAATAAATGCTCCAGATATACATTCTTCTGGCAGAGGGCAGCCAGGGATAGGTGTGCTCTCAGCAATGAGAGGGGTGTAGACTGTCCAGGATTCCAGCCTGTTACATGTAGAACTAGAGAGAGGCACTCTCCAAAGGCTCCACGACCAGAGGACAGAACTGAAGCGCAAGAACTGCAGTGATCTAAAAGAACTTGTGAAGCTGGTGCTAACCTGGGTCCTGGACAAGCCTTAGCTAGTGTCTGCAGCCAAGCTCCTCTCCCCAAGTCTGGGATCATTAATCTTTGAACTAGCTTCCAGGGTTTTGACTTTTAAAGACTGTCAGGACAAAGTCTAGCCCCAGCTTTTCAGGGAGCAGCTGCTTGGGAGATGTATCCTTCCTGTATTTGGCTCAAAAAATGTGTAATTTCCCCCAGTAAGTTTTTTGAAGTCCCTTAGGCATAAGCATTTTGTTCTTAGTCATGAATTTGACAATAATGACGATGATGATGATGAAAATAAAAGCTAGCAGCCACAAACTGGCATTTAAAACACAAAGGACACATGAAATTCCCGGGCTCCCTTGCCACACAACACTCTCTCTTGTGAAGATGTTGCCTGAAACTTAGAATTCTCTAAAACCAGTGCTACAACTTACCAGTTATTCAATACTTTAGGTCCAGAGAAGCTCTGTTCATCTCTTTCCAGAGCCAAAGAAAAATAGAGTTGAAGGGGCACTTTGCCCTAAGCCCCACAGGACATGAATAGGATGGGTAGCACTGATGAGTCCAGGCACAGTCTCCATGTATTTGATCTTAAGGATCAAAGGATGATTGACCATCTGGATATGACAGCTGAGGAACTATAGGAAAGAAAGTGGACCTTGCCAGTGCTTTCAATTCTCCTAGGCCTGGCACCTCAGAGCCACAGCTCTTCCTTATTGCATTTTGCTCATGCCTCTGTTCTCTGGGATGGAGGAAACTTCATGGGTCTGAGTGTCTCAAGAGGCAGTATAAGCTCCAATTTGGGCATAACTTCAATGACTAGCCAATCCAGGTGACCCAGCCCAAGTTCTTTGTTTTGAATTAGGTTGGCTGCAGGATCCTCTGGCTGTGGTGGGCCCACACTGTTGTTGCTTTCTCAAAAGAGGATCCTGTTACAAAGAGAAGCTGGAAATTTCTTTGCACACAAGCAGAGACATGGCAGGCCCTGCAGAGGCCCCAGGGTAAGGATTAAAGAAAAACAAAATAGAAACCCTTCCATTTCTAATTAGGGTCTTCATTTGCCAAAGTGCCATTCCCCGGCAGGAGGGTTTACATTTAGGCCACTGCTTGGAGCAGGTTGGTTCCTCAGTTTAGGCTCCTCTGAGCCAACAGTTTCTGGTTACTGAGGAGTGCTGCCTGCATACTGTTTTAACTGGCCTGACTTTTGCAGCAAGCTTAGCTGTATGAACAATCTTCCATTCAGAACCTAAAGATAAAAGCAGTTTGGCTGAAAAATCTCTTTAAATATTTTTTTTTTTTTAAAAACAACTTGGGAATTACAGGTTTTGGAACTGGCATTATTTCTCTTGCGCATGGAGTGTTTTCCCCTCTTCTTTGGTTCTCAGCCAGCAAAGGCTGCATCTTGGACTTCAGCCAGCCACCAGTCCCCATTTCCTTGCCATTCACACCATAGGGCTGGTGGCAGCTGGCCACGGAGACAAGACAGCAAATCCTCATTCGCAAGAGGTTGGCCACAAAACAGTGTGGCCAGCTAGCTGGACCCTGACAGTCAGCCTAGGGCACCTCCTGTGTATTTCCTTCTCATTACTTATGTCCAAAAGTGAGCGTCTTCTAACGCAGAGATACTGGGAGCCTGGCCCAGGATGCAACAATTCTTCTCTGCTCTGGAATTCTCAGGATAACATTAAATTGGCAAATACATTTGTTTAACTTTCTATGTGCTAAAAAAAAAAAAAAAGCAAAACCAACAAAACAAACAGAAGAAAACAACTATACAAATGTTATTTTTAAAAAAAGGAAAAGAAAATGCAAAAAACAAACAAAAAACAGACACCAAAGCACCAGCAACAGTAAAAAAACCAGACAAATTAGACTTCTTAAAGATTAAAAACATTTGTGCATCAAAGGATACTATCAACAGAATGAAAAGTCAGCCCAAAGAACGAGAGAAAATACTGCAAAATTGTGTACTAGGTAAGAGATTAATACCAAGAATATATAAAAAATCCCTAAAACTCAATAACAAAACCCAACCAATCTGACTTCAAAACAGGCAAAAGATTTTAATTTTTCTCCAAAGAGAATGGACAATGGACAAAAAGTACGTAAAAGGTTTCTCAGCATCATTGATCAATAAGAGAATGCAAATCAAAGCTACCATGAACTACCAGTCCATACCAATTGAGGTGACCATTATTTGCCTGTGAATACATGTATGCACATGATAACAGGATGTGTAAAATAAACTTTTGTACATTTCTGGTGGCAAAGTAAAACGATGCAGCTATTGTGAAAAGCAGTCCACTGATTCCTCAACAAGTTAAACACGAGTGACCACATGGTTCAGCAATTTCTTGTCAAGGTACAGTGTACGCTCTGGAGCACCAAAAGTAGGCGCTCTCAAAGAGATATTTATGCGCTCTTATTCATGGTTGTATTATTTATAATCACCCAGAGATAAAAAAGTATCCCAACATCAACAGATGAATGGACAAACAAAATGTGGCACGTACAGTAGCACACATACTATTCAATCATAAAAAAGAAAAAAGTTCTGATACATGGTATAATAAGGATGAACTTGAAGACAGGATCCTGGTAAAAGAACCAGTCATAAGAGGACAACTATTCTCTTAGCACATTTATATAAAACGCCTAGCACAGGCAAATCCAGAGCGACAGAAAGTAGATTAATGGTTGCCAAGGCAGAATGTGGCAGAGATGGAGAGTTGGTGCTTACTGAGTACGGAGTTTTGGTGAGGGCGGAGAGAAGGTTCGGGATAGCTGCTGCCGTTATGTGCTTAAACAACGTAATGTATGCCAGGCCTCAGAACTATACACTCCAGAGAAGTTAGGAGGTAAACCTCACAGTACGTATAGTTAATCACCTATCCACACACACTCACGTGTTCACACAAGCATGCACACATCCACTCACACATACTTTTCTTTAGGGGGCACAGTTTTGGGGGCTGAAAACAGGCTATACATACCAGGCAAATGCTTTCTCCTAAGTTACAGTCCAACTCCTTAAAACAACAACAACAACAACAACAACAACAACAACTCAAGTTAAAAAAAAGATGGAGGGGGCAGGGTATGGTAGTATACACCTTTAATCCCAGGCAGCCAGGTGGATCTCTTTTGAGTTTGAAGCCACCCTGGTCTACATAGAAAGTTACAGGACAGCTAAGATACACACAGAGAGAGCTTGTTTCAAAAATAAACAAAACAAACAAACAAAACCAAAAGAGATTGAAGAGAAGGGTGGGGAGGAAAAAATGGGAACATCCTTATTTTGTTTTATGATGACCGGCAAGTCCTACCCAGGACTACTTTGGTTCCTGCAAAAACAAAACAAAACAAAACAACAACAAAACTTGCTTTAAGTTTTAAGGTTTTTAATTTACTATCAAGCTTTAAAAATATTTCTTCAGTATATATGTATACGTGCATGAGTGTATGTATATATGGAGTGTGTTCGAGGCTAGCCAGAATTACAGAGACACTTTCTCAACAAACAAACAAAAACCACAACAAGTCAGAAGGGCTCAGGTTGGGAAGAAACAAACAAAACCATATATTTATACTGTACAAAATCTATCTGTCTATCTGTCTATCTGTCTGTCTGTCTATCTATCTATGTATGTCTCATTCTCTTCAGGTTATATACCTGATACCTAAGAAAGCCTAGGGCTAGACAAAGAATCTGGGAGAACTGGCTCAGAACATATAATATACAAAACCATCACCAGGACCCCATAACTAGTGCTGCAGTATTCAAAGCTGTGCTCAGATAGACTTTGAAATGACAGTTCTCCAACTCCAATGACTAAGAACACAGTTTGGAGCGCACACTCTGTCCACCAAATGGGCGATGGCTAGGAAGACACCTTTGAACATTCAGTCTTCTTATTTCTTTCCTTACCAAATTTGGTATGGGCAGGTAAGAAAAAAAGGAAAAGGGACAGACTGTTAGGAAACTATAATCTACATGAAAGAAACTAGTAGTTTTCATTTAAAAAAAAAAAAAGTTCTTTAAGATGTTTCTTTCTCTCATTAGCCTCTGAAATATTTAAGCACTAATAAGGTATTTGCTTTCTAGAAAAGATTCTACTCTGACAGCAAACTGGTGGAAGAGTGGATGGTCTAGTGGTTCCTGTTTGCTCAACCCCCCCCAACTCCCCATTAGGTCATCCTTGAACTTCATCCCTGTTCTCACTGAAAAGAATCTAGCACCATTCCCTTCCAGTAGAAATCATGCTGTCTAAAATAGGGGCCATATTCTCCATTTTATTTCCCATAGGTATTCCAAGGGCACCAGTTTTAGGGTTCTAATAGCATGTTCCAACAGAGCAGCACAGAGTGAGCTGTTCTTAGAATCCACCCTCTAAATGATGTTCCACAGGCAGCGAACATAGATTTGGGGGGAAGCAAAACTTATCACCCTCACAATTCCAAGTTCTAGAAACCTTTGCAAGATGTTTTAAGTACAAAATACAGTTAACTCCATCAAAATGAATTCTCTTCTACTAATATAAGAGTACCTGTGACCTGTTAACTAAATTCCTATCACTACAGGGCAATCTACAGGGCAGGAAAGAGGTACCCTGAAGGCTGACAAGGGATCAGGAAAGCAACACCAGGGTGAAAGCCCAAATAAAGACTCTCAGTCCCTCTACCCCTGGAAAACAGTTGGCCCATATGCCTTCCACTATATGGTAAGCTCAGATAGACACCAAGCTGCCAGCTCTGAGAGCCAGGGTTCAGGCTTGGGGTCTAAAACCAGGAACTCCACATTGACTTAAGCCTCAGCTTGGATCACCTTCCAAATCTCTAAGCTGTAAGTTCTTCCTATCTTCTTTCAGCTGGCAGAGCCTGTTAGCTACATTCTGAAACACAGACCGAAAGCGACTGTCAAATCTGGAAGCCTGGCTCCGGAAGAGTGAGCAGACATCACTTTCCCAGCCAGTCTCCAGGGACAGAAAGCAAGAGCCATCATTCAACTTCATTCTCTACTGGCGCAAAGAAGACAGGAGTCTGGCCAGGATATCTAACATTAGTCTTCCATTCTCACATCTGCCCCGACCTATCATTTTCTTTCCCCCTTGCCCACCCACCCAGAAGACCTCTACCTCTTACAAGGACCTTAGACTCTGCACTCTCCATCAGTTTCTCTGATTTCCTAAACAAAGAGATGCAGGGAAAACACCAATCTACAGACTATAAACATCTATAAAAGGGGGCTTGCTAAAGACTGGGAGCACTTCCTAGTACTATGAGGTAGCACAGTCTTCCTTGGCAAAGGCTAGGTCTTCCTCCTGGCAGGCGGGTCAGAGGCCTGGCAGAGGAGCCTCTCATTGTGCACTCCCTAGGGCAGGCAGCAGGGAGTCTGGGAGGAGAAAGGATCCCTTTGAAGCACATGGCGTTAAGAGCTTCCCAGTGACCATGGAAACAGGCACAGTGGGTTCCCAGCCTGAGAACCAGGGAGAGCCAGCCTGGAATCAAACACAAAACATACACAAGGCACACAAGATCTAAAAAGCATGGGGCCAAGGCTAAGGGTATGTAGCCTGGCTGACAGGAACTGAGAGGCTCCCTGTTAGGAAAATCCAGCCTATGAAGCTGCACAGGTTGATAGGAAGGGGGGAGATCCTTTTCATTCCCAAGGCTTTCTTCTCACTAGCTCCCTTGGGTTTTATTCAGTACCTCATCAGGTCAGTAGAGTCGGACTTTTAGTTGGCCTGCTGGCAGCCAGGCCTGGATCTAGCAGGAGGTGATCAAAGGAACCGTCACCGCAGCTGCACCCTACCCCCTCCTCCCTTGGGATGAGGCCCCTGCCAAGGTGATCCGGTGGAAGCCACTGGGGGAGGGTGAGAAGGAGGCAGCTTTCATGTCTGCCTTTCCCTTAGAAGAGACACATAGCACAGCAAGACAGGACTAGCAGGTCAGAACTCCCTACTTCTGGAATGGATGGCTGTTCTTAAGTGAGGGCATTGGGGGAGGGGGTAGCCACCTAGATTGGCACCTGAGTGTGCCCTGATCTTGGAGCCCTAGAGACCAGCAGCCCTGTATGTACATGGTGCTTCTGGATTCCCTTTCACAGCTGTCTGCCTCTTCCTGGGATGAAGTTACACTGAAGTCTCCATGTTATCTGAGAGTCTTTGTGACGTTTTGGGCTTCATTTTGTCAGGGTTCCAACTTAAAAGAGGGAGAGAAAACAGGCTGCCCCCCAGGTGAGAAGTCCGTGTGACTAAAGTGTGTTAAGGAGGAAAGACCCCGCTTACAGACGGAGTCTCTGTCGTGTGCTGGCCAGCATCAAAATCAAATCTGGCTCAGCAGCAGAGCAGGAAAGGTGCCAGAAAAAGGCACAAGTTCACTTTAGCCACTGGCCCGGCTGCTGGGTGAGCAGGGCAGACTTCATTAGACCAGCTTCTCTTGAGAAAGGCAGTGTTTGGACAGGCCTGCAATTTGAGAAGCCAGTTAGGTACATCCTCCCTTTCTTACCTTTGTTGGGCTGCCAAAATATTTACTTGACTTCTTAACTCTAAATCTCTGAAACACACCTGGATTGCAGAAAACAGGCAATTTTCTTATTTTTTTTTCTAACTCATGCAAAACAGTCCAATCTAAGCAAAAATAACAATATTATGAGGGGGTCAGGAAGAAAGGAAGGCTGGTAAGAGATACCACTTTGGACAATTCAGTCACTTAAGAGGTTGGTAGGTAACCTGGCCTCTTCTGTGTGTAGCTGTGGATTAGGGATGGTTGGTGGTTTCAAGGGCTACACAAATAACCAACAGATTTTACATCAAATGGATTTTATTTGGCTTTTAGGAGACAGTCAGTTTCTATGCCAAGTAAAAGTCTGTGTGGTAGTCGGCTGCATTTTTTATTATTATTATTATTATTATTATTATTATTATTATTATTATTATTATTACATTAACCATTCTACAAAAGTTGACTGCCTTGTAACATCAGATTGGGGACCATGTATCAGGGAGAAAGGGATGCTGCAACCACAAAGGCTGACTTTACTTGAGATGAATTTCAGATGACAGGAAAGACTCCAAATCAGCTGAAAAATAAAATAAAACTGGGGAGAGGGTGTGTGGTCTTCTTATGTTTTAAAAAAGAACTTGGGAAAACAGGTCGAGTAGGAGAGGAAACTATGTGTGCCCATCTCTCTTTGTCATGTGTGCCTGTCAGCCCATTTGCCAAGGCTGAGGGGCCTACAGTCAGGCTTCCATGTAGGCTGGTTCACAATGAAGCCACTGAATTGGGATGGGAGACCCCAATGAAAAGGTCTCTGGTACTGCCTGTCGGTACTCTTCTTAGGCTCTCCAGAATCCCAACTAATGATCCTACCTACCCTTTTAGCTCTCAGGCCCCAAACTCTCCTGAGAAGAGCCTGGGCACCAGTTAGGGAAATTATATCTACAGTCTGCTGTTGTTCATCAGCAAACCTTTGAGAGAAAAACTACTTTGAAAACATTTTGATCTTGGACATTCTAAAATAGAACTTTTTTGAGCTGTTCTCTTTTCAAAAGCACTAAAAGCACAGCAGCTGTGGGAGGCTTACTGACAGCTGTCAGTGGCCAACATCCTTTCTTTGGGCAGCATTTCTGTTGCCTTTATTTAGGTAGACAGTCCTGTCTTCCCTTATTACAATGTTGGAATGTACTTTTAAGCCCATGGAAATAAGGTCTGAAGGTTGGCCAACAGGGGCATCCACAGTCATGAAGACTTTCTGGGATTCTAGAAAGTATTTTCCAGAACTATTATGAGCCTAAAAGTGAGGCTCCTGGATGGTGCCTCTCTCATCTTTCCATAGTCATAACCTAGCTATTCTGTTACTAAGAACTGAAGGGACCTGACTACTGCATGTCTAGGGACCTGCCACCCCCCCCACTAATGGATACTGTGGCCAAACGCCTAGATGGATCAAGGGCTCCTAGAGAGCAAATTAGAACAGGGACTAGTAAAGCAGACAGATCAATGCTTGCTGGCTTCTTTATTAATTTAAAATCATTAGGAGAAAGAAAAGAAACTCTTCAGTAGGAATTCCAGAAGGCTCTCAAATATATGTCTATAATAAAGTACCACAGAAATAACTAGTAGATCTCATGGAAGTAATGACAGAAAATCAAAGTACAAACAACCAAAGAAGTGGTGACTTAGATTCTATCAAAATGAGATAGTTTTGTACTGCAAAGGACTTCATCAAGAAAGTGACAAGACAAGAAAACCCATGGGAAGAAGTATTTGCTAATGATCCTAACACAGTAGCACACACCTGTAATTCCTAGCACTTCAAAGGCAGAAGCAAGCAGATCTCTGTGAGTTCAAGGTCAGCTTGGTCAACATAACTAATTCTAGGACAGTCAGAAGTATGAGATTCTGTCTCGAACAACAACACAAAAAACCAAAACAAAACAAATAACCAGTTAGCATAGGAAAAGATGCTCAACATAGCAAGCCACTGAAAAGAAACAAATCAAAATCCCACAGCAGGATGGCAATAACCAAAGCCAGGAAGTCAGTGAGGGTGCAGATAACTCAGAACCTTTACTAGAAGGAACAAAGAGTAGTGAAGTACCCCCAACAAACACACACTCTCAGCCCTCACCAGTGGTGGGGATTGTTTATATATCCTGACTTCTTTGTATTACTGGGGATTAAACCTAAGAACTTTTGAACACTAAGCAAGTCCCAGGAGCTGCCATTTAAAAAGTTTGGCAGTTACTAAAAACATATGAAAAACACATTTTGTGTGTGTGTATGTAAAAATTTGTACAAAAACTAGGTGTGGTGGAATATGCCTTTAATCTCAGCACTCGGGGAGATAGAGCAGGTCAGTCTGGTCTACAGAGTGACTTCCAGGACAACCAGGGCTAATAGAGAAAAACTCTATCTCAAAAAACAAAACAAAAACCAAACCAAACCAAACCAAACAAAAAACTAGATTGAAAATGTTCACAGCAGCAATGTTCATAAAGACAGAAGCAACTGATAATTCCCATATAATGGAATATTATTCAGGAATAACAATAGGGAGAGCTGGGGAGGTGGCTAAGAGGTTGTTAAGAGCTCTCGTAAAGGACCTGGGTTTGGTTCCCAGCACCCACAGGCATATAACCACCCATAACTCCACCTCCTGGGGATCTGGTGCCCCTCTTTTGGTCTACACGGGCACCAGGCACACACATGGTGCATAGACTTACATGCAGACAGAATACTCATATATGTAAAAAATAAACTAAACAAGAATGGGGGAAAGAGAAATAAAGTACTAATGCATGGATGAAGTGACACTATTTTGCTAATGGAAAGAAACCATAGCCGGGCAGTGGTGGCGCACGTCTTAATCCCAGCACTTGGAAGGCAGAAAGGCAGATTTCTGAGTTCGAGGCCAGCCTGGTCTACAGAGTGAGTTCCAGGACAGTCAGGGCTACACAGAGAAACCCTGTCTTGAAAAACAACAAAAACAAACAAACAACAACAACAACAAAAAAAAACAAAAAAAAAGAAGAAGAAAATATTCTAAAGTTATTTTTTGGTAATGGTTGAACAATTTTATGTATATACTAAAAACTACATACATGTTTTGAAAGTAATCTTTTTTCATATAGGAACAATTTGACCAAGACTTTCTGTTTTGTTTCTAAATAGTATACTACCGCCAAACATTTCCAAACAGAAACAGGTAGAAAAGTTTTGGTGATGAAACAATCTTAGGCAATGTAAACTGAAATAAGGTTTGGGGTTGGTCTTAACCACTATGTATTTTTCCAAAATTAAAACAAAATCATACCTTACATCCTGGAGTGGAATGGGACTTGAGTGTGGAAGCTAGGGGTATAATTCAGATGCCTGTACCAGCACAGAATGTGCAAAGTGTTGGAGCTAATTGCCTGCCACAGTGTAAAACCAGATATGGTGAGTGCGCCTATCACAGCAGCATTTGGGAGGCGGAGGCAGGGAGATGAGATATCAACGGTTACTCTCAAAAGCCAGGCTGGCCTATGTGACATCCTATATTTGAAAGGAAACAAGCTCCCCATCCCCGGAAAAAAAACCCAAACCATTAAATTGAGAAATGATGACAGCGAGCAGAAGTTCTGAAAGTAACACCCATTGACTCTGGTGCACAGATGTGATGTATACTGACTCTGGTGCACAGATGTGATGTATACTGACTCTGGTGCACGGATGATGTGATGTATACTGACTCTGGTGCACAGATGTGATGTATACTGACTCTGGTGCACAGATGTGATGTATACTGACTCTGGTGCACGGATGATGTGATGTATACTGACTCTGGTGCACGGATGATGTGATGTATACTGACTCTGGTGCACGGATGATGTGATGTATACTGACTCTGGTGCACAGATGTGATGTATTAGATGGCAGATGGGGATTAATCAAGATCTCTTGTTCTAGGAGAAAAGCATAACCAGAAGCCCACCTTATCAATTATTTTAAATGTACTTACAAGCATAGTTCACTTAGCTCTAGAAATGAGTGCTTTCTTTTTTGGCAGTTTTCTAAGTTTTCCAGCTTTTAAAACTATGTATATATGTATATGTCTGAGTACAAGGGGTCCTAAGAGTCCAGAAGAGGGTTTGGGAGAGAGAATTCATGTCCTCAGTAAAAACAATACCTGCTCTTAACTGCTGAACTATCATTCCATTCCCCAAAATGAATGCTTTAAAACATCAAAAAATCACAGTAGCATAACATTATGCCAAAAAGACATCCAGATTTGATAGTAAATACAGGATATAATCCTAAGTTCTATAATTTACTATTTTAGTATATATAAATTTTAATATATTATAACACAGTATTATTCTTACTACATTTATTTACTGGGTGTTTGTGTGGGTACACATGTACCAGGGTGCTCATATTGAGGTCAAAAGACAACTTGTAAGAGTCAGTTCTTTCCTACCATGTGGGTTCTGGGTACTGAACTAAGGTCACCAGTTCTGGTGGGAAGCATCCCAGGCTGCTAAGCTATCTAACAGGTGCAATATATATATTGAAGATTGAGATTATAGAAGGCTGGAAATGACTTAAAGAATATGAGAATTTTTTTCCAGATTTTATACCCGTTTCTGGTATTACTCATTTCTATAACAAGTTTTAAGTGATTTAAAGATAGAATATACTGAGATTAGAACCAATCAAAGAAATAACAAGAGCTACACAGAAATTTCAAAAGTCTGTACATCAACAAACAAAAGTTGACTAAAAAGGGCCAATTACAAAACAGCCTGGAGAAATGGAGGCGTGGATGAGGGTGTGTGTGAAGAGGGGAGGTGAAGTGACTGGGAGGGGAAGCTGTGGTTGAAATGTTTATATAATATAATATATAAGATGTAATCTGATGTGTAAAGTCCTGGGTTCCAGTCTCACCACTGCACATAACAACACATCAAATGGGTACTTATACAGTTTTATTTTTAAAAACCTACCTTTTAATATCCATGCATAAAAATGAGTTATAGCCCAAAAGAAAAATGTTACATACCAAGCAGTCCTCCACCCCCATGGCAGTGCTGGTGACAATGTTCTAAACAGAAGGGCTTTGGCGTGTAAACAGGAAGATTTTAACTAGGTAAGTAGAAGCCTAAAGGTGGGTTCTCTTTACTAGGAGCTTCCGTTACTCTGCCCTCGGAACTACCTGGGGGAAGGGCATCTAGTTCCTGGTCAATCCCAACTATCAGTTGGGAACTGAAGCGGCTATCAGTTCAAAAACCCTCCATCTTGTTGACTGGCTGACTGCCTGCCTGCCACATAAAATCCATCTGGCTTCCACCATTTTTCTTCTGCCTCTTGAGAGGAGCAGTTCCAACCCAAATAAACCTTTCTACCCATGGAGTGGTCTAGTTTGGTGGTTTCATTGTGTTCTCACTTAGAGTAACATTTAACAAAAAAAGAAATTAAACTAGAACATAGAAAAAAATGTTTCAAGTTTAATGTTTAGTGATAATGTATGATTATTAAAGATATACAACTGAAAATAACTATTTTTAATCTTAAAATTAGAAAAAGAAACATTAACAGGGAGAGCTAAATGGCTCACTGGGTAAATGTGCTTGCTGCAAAGCCTGGGACATGAGCTTGATCCCCAGTACCAACACGGTAGAAGGAGAAAACTGACTCTTGCAAGTGTAATTTTCTGACATTTGTGCCTTGATGGCATGTATCTGCTATCAAGCATACACATGCACGATCACCAGGGCTACATAACAGAGACCCTGTCTCAAAAACGAGAGAAAGGAGGGAGAGAGAGAGAGACAATATCAAAAGAGTCTTTTCTATCAACTATAAAACTTGTGTTCGGAACAAAGAATTAAAGTCCTTTTTATCTCCCCATCAAATAAGACTTTCATGCAAATGTTTTAATCCCCTCCACCCGGAAAAGCCTTTCTTTATGCAAAGGCCACAGCTCAGTTCTAGAAAAGTGATGGCCTGGAGCAGGGACCCTTTTCTCCTTGGTGGTCCCTTTCCTCCCCTTCATTCCTCTGTGCCAATTCTTTTCAGACCAGCCAACTGAATGCGCTTGTGAGGCTGGAACCCAGCCAATGGGGGAAAGACACAGTCACCAAAGTTAGAATAAAAACCCAATGCAGAGGCAGGTGGTTCTCTGTGAATTATGGGTCAGCCTGGTCCAGAGTGAGTTCAAGGACAGCCAGAGTGACACAGAGAAACCTTGTCTTGAAAAACCAAACCAGGACTGGAGAGATGGCTCAGCGGTTAAGAGCACTGACTGCTCTTCCGAAGGTCCTGAGTTCAAATCACAGCAACCACTTGGTGGCTCACAACCATCCATAATGAGATCTGATGCCCTCTTCTGGTATGTCTAAAGACAGCTACTTACACATAATAATAAATCTTTGTGCAGGAGCGAGCAGAGGTCCTGAGTTCAACCATCTGTACAGCTATAGTGTACTCACATAATATGACTTATTAATCTTTTTTTAAAAAAAAAAAAAAAAAAAGGAAAGAAAAACCAAACCAACCAACCCACCCACCCAAAAACCAATATATTATCCTGTCTCTATATTTGCCCTTTTAAGCACATTCTTTCTCTCTCTCCCTCTCCCTCCTCCTCCCCCCCCTTTGAGACAGGGTTTCTCTGTGTAGCCCTGGCTGTCCTGGAACTCACTCTGTAGCCCAACCTGGCCTCGAACTCAGAAATCCTCCTGCCTCTGCTTCCCAAGTGCTGGGATTAAAGGCGTGCTACCACTACCGGGCGAGCACATTCTCTTAATCAGAAACAAAGTTTGCTCTATCCAGACACATTGATTAGAGTAGTAGTCCCTTTCTTTGTAAACAGTGGTGCTTGCCTTTAATCCCAGAATTCTGGATCTCTGAGTTCAAGGACAGCTTGGTCTACAAAATGAGTTCCAGGACAGCCATGAAGTTTGCCTTCCTTTCTAGATTCTGAGGTCTGACCACTCCTTCTTCTTCTCATCCGTGATTTTCTTTGGATGTCAGAGACTATTTCCCCTCTGATACTCTGGGTTCCACTACTCATTCTCTAAATCCCCCATCCTATCATGTGGCTGCTTGTCAATCACGTGGCCTAACTCTATGCTGGCTTAACTCAAATGGCATGTCTTTATTTTTATTCTTTAGGCAGCTGCTATAATTTACAGCTTTCCTGCCTTGGGTTTTTCTTTTCAATTTAAAATTGTCCCCACACTTCCATTTGAGTCTACTGTTAAGACCCAGATTTCCTCAGTATCATCTGACAACCAGGAAGAAACAACTTAAAAAGTTTTGGTGACTTATTTAGTGGCCTGTATGGGGATATAACAGAAGCTTTTCTGAAGACACAACAAGAACTTAGCTTGTACCTAGGAGATGCAGATCACCCCTCTGTTGAAGCCAGTGAGCACCACTCCCAGAGCCATTGGAAATGCTGAGTCAGAAGAAGAAGAATCTGTACTACGGAAGACTCCCGAAATTAAATGAAAAGTGGCAGGTATAAAGAGGCTTCCTCCAACCAGAGCTTCAAACAGCCAAGCAACCATGTTCCAAAAGCCCAAGTATGAGTGAGAAGGGTACTGTGTAATGACCCTAAAAGGTCACTAACAGATGGCAGCTAACAATTGCCGTTAACTCCAGTCCCAGGGGATCCAACACCCTCTTCTGGCTTCCATGGGCACTCACCATTCACATGGTGCACAGGCATACATTTAGGCAAACTTATACACATACAATAAAAATAAATCTTAAAAAAACAAACAAACAACCCATTAACCCCAAGAAGTTTTAAAAACAAAACTAGCAAACAAAACCTGAGATTTCAAGTGATGTTAAAAAAGAGAGGGAGTTGGGGAGAGATAGCTCAGTGGTTAAAAGCAATGGCTACTCTTCTTGAGTTCAATTCCCAGCAACCATATGGTGGCTCACAGCCATCTATAATAGATTTCATGTGCTCTTCTGTCATGCAGGCATGCATGCAAATAGAGCACTCATATACATACATAAATTTTTAAAAGGAGAGAGAAACTTGATAGTTTACAAATGAATCTGTTGTTCACAAATAGATGACAAAGCTGAAAGCTTTTAGCCTTTAAATAGTAATCCAAATTTTTATTTTTAAAACATCAATAGTTGGGGGATGGCTCACTGGGAAAGTACAGAGGACACCAGAAAATGTCCTCTGAGATTACACACATGATATGGCGCGCACACACACACACACACACACACACACACACACACACACACACACAGGTGGGGCTAGGAATGAAGACAACAGGTTCCTTGCATGTTCCATTTTTCACTAAGAGTATGGGTAAACTTGTAAAAACTAGAGCAACAGGTTCATACTGAAGAAAGCAAGCCAAGTTCCTTAATTAGCACAAGAAATAGCACAGGCTTTTCAGGATGACTAAAATCTTATTGGCTTTAACAATGGTTATGGTTACTGAAATATGTTATAGTTTTATTATTTACAGGAACAATATACTGTATTAAATATGTAAAACCTCATCTACATGGGCTTGATTACAGAAACTAATAAGTATTTCTTAAATGAAAAATGTGTATTATTATATTTTATTTTGGTTATGTGGGGAGAGTGGGGTTTAGCATGGGCATGCCATGCGTGTGTGTAGGTCAGAAGACAACTTGTAGAAAAGAGTCAGTTCACTTTCCACCATTTAGGTTCCAGGGATTGAACCAGGTTTTTAGGCAGGCTCTTTTACCTACTGGGTCCTCTCACTGTCATCTTTTGTATTGTTTTATAACTAGAAAAAGCAAAGGTATCAGTCAGATCATATAGTCTAGCACTGGATTAGGAAAAGAATATTATGCAACAGAATGGTTCCCAGAAACTACTACATGCATGTGCCTGTATGTTTAAGTTAGTATCTTTAGAAAGGAAGAACAAAATAAAACAAGGAAAAGATACGGTATTTGTGTCAGGAATCTGAGGTCTCATGACCAAGGCCAGCAGACAAGTTCCCATACATCCCCCCTACTTTGTCTCTAGGGGATTCTATGCCTATGTGAGAGGTATAGAAGAATTTTGCTCCTATGCTATACAAGTACAGTTTGTGTGTGTGTGTAGGTTAGAAATATCTATACTTTCCATGGCCTTGGTAGCTGTTGGGGTGGCTCTCCTATCACCTTTGACCATAGGCAGGAACTGATGCTTAAGCAAGTTAATGCATGTGCAAAGCCAGATGTGTGCGAGGTCGCTCTATTTGAGAATGGAGAGCAGATGGGACTGTGGGTTTGTCCGCATGTAAGGCTCTGGACAACTGACCTGGTAAGCTGCACTTTATATAGCATGAAGACATAATGCATTGGAGTCACAACCTCTCAAAGTAGACAAATTCAGTAGTTATGTTTGATGAGCATTTAGACAGCTTTGCTAACATCTCTTGTGTTCCAGAACAGCTTCACTGCAGCACTGGTTAAAGTGGATCAATGGCTGGGGACAATGCTAAGGACTACCAAGACAGAGGCAGCCTTTCCTGAATCCTGGAGGGGGCAAGCTGCCTGTGTCCCCTGGGTAACAGAGCATTTGGCCTCTTCGCTTACTGTGTCTTCAAAACTCCTTTAAGCCTCCCAGTTGGTTTCAGCCTTTTATAGCTAATGATGTATCTGATTTTACACACACACACACACACACACACACACACACACAGAGAGAGAAAGAGAGAGAGAGAGAGAGAGAAACAGAGAGAGAGAGAGAGAGAGAGAGAGAGAGAGAGAGAGAGGGAGGGAGGATATTTGATCGCATTGGGAAGCCCAAGGCTGTGAACTGGAAAAACCTTGTGGTAAAGCGCCTCAGCCCTAGCATACACCTTTAAAACAGAGCTTTCTGTAAACAAAAGCTAAATAAAGTCAAGGGTAGGTCAAGAGGAGGAGCAAGTAACCGGCTGAGAGGGAATTAAGAAAAGAAAGGATGGACATTGGGTTGAAGGGAATTTAGACAGCATAGAGAAGGAGGAGCTTTTTCCTTCTGGAATTTCAGTGGAGGAGGAAGGTCAGCTGGTGCTTTCTCGGCCTCTCTGAGCTAGCAAGCTTTCATCACAGTGTCTGGCTCCTGAGTCTTCAGTTGGTAAAATCAAATGGTTGGGCTTTTGTTTTAAAAACAACAATATATTCTTCTTTAATATAGTGTTTTAATCAAGAGTTTTATAGAAGATTTGGGTGTAAATGAAAAGCATCACTTAAAAGGTCCGACTTTCAGACTAGACTCATGACCTCAAAAACAAAAGTGGTATTTCCTACATTTTCCCATTCATATCAAGCCAATACTCCCCCATTTGCTTTTTTAGCCAAATACAGGAGATATTTACCCATATGTTCCTTAAAATAAATCTGTACAGTCTTCCAAACTTCTTACCCAATAAGAAACTCATTTAAAGAAAGGACGCCCATTTGGCCAGGAGATGTATATTTAGAGACAAAAGGAAACTTGAATTTCTATGAATTTGGTGTGTGTGTGTGTACATGCATGTGAGAGTGGAGGCTGGAAGGGTAACTTTTAGTTAGTTCTCTCCTCTCACTGTGGGCTTAGAAGAGCAAACTTAGGTTATTAAACTTGTGCAGTTAATTGAACTATCTTGCCAGTCCATCACAACTCTTTACAGGAGACTTGTAGAATTAGAGGCAAAGAGACACTAACTGGCTTAAAGACACCTGGCTTTTGCTGAGTAGAATTATCATTCATATACAGGCTGTTTGGCTTCATGGCCCAGGTTCTACATACGTCTCAATGGGCAAAATGCAATAAAGGTATAGAATAAAAGTATCATGTACAGAGAGCAAAAGGCACAGAAGGGAACGACAGAAGAATTAGCGTCCCACTTCTTTTGGAAAGAGAATGTTTGCATGTCATAATAAAAGAGGGCTTTCTAATGATATGAATATTTGAAGTTATAGTATTTTTTCCTTCTATTTTTTTAAAAAAATGTTTTTATTTTATGTGTGTATAAGTGCATATCTGTGTTCCAAGTGAGCATCTGATACTTGAGATCTGAAGAGGGCACTGAATCCCCTGGAACTGGAGTTACAGACATTTGTGAGCTGCCATGTGGGTGCTGGGAACTGAACCTGGATCTTACAGAACAACAACAGATGCTCTTAACTGTTGAACCATTTTTCCAGTCCACTCCTTACTGTCACCTGATGAATCATTTCGTGGTACACTTTGTGGGCTGGAGAACTCTGTGGTGGTGACGATCCTATGAACAACAGGATGCTGAGCGACAAGCCTGGCCTGGCCTCTCTTCTCTACCCCAACATACTTTCCTAAAAAGCTAAAAATGTCCCCAAATATTATACCTCATTGAAAACAGTGACATATACAAACGATTCTATTAAAAAATAGACATGGGCTGGAGAGATGGCTTGGCCGTTAAAAATGCTGTTCTTGTACAGAACCTGAGTTTATTCCCAAGTACCCATGTAGGATGGATCACAGCTTCCTGTAACTCAAACTCCAGGAAATCAGAAACCTTCTGGCTTCTGTGAGTATCTGAAAATAAAATACATATTTATAATTAAAAAGAAATCTTTTTTAAAAAAAGATTGATATAGGAAGTGTCCTAAGCATTGCATAGAATGTTTCCAGGAATGCCAAGGCAATGAGCTATATGTCACTTTGTATGAGGATGTGACAAATACCTACTTGCTTTGCTGACCAGAGGCCTGCTGAGGTTACAGACTGCAATGTGAAGCAGCTGGAGCAGCCAGCCACATTTTTTTCTTCAGACAAGGATTTCAGTTCTATCGTTCCTCTTGAAATGGGCTGAGCTGAGCTTGGGTTAAGGACCGAACACTCACTGGTGGTGGTGGTCGTGGCGGCAGTGTACACGTTAAATCCCGGCAGGGAGGCCAAGACAGGTGGATTTCTTTAAGTTCCAGGCAGCCTGGTCTACAGAGCAAGTTCCAGGACAACCAGGGTTGTTACATGGAGGAACCCTGTTTCGGAAAAAAAAAAGAAAGAAAGAAAGAAAGAAAGAAAGAAAGAAAGAGGAAAGGAAAGGAAAGGAAAGGAAAGGAAAGGAAAGGAAAGGAAAGGAAAAGAAAAGAAGGGAGGGGAGGGGAGGGGAGGGAAGAAGGGGGAGGGAAGGGAACGAATAGGACACTCAAGTGTTCCTGGAAACATCTATGAGTAAAACCCCAAATGAGAGTGATGTGCTGAGGATAAGCATCTCTTCTCCTCCCCAGTACAGACAGGGTTCAAAAAGAACAGTGTAGCTACCAGCCACCTAAAAATTCCTGCTCAGGTAGATAATCCCCGTTTTTAGGTCATGGCTGAAGGATATATACCCATGCAAGTCTCAAAGATACTAACATGCTCTAAGATACCAAGAGGGTCTTCATATTCATCTGGTTATTATTTATACACGGCCCTCTACGGCTTGTGTGCCTACTTACTCCCACTGACTCAGTAACAGTCAAAGAGATGATCTTGCTGTAGGAACATAACACTGGGTTAGCAAACTCAGATTTCACTCCATATGCTCATGTTTGTACGAGTTACAGCTATTTTATATTGCACTTATTAGGAACTAAACCGTGGAATGCACACCACATCTTCCATTAGTCACGAGTGGGATGGAGTGAAAGCTGTATGGTGCTGTAGAGTACTGTGAAAGCAGTCCTGATCTTGGGAGTCCTGTCTCCTAGCCACTTTAAAACCAGAATGGTTGGACTAACACCTACACCAGAACCTTATCAGGCTCAGTGTTTACTGGAGAAGTTGGTGAGACAGCTCCCAGAAGAGAACAGCCCTAAGTCCAGAAATTTTGCTCCCTGTGTCTATTGCAGGCTATAGTCAATGCTGTTGGTTACCACCCAGAACATGACAGCAAGAACCTATTGCTAAAGACACATTCTTGAGTTAGAACATAGAGAAATATAGATAGTATCACCAGAAACGTCTCTACTGGCTACCTCTCATAGTGCTGGAAGATACTACGTGGAACACTATAGAAAGAGATGTGTAATCGTCAATCCCACCTGGCTGTGAACCCTGTGACCTACAATCATGACGCTCCTGGGCAAGACATGCCCTCTGGTACAATGGTGGTGCGACTGTTCTGGGGGAAATAAATGTTAGGCTCACTGCAGGGCATGGGACCCATGCCAGACACTGTCCACAGAACCAGGAACCCATAGGTAAATAGGGCATGGGCCCTAAGGGAAAGCCTAATACAATTACTGTACTAAAGGGACACAGCAACAAAACACCTCCCAGTGACTTACTGTCATCCCCATAGATCAGTACATGTCTCGGTCCTCAGAAGATGAGCTGCTGCTGCTTTTTTAATTAAAAGTTTTGGAACTTCCTATCACGCACCCCAAGCCCACTCACCTCCCCGTCCTTTTCCATCCTCTCTCCACCCTTATAACCTTCCCACCAAAACGAAAAATAAAACCAAACCAAACAACCAAAACACAAAAACAACAAAACCCAAACATCCTGCCTCAGAAGCTGTGGTGTCACCGTGTGTCTGTCTGTCAGGCAGTATTCCTGTTTGTCCGCACATCTTTTCTTGCAAATGTTCACTGCAATGAGTCCTTGGTCTTGTTCGAAGCCTCTGGCTTCTGCTACAGTAGCAATACTGGATCCTCCCCAGGTCTGCTCTCACACCGTGTTGTTTTCTGCTACAGTAGCAATACTGGGGTCTGCTACAGTAGCAATACTGGGGTCTGCTACAGTAGCAATACTGGATCCCCCCCAGGACTGCTCTCACACCTTGTTGTTTTCTGCTACAGTAGCAATACTGGACCCCCCCCCCCCCCAGGACTGCTCTCACACCGTGTTGTTGCCTTGTGCTATGGACAGCTTTGGATCTGCAGGACCTGCCCTGTCATGAACTCCAAGAGTTCATAGATGGGGTGGATGCTGGGGTGGACCAACTCAGCCCTGGATCTGGCCTTGGGTAGAAGCTGAGTTGAGCAGCCCACCAGCTCTTTCATGCCCATGCCACCAGCGCTAGTTCTACAGTGTTGCCTAGGTGAGGTTCAGGAGAAATGCTTCTTATAATAGCTGGCGATTAACAAAGAGACCCACGATGGGTCAATGTACAGAGAACAAAGAGACTTCAGAGTGTTCAGTCCTCTGTCTATGTTACATGCCTCCCCTCAAGGCTCAGGTATCTATTTAGAAGAGGAGGCTGAAAGACTAAAAATCACTGTGGTGGATGACTTAAAGAAAATTGTTTTCCAGGCAAACAAGCAACACCTACGGACTCCTAATGATTGTGAGAACATGCTTAAGACCTGCAAAATTTGAAATCAGACAAACCCCAGTATGGAAGAGTAGAGGAGGTGTCTTAGTCAGGGTTTCTATTCCTGCGGAATCATCATGACCGAGAAGCAAGCTGGGGAGGAAAGGGTTTATTCAGTTACACTTCCACGCTGCTGTTCACCAAAGGAAGTCAGGGCACGAACTCACACAGGACAGGAACTTATAGGCAGGAGCTGAGGCAGAGGCCATGGAGGGATGCTGCTTACTGGCTTGCTTCCCCTGCCTTGCTTCCCCTGCCTTGCTCAGCTTGCTTTCTTTTAGAACCCAGGACTACCAACCCAGGGATGGCACCACCCACAAGGGGCCCTCCCCCCTTGATCACTAACTGAGAAAATGTCTTACAGCTGGATCTCATGAAGCCATTTCCTCACCAGAGGCTCCTTTCTCTGTGATAATTCCAGCTGTGTCAAGTTGACACGCAAACCATCCAGTACAGGTGGGCATGAAGTCCCATCCTTAGGGGAGGAGCAATTGACCTCTGAATGCTGCCAGGAGAGGGAAAGTCAGCCTTCCTTAATGGTGTGGTACCTGGTATATCGACCACACTCCAGGGCAGGGCCCCATGCTCAGGAGTATTTATTATGACAACACAAACTGCATTCAATGGGGGAGAGATTTAGAGAGGACATAAAGCTGAGAGGTTAGAGAGGTAGAGAATCATCTGGAGGAGTTGAGGAAGAGGGATTAATACGACCGAAACATAGTACACGAGAGTCTCTAAGAATTATTATGAAAAAAGGGGAAGGTTTGTTGTCAGCAATAACAAAAGCCATAAACTTGTATATTTTGAGAGCTGCAGTTTGAACAGGGAAGATAGTTTCCCGAGATTGACTGACGTTCAGGAGGATGAGGCTCTCTGGCCATTTCTATCTCCTTTTCTTTCATATACCCGGACTCACAATTATCAGGTAACCCTTCATGGGACTACACTTTATCACTTCAGAAACAAAAAACCTAGGGCTGTTGCTGCTGCTGCTATTATTTTGCAATGTTTTGGAGCCCAGCCCGGCCTAGAATACATTATGTAGTCCATGGTGACCTCAAAGTACTCATGATGATCCTCTGGTCTCTCAAGTGCTGGGTTTTCAGACATAAATCAACCCTCTTTATTGTAATTATTTATTCCTACCGCCATTCTAGTCCATATACTGTAAAATGATTTAAGAGATATCGTATTTTATTTGGGTAAAATACATAATATGGAATTTATCACTTTAAATTATTAGGTGTACAGGTCAGCAGAATGAAATATATTTACATTGTCAATCATGGCTATCAATAACCTCCAAATTCTTTCCATCTTTCCAAACTGAAATTCTACACCTAGTTTTTTTTCTTGTTTGTTTTTAAAACAAACAAACAAAAAAGGCAAGCTTTCTTGCTCCTAGATACTCACTGTCTGGCAACCAGCAATTATTTTGCTCTCTGTATTTCTGAATTTCACTATAAAAGTAATACAACTCTGGGATGCTAAAAGAAGTGGGATAATGAGGTAAGGACAGAAAGAGAGCGGATGAGACTATGGACAACAAAAGCCACTTTGTTGAGTATAGTGCTCTGTGCTAGGGACAAGGACCAACAACAGACAGACTCTCCCTTAGATCCTGCTCTTATTTAGGGCGGCTGGAACATGTAGAGGGCTGAGTGACTGCAGGAGTCACAGAGCTTGAGACCACTGAAACTGGGGGTCAGACTATAACTAGGTGGTTGGGTGTTCATACAGCATGTGTGTGTGTGCTCGAGTGTGCAGGGCTGGCTCGTTTCAATCCCCAGTCAGACAAACAGTTACAACTGGAGTTTAAGCCCAGATTAAAAGGAAAACATCCCTTGGCTCTGATTTCAGATCATCTTGGTCACCAGGCGGATGAGTCAGGGTTCACTAGAGAAACATAACCAATGGAAGAGTTCTGTGTGTGAGGGAGTGTGTGTATGTGTGTGTCCCTTTCCTCTCCAAGTTGATTTTTGCCAAGTGTTTTATCACAGCAACAGAAACCAAACGGTGAGATTCTTACCTTTCTTTGCAATGACATTTCTGAGACACAGAGAGTCAACCTCCACCCTTGGCTTCTCTGTAGTTCACTAGAGCTACAGTTCTTCTGCTCATGGTGCGGCAGGTTTCCTCCCCGTCACTCTGTGGACTCTTCAGCCTCTGCACGATGTCTATGTGTGAAAACTGACCAGGACAGAGGCAAACATAACCCTCACCAACTTCCATGGCTAAAAACGGTTGATGTGTGGGCCTATACAGCCCCTAAGACTGCAGCAAAAGGGTACCTCATATTCTCTGTCCAGCCTGGATGCTACTGCCAAAGGCAAATTATGTCTATTAGAATCCTTCAATAAGCACCCTTGAGATCAAATTTCCTCAGCTTTCTTCCTCAGCAGCTTTCCACACCTCTAAAGAAGCTCTGATTCCTTTCGATTTGTGTTGTTCTTCCCCATCTCCTGCTTTTACAGTCCATTTTGGCTGGCATCCCTTCAGTCACCATGACCATATCAATGCACTGATCTCTGCTATGCAAACACACAACTCAAGAGTCTTCTCTCAATAGATCCACTTCAGGTGACGTGGGATAAACTGAGAACGCTGCCTACTAGCTTGTGACAGCATTCTTGACCTCGCCACTACGGGGGCCTGCTTAGGGACAGCAGCTCAGCACTACTCCAGCCCCTACCCCCTTCTGAAGAACACATTTTCTTCCTACCCTCACACATGACAAGGTGACACAGGCTTAGTTTCATAGTGTCTTCAGCCCCATAACACAATTGATAAGCCTAAAGAAGAGTGCTTGATTGGAGATGGGCCAATGAATCCCTTTCCTGGAATCTTTTTAGACTCAAACCCAGGAATATGGAGGTTTTATCTCCTGAGTAGGTAGGACAGGGAGATAAAACAAGTCTATAAAGAGATGTGGGGAGGGGCTGCTGATGTGGTGAGGAGTACCAGGTGCAAGCTCTTTGACACAGTTCAACCTTCAGAGCAAATGCCCTGTCCATGGGAGAATTGTGATTCTACCATGAAGAAGCAACAGTCCTGACCACGCCCAGGTGATACTGAAAGCAGCTGGTGTTTATCATCTAGAAAAGACTGACAGAGACAAGAATTCAACACTGGTAAAGCACAGAACAGTTCTGTTTCAGCTCCAGGTCTTGTGAGTTGTGTGATCTCAGATTGTGGGGAGAACCTTACTAGGACTCAGTTTCCTCACCATAACATGGGTATGTGGACAAGATGTCTGTGACAAGCAAAGGCAACTACAGCTCCTAACAGGCAATGTTCAGGATGAGTGCATGAGCCAGGTTCTGAGTTGAGCGCTCTGCTAACATCTCACAGCCCTATAGCAATCAGAGAGGCAGTGCTTCATAAAAGAGCAAAGCACCAAGAACTAAAGTTGCCTTTCTAAGGTCACTCAGGCAAAGCATTCTAACATAAAATCCTCTAGATAGCTTTACATTTACCTCCCCCCCACCCCCACCCCCAAATCTTCTGAAGCATGGGACACAGGCAGGTCCAGGCCCGCTGGGCTTTAATGTATTTCAAAATGCTAGCACAAAATGGATTCATCAGGGGTTTGGGGTTTATCCAGCCTGGAATTTCAGAATTCTGTCCAGGCGTATTCTGCTAGAAACTCTAGCACATCATGAGCGTTTCTGTGAATTCGATGGGTCATAATAGCCAAATGAAGATTAACCTTTTAAATTCTTTGTAGCCCTGTAAGACTCTTAATAAACACTATGAAAGTGAAGGGATGAAATGCCTGAGGCATACAGACTCTTGCACTTTGGGAATGATTTAAGACTCTTCTCAAAGTAAGCTGCCCCCAAATGTCAATTCTACTGTTTTACTGTTATAGGGTTAAGTTCTGTAATGAGGGAATTGGGGAAGATCCTAACCTTGGTCCAGAAGCTCAGAATTTCAGACAGGCAAGGCCCCAGAGCATCATCTTCATACTAAGTAAAAGAGAAATTGCTGCAGAGATCTGCCTGAGCCTGGCCTAAAGTGAGGCCTGGGGGGCATCCTGGCCCACTTCCTGTGGTAAGAGTTCCCCCAACTCTATCTACCTAGTTGATTTTGTCAGTACCTTTACAGAATCGAAAAGATTAGAAGGATGTGATCATAAATTATTTTTCTCTCATGAGTTTTAAAGTGTTGAATTCAAAAGCCCTTGGTAATATACCAAGGTGATTAATTTATGTCTTTTGCTTTTAAAATAAAACTTGATTTGGACTCTTAGGCATTTTGTTTTTTAAAATCTTTAGGGGTTCAGCTCATGATTTTCTGTGGGCAGGTAGGGTAGGGTAGGAGTGGCCTGTGTCTAGCCCTCCTAGTTTCCCATAGGCATTTCTGTGGCAACGGAGACAAGTTTCAATGTCCATTCACAGCAGTTCATTCATTCCCACCTGCACACTGGGCTGGCTGAGTTTCTTCCTATGCCTTTTAATTTCTTTTTCTTTATTTCCGTGCTAGTGATGGAACCCAGGGCCTCACATGCTAGGCAGGAGCTCTATCACCAAGCTACGTTCCTAGCACATTTCCTTTGTCTTTGTGCCTCTCTTTGCCAATCAATTCTTGCTATTGCTAGGATGACTGAAAGTCAGAAATAGAAGGAAAACCATACTGTCTGCAGGGGACTGGCATGCTGAGCTGTTGGGAGAGTCACTGTGCCTTCCCCCACCAGACTCTTTTGTTTCTAACTCTTGAGAACCCAGGAAAGTAGAAAACAGAGCTGGCAAAGTCAATGGAATTAAAGTTGTGAACAGGAAGGAGGAGGAGGAAGAAAAGGAGGAGGAAGAAGAGATTGTTCTGATTCATCATATCTCTTCTACTAACCTACATTTAAAGCAAATGGGAAACCATTTTACTTTGCCTGGCCCAGGCATCTTTCCTAATTACTTTACTCAGGTGCCAACTCTTAAGACAGACAACAACAGCAAAGTGCGCTGCCTTGTGCCACATCCCAGTCTTAGCCTTTCCCAACAGAAATAAACAGCTCTTAGGCAGGTGAAGCTTGTAGGCCCCCAATATTCAATAACCATTTCCTGATGAGTAAACACAAAGAGTGCTCAGTAATTCAACAGACATCTAAGGTTCCTATTCTGCTGGCTTCACAGACCAGCAGGCCAAACCGTATGAAACTCACCAAGTAAACCACAGTGTAGTTGGATCAGGCAGTGGAGGAAACAGTTTGGTTCTGAGTGACTTCAACAAGTACCCATCAAAGGACAATAAGGGTTACACTGTGGGATTCTGTTCCAACCCATTTATAGACACAAGAGATGGATCCCCACTGGGCCCTGGGTTGGGGGGGGGGAGGGGAGAGAACAATGAAGCCAATAAGCTGAGCATAGAGCAGCAGCAGCTTAAACATAGAGACAAACGGCATAGTTGAAGCAGACACCTACAAGGAGAGCACTGTTCCTACCCTTTGGATGTAGCTGGCATTTCTCCTAGGAAAACACTAAAGTACTCTCAGGAGGGCTACTGCTCAACCTAACCACCATTAAGCCACTCCGGTCAACTATGAAAGTATCAATGCTGAGCCACCTCAAACACCTTTATTGAACTTAGTGAACCATAAACCAAACAGGCCGTAATTCCTGTCAGGGTTTCCCCCCTATGAAAGGGCAGGAAAAGTTGACAAGAGTCATGCAGTTTCTCAAAAGGTATGAGGTATAACAACCACAAACAAATCAGGCTCACGAGGATCTCCAGGACTAAAGACCTTTTAGGAGTAGTTGACAGAAGATTCTCTAGGTTCTATGATGACTCTTTATACCAACGTCGCCTCTTCCCTTGCCTGGGTATTCAAGAAAACCTCAGCTTGCAGGAACAGGTTGTAGCTGTCTTCCACGGTACACAGATCTGTGGCTGTGGGGACCATAAACTGTCCAGGCAGTGTTGTGGATAGCCCTGGGGTTGCTTGTATTTTGATGCTAATTCCGCTCTCCTGGGAGGGGCTTTGGACAAGGAGTGAGTTACTTACTCACATGACTTCTTGTGAACTAATTGCCTAATGAATAAAGGAGCCAATCACTGGGCGAGTAGGAGGGACTTCCAGGTTGGAGAGGGGAAGAGGGGAGGGAGGGAGGGAGGGAGGGAGAGAGAGAGAGAGAGAGAGAGAGAAAGGGGGGGAGGAGGGTCTTTTTGGACAGCGACAGCAGAAGGGTAAGATGTAGCTGCTAGAGTTTCCTGGTATCATGGCGGATCCACAAGGATTCGCCACTGGAGGAATCAGGTTTTAATAAGGCTTACAAGATTAGGTTTTAGTTGTTGCGCCCAGAGATTGAGTTACCACTATTTCTGAGCTAAGTTTGTGTGGTGTTTTTCTTTTTGTGGCGGCTTGTCTGGGTTCAAGAGAGAAAGGTACAGCAGCAAAGTGTGAGTTTGCCAGATGCACACTACAGAGGCCGTGGGGGTATTGAAACATGGGGCTGGAGTGGTAGTGACCCACTAGTGGGAACCTATAGTGAGCTGGGTGGAGAGATTGTGGAACACTGAGTCAGAGTCTCCACGAGATAAAAGCAGGTCGTGCATTGCCTGCCAATGCATGGCTGGCCAGGCCGCCAGGACACAGAGTTGACGGCACTACCATGGGAATGTGCTGGTTCGTTTGTTAATATTTCCTGCAACAAGATAGTAAGACTATTCTTAGGGAGTCTATCTTTCTCCCAACCAAAAATTCAAATTACTTTCACAAAACCCTTCCCTTTAATAACATGATCCACTTTAAAACAGGTTATGGCTGGAGAGATGGCTCAGTGGTTAAGAGCACTGACTGCTCTTCCAGAGGTCCTGAGTTCAATTCCCAGCAACCACATGGTGGCTCACAACCATCTGTAATGGGATCTGATGCCCTCTTCTGGTGTGTCTGAAGACAGCTGCAGTGTACTCATATAAATAAAAAGTAAATAAATCTCTAAAAAATAGACCAGGTTATGACCTATCAAGTTAAGAGTTCCTGATGGATAGATTTCCAAAGTGAATTTATTTCTCTCTTATACTACAGTCAAAAGTTATAGTAACCCCTAGCAGCTAAAAGGCATGTTTTGTTTGCTAGTGCTTCTAAATGGTGTGCCAACAGCCAACAGTGACACACGAGGCACCAGGCATTGGATCTCAACTCACCTCCTAGTCACTTGTGAAGTAAGTTCTAATGCAGGGCTATAATTGCTGTCTGCTATTCTGAAACCAAGGAAGCTCTAAATTGCAAGAGTTTTTCCATAACATACTTGACAGCAAAAATTAATGGATTTGAACTCATTTGGAGGTAAAGCAGCTGTGGGCTAAGGGGAGGCTGTTTAGGCTTTAGTTATCCCACTTGATGTGAATATCCATATGGTTTGCTACACATATATGAACGTGTGTGATTACTGAGTATGGCCCCAGGTCCCTGGGGTTACTTACAGAAAATATATATACCATAATATATTCCCTGAGGCACCCCAAATCTCAGGACTAAAACATCTGGCCCCAAAGGTGTAAGGTACAGTATTATAGATTTCTAATACCAAACCATTTCACAGTTAAGAGGTTGAGACTCCCAAGGAAAGCAACTTGCCCAAGGCCACATAGTAGGAAGAGGTACAGCAGACCCTGAGGCTGGGACCTCCTCCAGGGCCAGAGCGCATGTGCTCCATTGTGCCATGTTTGCTCACACAGCTTCAAAAGGAGTGCTATGTCAGTATGGCTCTTCTTCAGAATCTCTATTTGAAACTCAGGGAAATGCTTAAGTGGAAAACACCAACCACAACGGCAGTGACACAGAAAGCCTGGTGCTTACCTTGCCCAGGACAGTGAGACATGGCTTGGGGTCCAATTCTGGTTGTTCAAGCTTCACCACTCCAACCCAGCCGTATTCATACAAGTCCTCTTCGTCATTGTTATTACATAGGCCTAGTGGGTGCATCTAAGAGACAAAATGGAAAGAAAATATCAACAGGCTGGCCACAGACTGGTTTGACCCACTTCATGCATTTCTTATTGTGTACTAAGCAAAAGCTACTTCGAAACTTTAAACTTTATGGCAGGGAACAGTTTTTCAATCCACAGGGAACTTCAATTCATTACAGTGAGCTGAGCACTGAAGAGAACACAATAAAACCCCTAAAAATAGATATTATAAGGGGTGGAAAAATGGCTCAGCAGTTAAGAGCACTGACTCCTCTTCCAGAGGACCTGGGTTCAATTCCAAGCATGCACATGATGGCTCACAACTGTCTATGACTCCAGTTCCAAAGGATCTGATGCTCTCTTCTGGCCCCCACTAGCACCAGCCATGCATGTGCTGCTTATAGATACATTCAGACAAACAACCATACCCATAAAATAAAATACAAATGTGTATATATTGTATATACATATATTCATGTGTATGCACATTTATGTAGGTACATGGAGCCCAGGGGTTGATGTCAGTTGTCTTCTCAATCTCCCTTTACCTTATTTTTATTGAGACGGGGTCTTTAAATGAACCTGGAGCTTTCTAATCCAGCTAGAATGGCTGGCTAATTAAGTCTCAGAGATCCTCCTGTCTCTGCCTGTCCAGTGTTAGGATTACAGGTATACACCACTGTACTTGATTTTTACATGGTGCTGGGGATTGAATGTAAGGCCTCATGTTTGCACAATAAGCATTTTACAGACTGAGCCATGATTTCAGCCCCTATAAATAGATATGATAGCTACTTTCTTTCTGCCCTCAAATTAATAGTTGTCCAAGGTGGAAGCCAGCTGATAAAAGGGAGAGAAAGCATCTTATATGAATGCCAATCTAAATTACTATAAAATATCATAAATCCAACACTAAGCAATTGTTTTTTTAAAAAACCCAAAAAAACAAAAACTAACCAGGTTAATATCCTATTTGGTTTCTAGGTCTTAAGGTTACAACTTATGTATAAGGACCTAGAGACATATTCAGGACTTTATGAGAGAACTGGAAATGTGGCAAATCGTCAATATAATTAGCAGACTATTTTAAGATTATAAATAGTTACTGGGAAATAGATGACATTCTTTGAAGTCTTTTCAAAATCTGTTACACATCACAAAATAGAAAGTAGGTAGAGGAGTGCCAGCTTATTTTCTCATATAGAGGCTTGCTTGAAAACCACAGAAATCCCAAGGTCTATGTTTAGAGTTCTAGCATTGACTTGTATCAGACTACTCTGTAGCCATTTCCTCAAAGGTTATCTAAGATCCAGTAAGTTCTAAGGGGAAGCTCATTAAAACTCAGAAGTCCTATGGCTAGAGAGCTGGCTCTGGTCAGGTTAATTGTTGCTCTTACAGAAGACAAAGGTTTAATTCCCAGTATCCACATGATTGCACACAATCATCTTTAACACCAATTCCTGGTGATCAACATCATCTTCTGGCCTCTATGGGCATACAAATGGTGCACATACATGCAAGCAAAACATATATAGACATAAAATAAAAACAGATCTTTAAAAGATCAAGATTTAGGAAGTAAAATTTAGAGTCTCAGGAAGTCGATGAAACTGACTAGATGCACAAGGCACCTCCCTCTCTAAGCTTACATAAGTCATAAAGACTACCAAGGACACAAGACCAACTATGTTGTCTAGCAGAATAGACCTGTCAAGCTGCCCCTCAGAGTCCCAGACTAGCTAAGTGGCCTTTCAGAGATACCCTCTGACCTGGTGAGTTACCTATAAGTCAAGGAGTGTGTTCCAGGATTCCAGCTTTTATCAGCCATCATCCATGTTAGGGTGGGCTTTGGTAATGTAGCTTTCTTTAAAATTATTCCTGCTCCTGTACATAGCTCCTAATCCATATTCCTGTAAGTTACCCCAAAAAACTCAATGGTTTGTCAACGTGTACCTAGGTGGCATCTGTATTTTGGTTTGTCCTTGATTCTCTATCTGGGATGAACAGACATTTGTTTAAGACTTTCCAAGGAATAGTGTCATACACCATAGGCTCCAGAGCCCAAGAGCAATGTGGAAAAAGGAAATTCTCATAGATAACTTACTAAGTTATAAGCCTAGCACTGTACGTGCTAAATCTCCCCCCTTTAATATTTATTCGTGTTTGTTTTTATGTGTACGAGTGGTCTGCTAGCATATACACCTGTGCACCAGGTGCATGCCTACTCTTTTTAGAGATCAGAGGAGGGAGTTAGAACCCATACAACTGGACTTACAGTAGATTGTAAGCCACTATGTGGGTGCTGGGAATTGAACTTTAGTCCCCTAGAAGAGCATCCATGCTTTTAACCACTGTTCCATATCTCCAGCCCAATGTGCTAAACTATTTAAGTTCAAAGATATCTTCAAATTTGAATGCATATCATTCCTTCCTTGTTTTACAGGTGAAAACAAAAGTTCAAGGTAAATGACCTTGTTTTCCAAGACAACATGGGCAAGCAAATAATACACCCAACCCAACTAATTCCATCTGGTGACTTTTCACTCTACTCACTTGCTCTGTGCCTCCTCACTTGAGAGCTGACTACCAGAGAGAAAAGGACTGAAAGAGAAAATCTTCAGGAGAAAAAAAATGTTTGTAGCTTTAAATTTGTTGTCAAGGACAAAGTGCTATTTAATGCAGGCAGCAAAAGGAGCTAAGATGTGGCAAGTGGGGCATGTGTCTGTGAAGCTGCTGTGAAGAGCAAACTGAAAGAAAAATAAGACTAGTCGTTCCAAATTTAGGGAAGAGGTGCAAAAGACAAAGGAGGAAGAATGAAACAAGACTGTTCAGTAGCAAAAAGAGTCACAGTCTACAACAAGCAGCCAAGTGTGTTACCACTGAGCTATAATCCCAATCCTTCTAAACAAATTAATTATTTAATTAATTAATTTATTTATAAGTCTGGGACAGTCTCATTGAGTTTCCCAAGCTGGCCTTGAACTATCCTCCTCTTCTAAATATGTGAGATTTCAGGCAAATGCCACCATAGCCAGCTATTAAAAATGGGGTGAGGTGGGTTTAACTGTGGCTAAATCCATCATTTCCTACCTACTCTGATCCCACAGCTGCTTGGTGTTTAATTAATAGAACCATGTTCCATGAAACACATTTTGAGAGCAAGCTGGAAGGGAGAACACGTACACACTAAATCTGATACAAGGCAAAGCTAAATGATCTCAAATATTGAAGAACCAACCATGACTCAAGAGTAAAAGACACTGGAAAGAGAGACATGGGATGGCAGCAAACAGAAGAAAGGGAGAGAAGATAAACCAGAACAGGAACCAAGAACAACTGAAGCCACGGTTGGAATTTGACTCACTGCAGCCATTATGAGAATGGACCTAGCATTAAGGAAGGTGTGTCAAGAGTGTGTGCCCAGGTATGCAGAAATGTAAACTACTCAAACATCAAACACAAGCCAGGGTCCCTAAAAGTCTGTCAGGCCAGCACTTTGGAAAATACTTCCTACCGGACTGGCTCTTTCTTCCTTTCACACTTCTCTAAGACCCCTTATCAAACTTTCTTGCTGACACTGGGGCAACTGTTGGCAGCCCTGGTATAACTCTTGACTATTAAATAGTGTCAAACTCTTCAAAACTAGAACAAACTTTTCTAAAGCACCAATTACCAGTTGTCACTGGTTGTTCAGTTTTCATTGTAAAGACGCCAAAAAAAATTATCACAAGATTGAAAACCCACCTTATATCCAGTCACTGTAGAGCAACAGAAGCAGGCATATCTCTATGAACTCAAAGCCAGCCTGGTCTACACTGTGAAACCTTGCCCTCCCCCCAAAAGGGAGATAATGTTAAAGACCGTCTCTACCCCAGTTTCCCACTCTTTTAAACTCCCCCAGGTAGGCTACTCTTCAAATTCAATCTTTGCTACTACAATTAGCAAATATAACTATTGGTTATAACAATTTTACTCATCTGCCAAAGATAATATTATAAAATTCAGGCTGCTTGTCAGTTCATCTCTGACAATAGTATTAGCTTCCAGAAATGTCTGTCTGTTCCATACTTGCAGGGTTTCTCTGTGTTGTCCTGGAACTTACTTTGTAGACCAGGCTGACCTCAAACTCAGAAAGATCCACCTGCCTCCCCAGTGCTGGGATTAAAGGTATGTACCACCATGGCCAGGCTGGAAACAACCCAGATGTCCCTCAACAGAGGAATGGATACAGAAAATGTGGTACATTTACACAATGGAATACTACTCAGCTATTAAAAACAATGACTTCATGAAGTTCTTAGACAAATGGATGGAACTTGAAAATATCATCCTGAGCGAGGTAACTCAGTCACAAAAGAATGAACACGGTATGTACTCACTGATAAGTGGTTATTAGTCCAAAAGTTTGGAATACCCAAAAGTCACTTCACAGTAACCATTGGGTTGAGCGAGAGGTCACAGATGGAGGAGTTGGAGAAGGGACTGAAGGAGCTGAGGGAGTTTGCAGCCCCAGGGAGGGAGCAACAGTGTCCACTGGCCTGACCTCCTGATGCTCCCGGAGACTGGATCACCAACCAAAGAATACACATGGAGGGATCCATGGTGCTGGCCACATATGTGGCAGAGGAGGGTCTTGTTAGCCATCAGGGGGAGGAGAGGCCCTTGGGCCTGAGGGTGTTGGATGCCCCAGTATAGGAGAATGCCAGGGAGGGAAGATGAGAGTGGGTGGGTGGGTTGGTGGGGGAAAACCCCCATAGAGGCAGGGGGAGGGGGGAGGGGATAGGGAGGTTCCAAAGGGGAGATCTAGAAATGGGGAAACATTTGAATTGTAAATAAAGTATCCAAAGAAAGGGATCAGGAAAATGCTCCCCATCTGCCCTGTCCCACAGGGTTTCTCTGTGTTGTCCTAGAACTTACTTTGTAGACCAGGTTGACCTCAAACTCACAAAGATCCACTTGCCTCCCCAGTGCTGGGATTAAAGGTATGTACCACCATGGCCAGACTGGAAAATATTTCTCAAATAACTAAAAAAAGTCATACGATGAAAATATGTACTAGTGAGCTGAGCTGATGCAAAGAATGATGTCCCCTGGGCAAAGGTAGGTATCACATGCAAATGAGCATGCTATGCCAGGGGGAAAGTGAAATGGCGAACTTTTCATCTGAAAGTGTGGTACTAGGTTACATTTCAATCACATTCCATGCTTATAGCAAAGTGTTAAATATGCAATGAAGTGACTGGAGTACATAAAGAACCTGCAAACTGGAACTTCAAGTCAGCAATGAAGTCAAATGAATGGTACCACAAAAGTTGTGTCAGCCAATGAACAGCTGGATTCCACTCAAAGCCAATGGAAAATGATCTAGTTAAGAATTAAAGAATCATGCATGGATGCTTCTACAGAGAATGATCAAAGCAGAAAAAGAACTATGGGGAAATGAGAGTTTTCTCAATTGGAAAATGGCCCATGAATGATATTCCCAAAGTCAAAAATAAATAAAGGATCCCACAACCGCTTAGACAATTCTCCTGAAAATATTCTAACACTGTTCATCCGAGATCCATTGTGCAGTCCCAGTATAAGATACTGTGGATAGAATTACATTCTAACTTGTTAAATAAAAACAAATTCTCCACCTATTTAGCTTCAGGTTCTTTCAGCTACATTAACAGTGTCATGTATGAGCCAGGCAGTGATGGCGCACGCCTTTAATCCCAGCACCCGGGAGGCAGAGGCAGGCAGATTTCTGAGTTCGAGGCCAGCCTGGTCTACAGAGTAAGTTCCAGGACAGCCAGGGCTACACAGAGAAACTCTGTCCCGAAAAACCAAACCAAACCAAACCAAAACAAAACAAACAAAAACAAACAAACAAACAACAGTGTCATGTATGGATTCCATCTCAGAGTAGATCTTCAACAACAACAATCCTAAACCTTTTCATTTTCAGCCTCATTTTTCAAGAGTCTCAATCAGACTCATTACTATTATCTAAGATATCAGTCCCTAATTTTAAAAAGATTTCAGACCCTTATCTGGATAGCAATCATCTACACAAAACAAGGACCTTCTACATAAGGAATTCAAATAGTCAGTCTCCCAAAGGCCCAGCTAGATATTGCCTCTACAGCATTACTCCACAGTCACTATATAAAAGCCTCAGTTCCTGTTCAGTTAGTGCCATGAGATCACTCCACACAGGACCAATGTATACTTCTGACACTTTAGACACTTTATCATTCAAAATTAGTATTAGGATCCTGCAGTGTATGGTTTTCAAATATGTTAATTTTGAACTTAATATGGCACATTAGCATTTAAAAATTATAAGCTCTCTCTCGCTCTCTCTCTCTCTCACTCTCTCTCACTCGGCGTGCAAGCAAGGTACATTTGAGTGTATGGGCATATGAATTTGGAGGCCAGAGCAAGATGCTCAATGTCTTCCTTTATCCTTCTCCACCTTGCTGCCTTGAAAAAGTTCCTCACTGAACCAGAAGCTCCTGTTTTGGTTAGGCTGGCTAGCCAGTGATCTCTTGGGATCCCTCTGTCTCTGCTATCCTCTCCTTAGAGGTAGTTACAGGCATGGGCAGCTGTGCCTGGCTTTGTAGATGCAAGCTGGGAATTCAAACTCAGGTCCTCCGCTTGCAAGGAAATACTTTTCCCCAAGCCCCGAATTTTTCTTAAAATGTTTGTGGAAAGAGAGTTTACCTAACCACATGGCTGAAATTTAGAAAGCTTTTACTCTACCATTTTTAGGACGGTTAAAAAAGGCCTAATTACATATAAATACCCAGAAACATCACAAGGTGGGGGGGAGGGGGGATCCCATTGGTTCAGAAACCTAGAATGGAACCTGAGGAAGATTCCACTAAAATACTTAATTCTCTACTAGGAAATGGCCTGGAGCAAAAAGTCAAGCAAGTTTACTGAGACAGATCCATGGGTGTGTAGTCTGCTCTGTGTTAACTTTGATCCAGTGCTTTGGGAAGAGTAACCTGGGGATGCTCAGTATGACATGAGTCAAGGAAGGAAGAACACTGCTCATTCTTTATAAGGACTGATACTATCCCCAATGCCTTAATGGAAAACAAGAGTTAAATGAGATGTGACACAAACAAGTAGCATAGTAGGTGCTCAGTGACTAAGTCCTCTTTATTTTCTCTAGATCTGTCTAGTTCACTTTTGCTTTATGCCTTTGCCAAGAACACTTGCCCTTCAAGACCAGCCTCAATGTCATTCTTTCCATGGAGCTTTCTTGAATGCACTCACAAAGCTAAGTTGCTTCCACATCTTTGATACCAAATACTTTCATGGTGCTTACCAGTCCCTTTACTGCCCCCTGCTCCACCTAATGTCAGCATCTGCTTCTAGAACAGTACTATCTGAGCTTCCAACCACCTTACTGTTAACCTTGACATCAACAGGTACTCAATAAATGACTGCTTGTTGGACAAAGCCTTTGGCCTCTCTATTTAGCTGCCTGCTTTGTTTTTGGAAAGCCACTTAGGTCTCTGCTTAGCTAATGGAGGGTCGAGGGCAAATAAATCAGGATTTAACCAGCCTGTAGCATGAACCTTTTAAGGATTAGCTCTACTAAATGTTGATTGCCAATTCATCAAAGTCATTTCCAAACAAAAAGACTCACTGGCACTGACTGGCACAGGAAGCTGGTACTTCCTACCCAGGGAACACAACCCTGCTGCTCTTCATTCACTGGTGACCATATCTGAAAGGCCAGTGGACGAGGAAGGAAAAGAAAAGATGAATCCTCCCAAAGAAAACTCGACATGTCTCTAATTTTCCTACTTATGTCCAATTCACAAAGTTACTGTCAGCAACAACAAAAAGAAAGAAACTAAATCCAAGGAGAGGCAGGAATAAGATCCAGGTACAAGAACTCCAAAGGAAATCTCAAAATGAAGGCCCAGAGGGTGACAGCTGCAGGAAAGTCAAACAAACAATGAAACCCTGAACCACTGCCAAATAAGACTGTTAGTACTAAGGAGTTTTCTGAATAGGAGAATGAAATGTGGAACTAACGGGTTAACTGAGAGCAAGAAGAGAGACTAACAACACAGCTCCTTAATCCAAAGAAAGCCAGACTTTACATGTAGGCATGAGGGTCCAGCTGAGAATACCATTAATGTGATGTAAGGAACTAGCACCGGTGTGACTACACTGAAAACTACAGAAGCCAGACCTGGTGGGGCACAGCTTTAACCCAGCACTCAGGAGACAAAGGCAGAGGCAGGTGGATCTCTGAGTTCCAGGACCGCTAGGGCTATACAGAGAATCCCTGTCAGGAGAAGGAGGGAGGAGGGAGGAATAGAGAGATATAAAGTAGGGATGGTGGGGGTGGTCCGTAATCTTCCACTTTACATGGTAGAAGTAAAAATGACAATGCAAATGTGAAACAGCAACATGGACATTTTTCAAATAAGCTTAGAAACGTTCAAAGACAAGAGAAGAAGAAGCTGCTCTACCAGAGGCCACGCAGGCTGCCAGAAGTCCAGGTAGGCTGCCCTTCCGACACTCCTGGTACTCCTTCACAGCCCCAGTCTCCACCCCGTAAGCAACATCATGTCCCAGCTCACAACTCAGGGAGAGACCCCTGAGAGATACGAGGCTACACAGGCTGCCAAAAGACCATGTAGGCTGCCCACTTGCAGATATCCCCCACTCTTTCAGTGTTGCTCCCCGCCACTTTCCCCAGTTCCTCAACCTCCTTGTGGCTGTGTCCCAGTACACTTTGGACAGAGACTTCCTGCTTTATCAGAGGTCTAGCCAGCTGCCAGAAGTCCAGGTAGATGGCCTTACAGACTCTGAAGGACCATGGATGGCAGCCCAGACTACTATACCCTGCTAAACTTTCAATCATCATAGGTAGAGAAAACAAGATCTTCCATTTAAACAGCATCCAATCCAGAAAGTCAGCCTTCCAGAAAGTACTAGAAGGAAAACTCCAACCCAAGGAATTTAACTACACCCATGAAAACAAAGAAAATAAATAATCTCTCCCTCTCTCTCTCCCACACACACCACCACCACTGCCACAAAAACAGGACTTGAAAGTTATTGGTCACTGATAATCTCTCAGTATCAACAGATTCAAGTCCCCAATTTTAAAACACACACACACACACACACACACACACACACACACACGGGGGGGGGGGGGATGATAATAGAATGGATGCAAAATCAGAATCTATCCTGCTGCTGCATACAAGAAACATAGCTCAACATCAAAGACAGACATTACCTTGAGAGTGGGGTTGGAAAAATTTTGTTCTAAGCAAATGAACCTAAAAGAACAAAACAAGCTGGTGCAGCCATCTAATATCTAAATTAGACTTTGAACAAAAATTAATCAAAAGAGATGGAGGACATTCTATGCTCAAAGGAAAAAATCCACCAAGATGATGCTTCAATTCTTAACATCTATTTGCCAAACATAAGGACACCCATGTTTGTAAAGGAAACTTACTAAAGCCTAAATCACACACTGACCCTCACACTGACAGTGGAAGCCTTCAATACCCAACTCTCACCAATGTATAGGTCATCTAGCCAAAAGCTAAACGGAGAACTACTGGCATTAACAGACATTATAAACCAAATGGACCTAACAGACACTGACAGAAAAGAATATACCTTCTTAGCACTTCATGGAACTTTCTCCAAAACTGACTGCATATGCAGCCACTAAGCAAGTCTCAAGAGATGAGAGAGAGAAAGAGAGAGAGAGAGAGAGAGAGAGAGAGAGAGAGAGAGAGAGAGAGAACACACCCTGCATCCTAGCAGACCACTGTGGATTAAAGCTGGGTTTCACAATAGGAAGCTTACAAACTCATGGAAAGTGAACAACTGTCTACTGAATGAAAAATGGGTCAATACAGAAAAACAAGTGACTTTCTAGAATTCAATGAACATGAACGCTAACACACTCAAACTTATGTAACACAAGGAACCAGGTGCTAAGAGGAGAGTTTGTAGCACTAAGTGCTCACATATAAAAACTGGACAGACCTCACACTAGCAACTTAACAGCACACCTGAAAGCTCAAGAACAAAAGGAAGCAAGCATAAGCACGAAGAGTAGACAGCAAACAATCAAACTAATCACTGAAATCAATAAGCTAGAAACAAAAAGAACAATACAAAGATTCAATGAAACAAAGAGTTTGTTCTTTGAGGGGGGAAAAAAAAAAATCAACAAGATAGACAAATCCTTATCCAAACAAACTAAAGGGCAGAGAGAAGATCCATCAACAAAATCAGAAATGAAAAGGGGGCATAACAACAGACACTGAGGGAATCCAAAGAACCATTAGGTCATTACATTAAAAACCTGTACTCCACAAAATAGGAAAACCTAAAATAAATGGATAATTTTCTTGAAAGATTCGAATTACCAAAATTAAGTTGAGATCAGAAACACAATTTAAATTGACCCATAACCCCATAAAGAAAGAGAAGCAGTCATTAAAAGTTTCCCAACCACAAAAAAGCCCAGGATAGACAGCTTTATCAGACTTCCAAAGAAGAGGTAACACTAATACTCCTCAAATTAGTCCAAAATGATAAACAAAAGAAGCACTGATGCAATTGTATTTGGAACCTAAGTAAAATTTGTCATGTAGTTCTATTATGAAAAAAATTGTCATGTAGTTTCAATTATGAAAAAAAGAAAAAAAGAAAAAAAGAAACATTGTCAAATTCATTTTGAGGTCACACTCACCCTAATACCCAACCACACAGATTCAACAAAGAAAGAGAATTACAGACCAATATCTCTCATGAACATAGATGCAAAAATACTCAATAAATACTTGCAAACCGAATTCAAACACACATCAAATAGATCATCCATCATGATCAAATGGGCTTCATCCTAGAGACTCAGGAATGTTTCAATACAACAAATCAAGTCAATGTAACCCACCAAATAAACAAACTGGAAGAAGAAGAAAACAAAAATTAGTTGCCGAAAAAGCCTTTGACAAAAACCAACACCCATTCACAATAAAAGTCTTAGAGTAGGAATATAAGAAATATAACTAAATATAATAAAGGCAATTTACAGCAAGTCTATAGCCAACATCAAATTAAATGAGGAGCAAATCAAGGCAATTCGACTAAAACCAGGAACAGGCAGGGCTGTCTCCTCTCTCCGTAGTTATTCAGTACCTGAAGTTCTAGCCAGAGTAACGGGGCAACTAAATGAGATACTAAAGGGGACAAACCAGAAAGAAGGAATCAAAGAATCGCTGTTCACAGATGATACATAAGCAACCCCAAAATTTCTAGCAGGGAACTTCTACAGCTGATACACGCCATCATCCAAGTGGCTGGATATAAGATCAACTCATTATATATATATATCAGCAGTCTACCTACATAAAAATGACATTCAGACTTAGAAAGAAACCAGAAAAACAACACCTTTCATAATGGCCATAAATGATATAAAATATCTAGGGGTTAACTCTAACCAAACAAGCGAAAGACTTACATGATAAAAAAGTCAAGTCTTTGAAGAAAGAAATTGAAGGTATCAGAAGATGGAAAGACCTCTCACGATCATGGATTGGTGGGATCGAAATAGTAAAAATGGTCATGCTACCAAAAGCAAACTAGGGATTCAATGGAATCCCAAACACAATTCTTTACGGACCCTGAAAAGACAATACTCAACTTCATATGAAGAACAACAACAAACCAGGATGATAAACAACTCTGAACAATTAAAGAACTTCCAGAGGTATCCCTGACTTCAAGCTCTACTACAGAGCTATAGTAATAAAAACCACACATGGTACTGGCATAAAAAGGCACACTGATCAATAGAATGGAATTGAAGACCCAGAAGCAAATCCGCACATCTATGGATACTTGATTTTTACAAAGAAGCCAGAAAGACATAATGAAAAAAGAAATCATCTTCAACAAATGGTGCTAGGATAACTGAATATCTCCACGTAGAAGAATGCAAATCGATCCATATTTAATCACCCTGCACGAACTTCAAGTCCAAGTGGATCAACATAAAACCAGACACATTGAACCTGACAGAAGAGAAGGTGGGTAATAGTCTTGAATACACTGGCACAGGAAACAATTTTCTAAACAGAAAACACCGATAGCACAAGCATTAAGATCCGCAATTAATTAATGAGAGACATCATTGGGCTCGAGAGATGGCTTAGCGTTTAAGAACTCTGTCTAATCTTCCAGAGGTCCTGAGTGCAAGCCCCAGCAACTACATGGTGGCTCACAACCGTCTATAATGTGATCTGATGCCCTCTTCTGGCAGGTGTACATGCAGATAGAGCACTCATATACATAAAATAAACAAACAAATCTTTTTTAAAAATAAAATAAATGAGACCTCATGAAACTGAAAAGCTTCTGTAAGGCAAAGACACCATCAATAAGACAAAATGGCAGCCTACAGAATGCAAAAAGATTTTTTACCAAGTCCACATCCAACAGAGGGCTAATATCCAAAATACAGAAAAAAAATCAAGAAACCAAGCATAAACAAATCAACTAATCCAATTAAAAATGGGGGTACAAGCTGAGCGGTGGTGGTGCATGCCTTTAATCCCAGCACTATGGAGGCAGAGGTAGGAGTATCTCTGAGTTCGAGGCCAGACTGGTCTACAGAGTGAGTTCTAAGATAGCCACAGCCACACAGATACCCTGTCTCAGGACAAGACAAAACATTTAAAAAAGACAAAAACCAAACCAAACCAAACCAAAACAAACCCAAAAACAAACAAGCAAGCTAACAAAAAAAACCCCCCCAAAATTGCATTACAGATCTAAACAGAGAATTCTCAATGGAGGAGTCTCAAATGACTGAGAAACACTTAAATGTTCAACATCCTCAGCCATCATGGAAATGCAAATCAAACTACAGTGAGATTCTATTTTACACCAATCAGAATGGCTAATAACATAAGTAATAGCTCATGCTGGCAAGGATGTAGAACAAGGGGAATAGTCCTCCATTGCTGCTGGGTTGTAAACTTGTAGAAACACTATAGAAATCAATGTGGCGGTTCCTCAGAAAACTGGGAATCAATCTACCTCAAGATCCAGCTATACTTCTCTTGGGCACATACTCAAAGGACATTCTATCCTACCTCAATGACACTTGCTTAACTATGTTCACAGCAGTGTTATTCATAATAGCCAGAAACTGGAAACAAATTAGATGTCCTTCAACTGAAGAGTGGATAAAGAAATTTGGTACATTTACATAATGGAGTATTACTCACCTGTTTATAAAAATGACATCATTAAAATTGCAGATAAATAGATGGAACTAGAAAAAAATCATCCTGAGTGAGGTAACCCAGATTCATATACTCTCTTATAAGTGGATATTAGCTGTAAAGTAACTATGCTACAATTCACAGACCTATTAAGGCTAACTAACAGGGGGGTTGGGGGGGCGACACATGGATCTCACTGAGAATGAGAAATAGATGTTCTAGTGGACTGGGGACAGGTGGGGATGGGAACAGAGGGGATCAGGTGTAGGAGGGTTAAGATGTGGAAACTTAGTACAGTAGAAACTCCCAGGAATCTATCTACGAGGGTGACCGGAACGAGGACTCCTAGTAATGGAGGATATAGAGACTTAACCAGCCATCTTCTTTAATTAGTCAAGGCTTCCAGTGGTGAGACTGAGACACTAACCCAGCTATAAAACCTCCACCTACAATCTATCCTGCCTGCAAGATGTGCTGGGGCTATGGATGTATAAACTTGTAGGAGTAGCCAACCAATGACTTGAACTAGGAACCAGAGGTTGGATTACTCAGAGACCTAGAATAGAAGAAAAAATTTAAAAAAATCAATAGGATGATTCCCAAAGATATTCTGCTATACTCATAGATCAGTGCCTTGCCCAATTGTTATGACTGTCACTGCCAGCAGCTGATGGAAGCAGATGCAGAGACCCACAGCCAACCATTAGGTGGAGAGAAAGCCCAAATTTGAGATCTCTATCGGGTCCCTCCCCTAGGAGCTCAAGGAACCCCACAGAAGCCAAGGAGGAAAAACTGTAGTAGCTAGAGGTATCAAGTACACAAGAAGAACATGGCTCACAGAATCAACCAAGCAGGGCTCTCACAGAGCCTATATCAGGAAGCATAGAGCCTGCATGGGTCTGTGCTAGGTCCTCTATAATAAGCATTATGATTGTTAGCTTGCGTTTTGGTGGGACTCCTAATAGTAGGAATGGGGATCTCTAACTCTTTCACCTGCTACTGGGTTGCCTTGCATAAATCTTACTGTATCTGTTATACTTTGCTTGGCTGATATACCTGGGAGGCTTGCTCTTTTCTGAAGGAAGGGGTGGGGGGGAGACTGAGGTACTGAAAATGAAATAATGAGAAAAAAAAATTAGGCTTAAAAAAAGAAAACACCGAACAGTTAATGACAGTTGCAGAGGCCGAACAGGCCTTTAATTCAGCACACTGAAGACAAAGTCAGGCCTGTAAGTCTGAGGCCAGCCTGGTCTGTATAGAGAATTCCAGGAGAGACTCCCCATGGGCTTCCTGCATGAGACAGTGTTCACTTGAAGGGAGACTGTTTGGGACAGCTGTTTTGGGAGCCATCCAGGACATGGGCTGTAGACAGTTAGGAAATGAGCATGTGAGATGACTCAGGCAGACAGAGTGAAGAAGGAACCAGCAGCTTTACCACCCACATGACTAAAGCTAACTCTCGGTGATACTGAAGTCTGCCATGAAGTCTGCCATGGATTGGGTATTACGGCTACAACAAACATAAGCGCAGTGAACAGCCTGAGAAGTTCTAAGCTTCTCAACAGACAGATCCTAAATGAGAAAAGGCAATGAACATCTGTTTGCATTTCCAAAATAAGGGGTTGCTAAAGCAGAATGGCTAACAAGGGATGGTACAGGTATGGAACAACTGTTTTATGCTAGAATATGAAAACGGACTGTCTTCAAATTTCTCAGGGCCCGTGAGACTGATTATATCACAGTTTCACTGTTCTCTTAATGGACAAAGAATCTACAGGACCCCCTAAGTCAGAAGACAGTATGTTGCCAGGCATAAGTGTCTGGGGAAAACTGCTCCCTTGAGATGGTCCACCTGCCAAGCTCTGAAACTAAGAGTAGCTCTTTCAGAAGCTTTCAACACAAACTGCTTGAAATACACTGGCAGTCTCTCCGTGTCTCAAAGGAGAGAGCTGAAGGCTGGACTAAACTGTGCTTTTTTGCCCAAGGTTATAATACTTCTACATTTCACTGAAGGTTTACAATAACTTCAAAAGGATCATCTGCTTGCAAGTGAGTTACTGTTACACAGGAACCACTTGGTATACTAGTAGGTCAAGCTAACTCACGCTGTAATACTACCTTATCCAAAAGTTCCTGGGGACTTAAAGGGGAAACTTCCCCCCTGTTGTCCTTTCCTCTTTGTGGTCCAGGATGCAAGATGGTCCAGACCTTTTCCTAAAAGTGTAGTAGCTAAAATCAAGGCTTCTAATTTATGTGAAGGGATAGGGTAACAGCCCCATCCACTTTTCTCTTGAATCATAAGATTTTTTTCCTTTTTATGTATAAAAATACATAATTCCTTTTTTAAAAAAATTTAAAAGCTCTGTATGTGTGCATGCACAGGCATGTATGGAGAGGTGAGGATGACCTCAGGTGTCAGTCCTTGTTTTCCATCTTGTCTTTTGCTGTTTATCACTGCACATCAAGCTAGCTGGCCTCGAGCTTCTGGGGCGTCTGCTGTTTTCGTGGCCTATTTTAACAGAGAAGTACTGGAATTACAGACTTGTGGTATTCTCTCCACCTTCTGAGGGATGCAAACTCAAGTCTTCATGTTTGTTCACTGAACACTGTACCCTCTGAGCCACTTAGAAAGTTGTTCTGGATAGTACGCCTCTCTAGCTCTTTGAACCGACTATTGTTTCTGGAATCCAGAACCCAGAAGAACAGTTTCTCTTCTTCCTGTTGTCATAGTGATTGTGACAACTGTAATAAGGATTAGGAACTGGCACAGAAAAGGTGCTCCAGCGTTGTGTGTGTGGAGGCTTTCAACAGAAACAGTATGAGAATTAAACCAACACTCTTCTACCACAGGCACAAGTTCTCTGAATGCTCAGCTCGAGTCTCTTGCTTTTTAGAGAAAAACCAAGAATGCTTCTATAATCTATGGTTCCTCTGTATCAAAAGATGATAAAGAAAGTAACATCACAGGAAAAAAAACTCACATTAAAAAAAGAAAGTGCACAGCCTGTGCTACTCCTGAACAGCAGTCTATCTGAGGGGTGTGGTTCAGTGAGAGACTGCTCACCTAGTGATATGTAGGACACTGAAAATAGTCATCTGTTTCTGGTCAAAAACGGAAGATGAAAATGTGCAAGATAATGGGCTAGAAAATAAGGACAATAGCTTTAAAAGACAGAGATTCTAGTAATCATTTATAACAACGATGCTAAGCATTCTCAGTGGATGGACACTAAGTGAGAAAATTCATTTAAGTTTTAAGCCTTCCCTGCAATCGTGATGTTTGATCAGTTGTTTGAAAAAGATTCTAAAATGTACCTATCTGCTGCCATAAGCGGCAACTAAAACCCAAAACATAATATGGCTTAAAGCAAACACAGCAGTACCAGGTAGTAATGTGTTTTTTAAAAGACACACTCCTCTCTTACAACAAATACTACGGCCTTTGATGAGCTGCCCTGCAGGGGCTGAGTGACCAAAGAAAGTACTCCTGTGAGCTGGAGAGCCAGACACACAGCACTGGATGCATACACTGGTTACCTCTGCATGTGTAGCCTGCCTGCAGGCACTCAGCAAGAAAAACACCAGAGTACTAACAGCTCACAAGGGAAACCAACAGTAATATGAATTTAATCAGTGCTGACAGTGCTCAGCTCCAGTTATCCCAACACTTTGAGCTGCTTCAAAAGGATTCTCCAGCTGCAGAAGCACCGAGGGCACGGGCCCAGACCTGGCCCACGCCTGGGCCCTGGCAGTCATTTCATTTCCTTACTCTAACACACAAAAGACAAAATTATTCAAAACCAACTAAAAAAGTAAAAAGTATAAAAAAAGCTTTCACTTCCTTTTGCTTCTGGTTGCTGTCAAAATGGACAAGTTTACAAGACTCAGGAAAGTAATGTGGTTTTGACTGGACACGACTCTGAACACAAGCTGTCACTGAAGAACACTGATGACACCGCAACCACTTCTTCAGCCATCCGTGAGTAACTGTTACTCATGCAACGTTAACATCGCTGTAGATCAACGACAAAATCAAGTCTTTATAAATGCTTACAACAATCACTCTGTGCCCACAAGAGGTTCTATGGATATCCTCTTGGATAAAACTGTCACCAATAAGGATGTTTTCAAAGACAAGTCTGAAAGGCAAGGCCAGACCGGAGACCACGGTCAAATTGGAGGGTACAAGAAGACAAGAACACGTGGTTCCTCCAGAAGTATATTATAGATGTTTTTGTTTGTTTGTTCCTGTAATGAAAAATTGGATATTTTACCACATGACAATAGTTACAATGAAATGAAAGTCAAGCTTCTTTTTAAAGGGCAGGCATGCAACTTGGGCCTGTGACCCCAGCACTTACAAGGTAAAGGCAAGAAGATCGCTACAAACCTGAGAAGTCACCCTGAACTACACAGTGAGTTCCCAGCCAGCCATAGACGAGAACTTGCATTTTAAAAAAAAAAAAAAAAGTTTTTTATATGAAATAAGGACTAGAGACTTGCTATTTGGATATTTCTTTACAAGAACCTAATGGGTCATGATATGGCCAAGTTTTTTCGTCAAACTGAGTGGTTTTCTGAATACACAGAAAGTAGGCCGTTGGATGGCAGGCAGGTCCATTGCTTCTAAATTAAAATTCTAAGTTGTTCTTCCTTCCTTCTTTCCTTCCTTCCTTCTTTTCTTATTTCCGTGAAGTCTCTTTAATTAGAAAAACAGAAACTAAAATAAGAATATAATCTAGCATCTGCTGAGCAGCTAAGTTTGGGATGGTGTACTGGCTAGTTTTGTGTGTCAACTTGACACAAGCTGGAGTTATCACAGAGAAAGGAGTTTCAGTTGAGAAAATGCCTCCATGAGATCCAGCTGTAAGGCATTTTCTCAATTAGTGATCAAGGGGTGAGGGCCCCTTGTGGGTGGTACCATCTGTGGGCTGGTAGTCTTGGGCTCTATAAGAAAGCCAGCTGAGCAAGCCAGGAGAAGCAAGCCAGTAAGTAAGTTACATCCTTCCATGGCCTCTGCATCAGCTCCTGACTTCCTTTGATGATGAACAGCAGCATGGAAGCAGTGTAAGCTCAATAAACCCTTTCCTCCCCAACTTGCATCTTGGTCATGATGTTTGTGCAAGAATAGAAACCCTAAGACATTCGGGTATTCAGTCTGAATGGCACTGACAGCAAGAACTTTAGTGTTTGGCCAGGAATATACCCAGAAACCCTCACTGTGCTAAGTGCAGATGTGAGCTAGGCAGGGGCTATGTGGCATGAGATAGGTCCCAGCTCTGAGGCTTCCTATGGCCCTAGACATAAGCTAAGTCTGGGCCACCTGGCCTGGAACAGACCCTGGTCCTCTGGAGCTCACTGAACTAGATCTGAACTCACAGATGTCCATGTGCCTCCCAAGTGCTAGGATTAAAGGCATGTGACAGCATACCTGGCCAAAATTAGAAACTTCTAAGTTATAAAAGATACTATCAAGAAAGTGAAAAGACAACCCACGGCGTGTAAGGGTATATGCAAATCTTTATTCCCTTCCCTCCCCAATGTAGAGCACCAAACTAAGACCTTGTGTATACTAAAAGTGCTCTGCTTCCAACCTCTGTGCACTGTATACTGTACATTTGGGAAGATACTCATACCTAAAATACTAAAGGAGTTTTTATAACTCAATAGTAAAAAAGACAAAGTATCTAATTAAATATAGGAAAAGGCTCTGAATATACCCACAAAAGATATGCAATTGCCAATAAACACGTGAAAAGATGCTCATTATTATCCTAAGGGATGACAAGTCAAAACCACAATCAAACACCATTTCACACCAGCTAGGATGGGTATCATTTTTAAAAAAAAAAAATGGCTAGCAGTGGTGGTGCACACCTTTAATCCTAGCATTTGCGAGGTAGAGGAAAAAAGATCTCTGTAAGTTTGAGGACAGCCTGGTCTAGAGAGTAGGTTCCAGGGCTACAGAGAGAAACACTGCCTTGAAACACATACATACATACATACATAAAAATTGTTTGTTTGTTTGTTTGCTTGTTTTTTTAAAAAAAAAAAAATCAATGGTAACAAGCATTGTGGAGCTGAGAAGATGGTTCAGGAGTTAGAAGCACTGGCTGCTCTTGCAGATGACCCAGGTTTGATACCCAGGACTCACATGAAGGCTTAAAACCATCCATAACTCCAGTTCTGGAGGATCCAACAGTCTCTTCAGGCACCAGGCATGCATATGATACACAGGCTAAACATTCATGCACTTAAAAAAATATTCCTCTTTTAAAACAAAGCAAAAACTAAACTAAAAACACCAAGCACTGGTTAGAATACGGCAAAATTAGAAACCTTACCCACGGCTGGTAAAAAGGAAGAGTTGGTACTGGAGAGGGCCCAGAGGGTAACAGCACTTTCTGCTCTTCTCGAGGACCTTGGTTCCATTTCCAGTACATTAGTTATTCACAGCCATCTCTAACTCTAGTTCCAGCCCTCTGCTGACCTCTGGGGTGGGGGTGGGGGGCACCACGCACAAACATGGTGTACAAACATACATGGAGCCAAACACTTATACACATAAAATTAAAATAAAAAATGTAAACGAAGAGGGATTTTACTGTTTTGCCAAATTCAATTAGAATTACCATGTCACCCAGAAATTTCTAGGTATATATTCAAAAGAGAAACACATGCAATTTTCTTTTTTGCAGGGGGAGGGGGAGGGCGGTAGAAAGTTTCCCTCTACATAGCCCTTGTTGTTTTACAACTCACTATATAGACCAACCCGGCCGGGTGTGTGCCACCACACCTAGCTACACACAAAATCTTGTATGTGAATGTTTTAAAGGCTATTCATAAAAGCCTAGAGGTATATATAACACAAAAGCTTACCAACTGATAAACAAAGTGTGGTATATACACATAGCCAAATTACTTACTGTTCAGTCTTAGAAGGGACATGCTCCAACCCTGATAAACCTTAGTATCGTGCCAAGTGAAAGAAGCTAGGCAGAAGAATCCATTCCTTCACAGTCTACAAAAAGGAACTCCACAAGCATAAAACTGGTGTTTGTTTAAGACAGGGGTGGTAAATAAGTATGTGCTACAGTGTGTGCCACGGGATTTCTTTTATTTTTATTTTTTGAGACAAGTCTGTCCTGGAAGGCCTTGAGCCCAGAGCTCCCCTCCCTCTGCCTTTTAAGTCCTGGGATTAAGGATGTGCACCACTATGTCTGATTTGGGGTTTCTTTTTGAGGTGATTAAAATGTTGCAAAACTGGATTATGATGAAGACTATATAACTCTCTATAATATACTAATACCCATGGAGCTGTACATGTTATAAAGGAGAATTACATGGCACATGAATTGTATCAACAACGTTATTATTAAAGAACTATGTGAATAAAGGACAAGTGGGGGGAAAATCAAGATTCTAATTATCATCAAGAGCATATGCATGCTCGTGCTGTTACAGGGCTCTGTTCTACAGGTATGGCACAGCATAGCACTGGTGTTGTCTTGAAATCAGATCCGCTGTAAATATCAGTACAAAACCCTCACAAGATTAGGCCTGTTAACATTTCCTGCTGGAAGGTCGGTGGGGTGGTTTAAATAGGAATGGCCCCCACAGAGTCATGTGTTTGAATGCCTGGTCCACAGGGAATGGCATTATTAGGAGGTGTGGCCTCCATGTGGCCTTGTGGAGGAAGTATGTCACCTACTCAAGTTATGCCCAGTGTGGCACACAGTCTCCTGCTGCTGCCTGAAGATCAAGATGTAGAACTCCCAGCTCCTTCCCTGCTGAGTCTTCCTAGACACTGTGGTGCTTCCCACCTTGATGATGATGTATTAAATCTCTGAAACTGTAAGCCAACTCCAACTAAAATGTTTTTCTTTATAAGAGTTACTCTGGTCATGGTGTCTCTTCACAGCAATAAAACCCTAAGACAGTGGGCGAGAGCACATAAGACACAGAAGGCTTCTCCCCTACCTGAAGTTTACAATTGCTGGGACAGAATCTTATTCAGTGGTGTAGCAGTTCCAAAGTTGCTTATGCCCCATTTAAAGCAGCCCCAATTAAACTTATTGTTCTACCAAATTAAGTTAGGTACAATTGTTTCTTTGCTTGAGGTTGGTGTCCTATCTGATATTAACAGATGTCTGTTCATAATTCTCTTAGCAAAGTCACAAATGCTTAGGATCCAAGCTAAAGCTTCACATATGAGTAGCAGGTACAATGAAAAGAACACAAGGAAACCAAGTATAGAGAAATTACTTTACCTCCCCTCAGTTCAGTTTGTTCAACTGTAGAACATGAATGGTCCCTAACCCTCCTGCAGGTGGACAGCACATATCAATAGATGGGGAGAGATAGAATATAATGCACAAGAGGGAATGGGTCTTAGGATGAGGGTCAGAAGTTAACATGATCGATAAGAATGAAAATGGCACGAGGCAGTGAGTGGTATAAGCCTTTAATCCCAGCATTTAGGGATCCCAGCATATCTCTGAGTTTGAGGCCAGCCTGGTCTACAGACCGAATTTCAGGATAGCTAGGGCTACAGAGAAACCTGTCTTGAAAAAAAAGGAGAAGGAGGAAAAAGAGGAGCAGGAGGGAAGGAAGAGGAGGAGGAGGAGAAAGAAGAAAAAGAAAGATGGCACAGCCTCCTGGGTGGAGAATGCAATCAAAAGGAAGTTTGGTGAGACAAGAAGGCCTTCATTGAATTGCACTGAACAAAGCTTCAAAAAGAGCCCCAATACAAAGAATGTAGAAAAGCAGGATAGCAGCTATGAATCCAAAGCGGGCAAGAGCTCTCACAGACAGGATGGTTTCTGCAGGATCACTAGCTGTACTCACAGACTACAGATTCACTGTCTCTGTAACTGCCCTGGTACGTTTCCAAACCCAGGGAGAGAGCCAGGAGTGCTAAGAAGGGAGACGTGATGAAAATCACATGATTAAAATATCCCTGCGTAGTCTGTTAACAGAAGGTGAGGAAGGGAGGGAAGGAAACCATAGGCTGAGGCTTTGAAAGCAGCAAACCATGTGCTGGCTTTGCCACCCTATATGATCTTGGGCAAGTCCCATAAGGACCCTACTTACTGGTCCTGAGAGCAATAGGAATGTCTACTGACCTCCCGATCTTGTGTGGGTTTGATGAGATGTCTGTCCTGTGTACTGTGGAATCCCTAGAGACAGCCATCATGTATCAGGGATTGTGAGCACAAATTAGGATAGTTTTCTGCCCATCCTCACTTCAGGATATCTATGCTGGGTTGATTCTGTTTGCAGAATCTTACCCCCATAAAGAGTAAACTGATGAGTTTATTATCAAAGCTGAGTCTACCCTGCTTGGTTTTGTTAAATCCACTCCCTAAACCTTCATTTGTTAGCAATGGGATACTCTGAGAGTCTAACACAATGTTTAGTCTTTAATGCCAGTAATGGATGATTAAAAAGAAATTGTGGGCCAGTGAGACATCTCAAGGAGTAAAAGTACTTGCTGTACAACCTGATGGCGTTGAGTCTGATCCCCAGAACACACGTAAAGGTGGAAGGAAAGAACCAACTCCATAAAGTTGTCCTCTGACTTCCATATGCATGCCATGTACTATGTATTATATACGCAATAATAATTGGAGGAATTAATTTTTAAAGAAAGTGGGCAGTGGTGGCACACGCCTTTAATCCCTAGTACTTGGGAGGCAAAAGCAGGTGGATCTCTGAGTAGTTCAGGCTAGCTACAGAGAGTTCCAGTCAGATATGCAGAGAAACCCTGTTGTCAAACAAACAAACAAAAACCAAAAGTTTTTCAAGAAACAGTGGCTCTCTAAACTTTTTCTTGTATGCTCCTTTGCTTTGTTTTACCCTTTGCAGGCATTAAAAGAGCTGGTTGCCAGGTTGCCAGACAGTTCCTACAGTCTTCAACCAGTCAAATCGTAGGTCTTACAACAACGACAGTGTCAACTTGCAAGGCAACAGGATAAAGAGCTGGTCCTACACTTAGGAGAAGCCTGTGTTTATTCTGTTTCTAAAATGAAGGCGAGACCACACTGTGTGAAGGTGTTTTAAAAAAACAAAAAACAATTATTGATGCTGCCCTCCATCCAACTGTCATTTATGTAAACTTGACATTTATTCCTAGAATCCTCACAAGTTCTGATACTTAATAGGGGAAAAGTTAGGAAGAGACCCAAGTGCCTCAGGCAAAAGATGCAGAGATTGATAGTGGGCCTATGGACCAGGGAGCGCTCTCTCAGACACAGCTTCTTGACACATACCTGTGAAGCTGAGAAGTCATGACTGAGTGCATGAGGTGCACTTCAAGGTCATCTCCCACTTAACCTTTTTTCCTGTAGGTTCTGATGAGTATGAGGCTGTCTGCTTCAGCTCACTCCAAACAAAACTGCAGAAGGGAAAACCTTCTTGGTAGCAATCTTGAATGGATTCTTCAGCAATGGAGCACCCTGTACTATCCAATGGAGCACCTGACCCTTCTATCTCTATACCACACTTCACTGGTATGAAGAACGAACAGAGATGACACCAGTGGCTATGTATGTACGGCTTCAGCTATCTATGTAAGTAATAATCTGTATGAATTAAAAAGTGACATGTTGTTCCATTTTGTGTACAGTGAATCAGCCCAATCAGAAAAGCCTTGCCCCTTTGTCTTAACAAGAGGATTACCCTACACTCACCTTGACTGGATCAAGACTGCTTCCCAGAACCTGTCACAATGGAAAATTTAAACACTCCTAGGTCAGCCCCTTCCACAGCCAGAATTCTTCCTACCTGTTTCATTGTCCACATGAAAAGATCAATGCTGGAATTATAAGGCTGTTAAGATCAGAAAAACACCTATAACTCATCCAGAGCAATGCCTGACACAACTACCAAGACAGCTCAGAGAATATCTGCTGACATTTGTTGTACGATTGCCAGGTCATAGGCATCACTCCACTATCATACAGACACTGACTCATCTGGTCCTCACAATCACTTCTGGAGTACACACTATTGTCTTATGGACAACGAAGACAAGTTCAGTGTCACACACAAGGATGCTACAAGTTTGGGATTTAAACCCAGGCAGCCTATGAACCTGGGCTCTTACCCAACTGCCACAGCTAGCATTAAAGCCTTACCCTGACTCACTGCTACTGCAGAGAGCGCCATTTTATGCAGTCTAACCTGAAAACAGTTCCTGACTCCACATATTCTCAGTTACTAGGTTAATCTTGAGTAAAAGGCAAACATTAAAGCAAAGACAAGCGCTGACTGGAGTCCAAGTGACGAAGGCTTCTGCACCGATGACCAATCCAGTTCCCAGTGGGTAGGTAACTGGTTCACAGGTAAGGAAAAACTCCAAAAACCCCTACGCCTCCATAGGTCAAAGGTCCAAATTTAAGAATGTAAAATATTTTCAGCCAAATGCTGATCATATTAAGTGAGATGCAGCAAGAGAGATAGGAAATTACCAAATGAGAATACCACTTTGTAGGAAGAAAAAAGAAACCGTATTTGAGCTAGTTTGTGAATAAATGGGTATAATCTGACTTCTAAAAATGTTTCACATTTACATATACACACAGACACACACACATACACAGAGAGAGAGAGAGAGAGAGAGGGAGAGAGAGAGAGAGAGAGAGAGAAAGACAGAGAGGGGGGAATTGGTTATATCCTGTCACCTTATGGGATGTCAAGCTTGGTAGCAAGTACCTCCAGTGAGCCATCTCACCAGCCTCAAACTCTGATTAAAAAGACAATCTGGGATGAGGTATAGCTGAGTATTAGATCACCTGCCTCATGCGAGAGGCCTTAGGTTCAATTTGGGAAGGTAAAGAAAAAAAAAAAGCACCAACTTGACAACTGTAGTACACACTAAATCTACCCATGGCACCGTCACCTCAACTGTAGTACACACTAAATCTACCCATGGCACCGTCACCTCAAGCACATTCTGCCACTTCATAAAGGATTTTCCTAACATGTGTTCTGTTTCCAGCACTTTCCCCAAAGCTGACTTCTGACAAAGTGCCAAGTCTTGCTCAACTGAAGAAAAAAAAGAGAGAGAGATGTAACAAAAATTAAATGTTGTAAAGTTAGTAGGGTAATGAGCAAAGGAAACAAATGGATACTTAAGGAAAATCAATACCTAAAAGAAGTAATACATAGGAACACATTGTTTATGGCACTAACTTGATCTAACATCAATACAAAAAACAGGCCTTTTCTTTCTTTTTTTTTTAAAAGGAAGTAAACAAATAAGCAAGGGCTAACTCTAGCAGGCACTGGACTAGTCTGTGGTTCTGGAGGATAACCAGGCCATCTAACGCCTTCATTAGGACAGCACAGGAAGAAGGCGGGAAGTGACACATAACCTTGACCTGAAAAGTTACAACAGGGACCCCAGCGAGAGATCTTTAATTCACATCCAAGCTTAAAACCAGCTCCTGAGCACTTCTGACTGTCTACTTGGCTGATGTGTACAACCCACCCAAGGAGGGTTACACAGAGCAGACTCTAAAAACCATGGCCCTTCCTCTCTAAAACTGTGTGGCACCAACACACAAGCACAGTCCTTTGTCATAAGACACAAGCTTCCAAGTGGACTGGAAGCTGCACCCTACTGCCTGCTGCAGTATTTAAGGTTAAGGCTTGGAGATTAAGAAAAGGAAGTACCTTCAAACTTGTTCTTGCATAGGTTGCTTGTCTTCTCTCTTCAGATTTTATTTTAACCCTGTATTGGGCTATTCTGCTGCTATGTATCTAGGAGTAGATATGTGGTCCAATTCATCCTGCTAATCCAAGCACTCTGTATTTTGTTATAAAAGCTTGTGTCTTACCCCAATTCTGGCTAGTTTTCATCTCTCTAAATCAGTGCTTCTCAACATGTGTGTTAAGACCCCTTTTAGGAGTGAGAGGGAAGGATTGCCTAAGACCATTATTATTAAACAGTTGCAGCATTAGGAAGGTTGAGAACCACTGCTCTACATAATTCTCGTCTCCTTTCAATCCCTCTCTGGGCTCTGGAACACGAATCAGAACCGAGTTAGAAGGCTTAGAGCTGCCCTCTTAGTTGCTCAACTACTCTGTAAAAATACATTATTTTTCCTCTATGGATTCTGGTAAATTCCTCAGGACAACTTTCACTTCACCAATACTAGCTGCCTTCCTGTACAGTGGAGAGTTTTTCTTATGAAGATAGAAATTTTGAGTTAGGTGTATTGGCAGAGACCTATAATCCCAGCACTCAGAGAGGGAATGACTACCACAAGCGCCATGCCAGCCAAAGCCAGACTTTGTCTCAAAAGTTGTGGTTTTTTAAATGTAAATCTCCAATTAAATGTCTCACCCCCAACCCAGTGAGACAGCTTCCTGCCCAGACTGTCCTTGAACTCCTGGTGAATCTCTTGCTGAATTCAGCCTTCCAAGTACTAAGACTCCAGTCTTGCTCTGTTCTCACTTCTAATGTGTCTAGTCACTCTCCCATTCACAGCTGCTAGCAGTATTTACTTTGTACCTGCTGTGTTTCATATTTTTCTTACTGATATTCTTTATTTCATCTCCCTCAAAAAAAATTATTTTGGATGAATTATTTTTTAAATCCAGGTCTTGCTATATATATATATATATATATATATATATATATATATATATATATATATCTCACTTACTATATGATATATATATCACAGTGATATATGTATATATAGTGGTATGTGATATATATCACAGACTAGACTTGAATATGGTGGCTATCCTGCTTCACCTTCCTGAGTACTGCAATTACAGACACAGAGTACCAATCTAGCTTTAAAGATGTGGTTTTGTTGTTTATCGTCCTCCTCCCTCCTCCCTTGCTAGGGTGCTTGTAATGGCAGATGAGCCCTGTATTTGGCTACTAGTCCAGTAAAACTACTGGGATTGCAAATGAAAAAATAAAATATGATATTGGTGACTTACTCCATACTATGGTCAATATGCTCGTTGTGAAGCTATTGGAAATAGAGTTTAGTATAGCTATTGTGATGACTGGGGAACAGCTAATGCCCATTTAGCACCAATTTTGAGAGCCATAGTCACCAATGACCAAGATGAAGCTGAAGTAACCATTTTAGGGAAAGAAACCCACTGAAATGTCACAACATAGATTTGGAGAAATATCACAACAGCATCAGCCATCTAAACTTCCACTGAAGAGAAATATCTCTTAAATCATCCTTCTACCTTACAATGAAGAACAAAGATTTGAGATGCCAGACATGGAAAAGTCTATGTTTAACTGTGAAATAGCGGCAAACACAAAATTCCTCTCAGCCTTCTTCACCCCCTATATATGGCAGATGAACCTTATGTTTGGCTACCAGTACAATAAAACTACTGGGATTGCAGATGAAAATGTCTATGATTATCCAGATTGGGACCTGAATGAGAAGGCAGGTTACCTGACTGAGGAGACATCAACATCAACTGCAGTAAACCCTGGTAAACCCATGATTTGGCAGAACTGTACATATGACCCAGACAGTGACAAGAGAACACTATGAGAGTGTATTTTCTCTTAGAATACAGTACAACCCACCACATGGATTCAAAAGCCCAAATTCACTTTTTGGACTATACCCACAACTGAATAGGCCAAAGGTGACTGTATTGGGTGCGGCCAAATTCTTAACCTACTCTACTTTGGTATGATGGTCATATTCGTTTTCACCTATTAAAGACTGGCTGGAAACTGCAGACTGGAGATACAACATTACAAATCTCCTCTGATCTTCTGCCACCATCCTTCATATCTTACAATACTAAAGCCCCACCACCCAAGGACAACCTATGCAGAAGCCAGACACTCTGCACCTGCACAGCACTCTCTAGAACTTAGATCATACTGTAGCACAGCCATCATATTAAAAGTAACTGCAGTAACTTTTATTTCTGAATATGTTTTCAACTTGGTGTATACCAAACCTGAAAATATACAAACTTAGGAAAATACATATATGCCATAGGGATCACAGCAATATGCTGTGATCTACACTGTTTGGACCATTTTGCTTATCAATTGTTTTAGTGTCTGAGATTTATTTTCCTACATTTGTCTATTAGTGACTGGAATATTTATTGTATGCTTTCTTTTTTTCCTGTTGTGGCCCAAATTTGCAAATTACCATGAGACTGTTACTAATCACTGTATGTGGTCCTCATCAGCACTCTATTCACCTCAAAGCCCAAGAGATAGAATGCAATGAGCATAGTAAAAATACCTTTTAGACACGTAAAAACAGCTTAGTCAGGAGCCCTCCTGCACTCAAAGTGCATCTGATAACCAGAATCAAGTGCCATCATTCACTCAAGAAAATCAGACACAGTCCTAGAACTCCATGATGCTCACTAGACAATATGTTAGCAGAGACCAGGAGCAGTGCTCTGCTCTGTTGGCAAATCTTCCCTAGGATCCTGACCTTCAAAATCAAAGACTTCTGTTAAGAGACTATACCCAACCTTCAGCTAAGATAAGTCGCATAGGTGAGCAAGAAGCCTCGGAGAGACTGTCTTCAGGGCTGTAGTTGGGAATTTGGAGTAGTATATAACTTTTGTTATACTGACTACATACATATATCTACCTATTTGCTCCAGACAGTGCTGGGGATCAAAACCTCTCCAGCTTCATGTATACCAAATGTGTGTTTACCTCTGAGCTACACCCTCTAGGCCCAGTTCTCTTTCTATGGGGTCATTTTCCTCAAGTATGCTTATGGTCTGCAAACTTAAGAGTCAGATCTAATTGAAAGCCGACCTCAAAGAAGGTGGTTCCCTGCACACACCATTCCTTCCTCAACAGTTCTGTGGCTACTTTACTAGGATCCTTAAACCTGGACATAGTAACACGGGCAGTCTTCAGGCCTCTAGGAGGCCACCGCACTCATGTTGGCGCAGAGTTTTAGCTGTGTCTTCCAACTGCCCCAGGAGTACCTGAGCAGTGAATGAAGGATGAGTTGTTTTGGTTTTTCCCTACTTTCACAGCTGGAAAAGTCAGGCAGTCAATCTGACTACAGTCCTCCCCACAGAGAGTACTTTGAGGTCTCCCTGGACTCCCAGAACAAAGCTAGCTTCAACAGCATCAATGCCTATTTTCTTTTTTGTTTGTTTGGTTTTTGTTTCGTTTTTCAAGACAGTTTCTCTGTGTACCCCTCGCTGTTCTGTAGACCAAGCTGACCTCAAACTCAAGAGATCCATTTGCCTATGCCTTCTGGGTGCTAGGATTAAAGGTATGCACACCACTCCCCAGCCAATGCCTACTTTCAAACTCAACATGGCAGGACTATGGAATCAGCACCAACCTTCTGTACTTTTCTCCCCTAGGTTTGTTTATATCCTTAGTTTTTAAAGGATAAATGCATTTCTAATTTTCTTTTTATGTTTGATGTTTGAAATGTCAGTAGAGCACTGGGAGGTGTTTTAGCCTGGGGATAAAACACCAAAGAAACAAGACCAAGTACAAATCACCTGACATAGGCATGGTGCACTGGAGATGGAAGGCCAGGCAAGGGGGAAAGTATATTAGAAAAAGGGAAAGCGGACTCAGCAGGCCAAACCACGACGACTTTATAAGCCTTCAGAAGGGAATCCATGGTGACTTTTGAGGACGGAAGTAGTGTGGTCTGGCGTATATTTTAACTGGACTGCTATAGCTACTGCTGTACTTGGAAAGACTTGGTAGGGGGAAAACCATAGAAGGTGGGACTGCGGACGGAAAGCTAGTCAGGAAGCTCGTGAGGAGAAACACTAGCGATTCGGAATAAGGTAGATGCTGGTTGAGAAGTGGTTAGACTCTGAAAGTGAAGGTGGAATCAGAGGAATCTGTTGAGTTAAAGACAGATGGGGAATAAAAAGGAACCCAGAAATGACTCCCTACAGAGACACAGGATAACCAAGATGAGGGAAAATGGGGGGGGGGGGGGGCCTCTCCTCTAAAAACCTAAATATTAATTAATTAATTTGCTTTTTAGTTTTAAAAATAGAACCAGAACTTTGAGCATGCTAGGCAAATACTCTACCAATGAGCTATATCCCAGTTGGGGAGTTCAGTTTTAAACACTAAAATAAATATATTTTTTTTAACCGGACTATAAAAATACAGTAATTACTTTAAAACTCAAATGAGGACTGAGGACTATAATCCAGAACATATAGAAGGCTCCTTTTTTTGTTTTTCTATTTTTTAAGGCAGAGTTCTTTATATAGCCCTGGCTCTTCTGGTAGTACTTGCTATGTAGACCAGGCTGGCCTAAAGCTCAAAGTAATCTATCTGCTTCTGCCTCCCTGGTGGTAGGATTAAAAGTGTGTATCACTACCTAACTTTATAAAGAACTCTTAAAACTCAACGGTAAGAGCATCAACAACTCAACCAAAACTAGCTAAAATACTAAATATTAAAATATTAAGCAAAACACAGGGTATGTTGATGTCTACAATCCCAGTAACTTGGGAGGCTAAGACAGGAGGATTGCAAGTTCAAGGCCAATGTGGGCTACAGAGTAGGTTCAAAGCCTGAACAAATTTGAGAACCTACTTCAAAATGAAAAGGCAGGTGCATGCCTTTAAGCCCAGCACCAAGGAGGCAGAGGCAGGAGGATCTCTATGAGTTCTAGGCCAGCCTGGTCTACAGAGCTAGTTCTAGGACAGCCAGGGCTACACGGAGAAATTCAGTCTTGAAAAACCAAAAAGAAAAAAGGAAACAACAAGAATCATAAGAATAACACTAATAATAATAATAGGAACAACAACAACACAAGGGCAGGATGGGACTGAGGATATACCTAAGCAGAGCACGTGCACAATGTGCATACAACCCTCAATTTAACCCCCAGTTGTCCTCCCTCCCTTCCCTGCAACACACATAGTAAAAAGTATGACGTCACAAAGAGGCGGGGATAGCAAGATGTCTAACAGCATTATTCATCAGAAAAATGCACACTGAAACCACAATAGGACACTGTTACATAGCCACTTAAAATGTAAAAGATATAAAGATGTAAAAGGTAAAGATATAAAGTGTTGGCAAAAATATGAAGCAACAGAATGCTTGTACACTGCATTTGTGAATGCATTTCCAAAAAGTAGTCCCTTCAGAAAAAAAGAATTTGGCACTTCTAAAAAGTTAAGCCTACCATGTGACCTACATAGTTTAGGAGATATTTACACAAGAGAAATAAAAACATTTATCTATACAAATTTTTTATTTAAATATCCACAGAACCTCTATTTGCAAAAGCAAAAAAACAAAAACAAAGAAAGAAAGAACGAAAGAAAGAAACAATCTAAATAAATGGATAAATCAACAGTGGCGTATCCATACAAGGGACTGTTACTCAGCAACAGAGCAGTGATGTATATATGCTACAACAAGGATGCACTTCAAAATCATCACACTTAACAAGCAAACTCAGACTTCCTCTTTTCCTGCTAACATAATAGCAAAAACTACATATGCATGCTTTCCACTTATGCAGAATTCCAGAAAATGTAAACTACTCTATAGATAGAAAGCAGATCAGTGATTGACAGGTCTGACTATAAAGAGACAAAACACTTTGAGTGTTATGGGTCTGTGGTGGTCAGAGTGTCACAACTCAGGTATACACACTGCCTTAAGTTTACTGTATGTAAACACATCTATTGAGTACATGCTTTTTTAAAAAAAAAAAAAAAAAAAAAGAAAGAAAGAAAATTGCTGAACTTAGGTCATGAATAAAGCATTCTAAAGAATGCTCAGCTTTACTTAGAATTCTCACAATATTGTTGCTGAAAACTCTATTAAACGTTCAATATAAGACCCAAGAACTAAAGATACCAAGGGCAATTCACTGGGCTTGAACAGTTAGTTTTATGTTTACCTTGAGCTAAGAGAAGTCCAACTGAGAAATATGTCTGGTGGAGGGTACTCACGGAGGGAAGAACCAAATGCAGCCAATCACAGCAGCTCAGGCTCTTGGTGTCTTCTGTGCTCTCATGAAAGCTAGTCTAATACCTGTTCTCTTTGAGTGGCAATCAACTCCTAATTCAGGAGTGGTCTTTACAACTCATAATTCAGAACTGCAAAATTCCCAATGATGGAATTCGAAAAGCATTGCCCTTGGCTCTAAACTATAAAGCCTAGGGTTGTGATAGACCAAGACAATCCATGCACATCGACTGTGTTCTACAATTCTACCCTTAAACACACAGAGAAAATGCCAGTCCCATTTGGCCTAGTGGCTCATATTAGTAATTCCAGGATTACATGAATTCAAGGCCAGCCTGGGCTACAGAGTGAGACCTTGTTCCAGGCACAGAAGAAGGAAAGGGGGTGAGGGTGGGGGTGGGAGCCAGTTCTGGAAGAGGGAAGGGGAAGAATCCAGAAGCAGCTCTGTAGACTTTCATTCAACTAAGTTTAAGGAACTGTTGTGTGGGAGTTGGAGTTGGGGCATCAAGTAAATGGAAATTAAGGCTGTTAAGAAAATCTTCAAAATGTTACCAAACACTCCACCTAATAGGAAGGCTTCTAGGGACTGTCCATGGTAGAACTTACTTACCAGTCCTACATGCCTGTCCTGTCCCTTCTATTTTAAGGTGAACCTCACACATCACTTTATCAGCTCACTCTCCTCCATGACAGCAACTTGTAAAGGACACCTTCCTCCCTGAAATATAACATCCTTTGTCTCTATGGCACTCAGGATAATCCAACAGTGGATGAGCCTGCCTCGTCCTGCCTGCTGTGTGTCCTCCACAGCAGTAGGTGGAACTAGTGGTGTATGCCATGGTAAGAGTTAGAAGTCCTTTCTATAAAATAATCCTGAAGTAAAATTCCAGTGCAGAAGACCAGTAAAAACTGCTGAACTATGAAAGAGGCCCAAGGCTGCTTGTCCCCTTTGCTTCCTTGCTCCTGGCAGTGACCCTCATGCTACTCCACAAAACATGATCTGAAAATCATTCATAAAATTCTTGATTCTCAAAACACAGGCTATAGGCACTGCTAACACAGAGATCTAAAGGAGTATTCAGGTGAGCTTGAGAAAACAGATACTTATTATAATATAAATTAGAAAAAAAGATAGCAAGCACAAATTATTGGTAAATTTTTCTTTTAAAAATACCATCTTTGAGGGCTGGAGAGATGGCTCAGCAGCTAAGAGGACCTCTTACAGAAGACCCAGGTTCGATTTCCAACACCCACATGGTGGCTCACAGTTCCAGAGGATCTGAAGCCCTCTTCTGTCATGCATGTAGTACCCATTCGTACACACATGCAAAACATCTGTACATATAATAAATACAATAAAATAAATACTGTCTTTGACTTGAGGATGGTGGTGCATGCCTGTAATTCCAATCTTTCCCCATGGAGGCAAGAGGACCAGAATGAGAAAACTAGTCCGGGCTATATGAAACCTTGTCTCAAAACAAACAAACAGCCAGGCTGTGGTGGCGCATGCCTTTAATCCCAGCACTTGGGAGGCAGAGGCAGGAGGATTTCTGAGTTCAAGGCCAGCCTGGTCTACAGAGTGAGTTCCAGGACAGCCAGGGCAGAGAAACCCTATCTCGAAAAAAAACAAAACAAAAACAAACACTAAAAAGCCCCCACCCTTCCCTGGGAACAATTTTTGCCAGGCATGACAAGAGCCAAAGGCAAAAGACAGGTTCTTAACAAGTCTGGGATAAGTATTCATTTTTAGTGTGTGTATATACATGGGTAAACATACATCTGTCCATGTGTGTGTAGGTACATATGTAGAGGCCAAAGGTCAACTTTGGATGTCCTTCCTCAGATGCTATCTTTCATTTTGAAACAAGCTCTCTCACCAAAACCTGGGATGAAGCAATTAAGCTAGGTTAAGCTGGCCAGTGAGCCCCAGGAATCTACATTGTCTCCCTAGTGCTAGGACATGTGCCCTGAACCTTGCATTTTACACATCTGTTGGGGGGGGGAGGGTAGTCATACCTAAGTCCTCATGTTTACTTTATCAATGGAACTATCTTCCCAGGCTAATCCTGTTCTAAAAAACAAGCAGAGCCAGTGTGGTTGAGTGACTTTAATCTCTAGCACTGGGGAGGCAGAGGCAGGCAGATCGGAGTTTTATTCCAACCTGGTCTACATAGTGAGACTGTCTCAAGAAACAAAAAACCCAAACAGGAAAAATACCAAATTCACATAATGCTCTCTCAAATCTAAAATATTGTTGTTCATTACATACCTCCTAGCCCCTCTCTCAAGATAAGGCCAGCCCTGGCTGGCCTAGAAATTGCTTTATAAACCAGGTCACTTGATCAGTTTATAAATATTCCAGTTTCAGAGTTGATAACATATATAAAAAGAAAAAGCATGAGAATCAGCAAAATGAGTTGTCAATTTTTCAAATTACAATCACTTTTTAATGGGTAGTGTGTGTATCTTGGGTTTGTTTTTTTTTTTTTTTTTTTTTTTAAGATTTATGTATTTAATGTATGAGAACACTATTGCTGTCTTCAGACACACCCGAAGTGGGCACCGGATCCCATTACAGATGCTTGTGAGCCACCATGTGGTTGCTGGGAATTGAACTCAGGACCCCTGGAAGAGCAGCCAGTGCTCTTAACGGCTAGGCTATTTCTCCAGCCCTGTGTTTTTCTTGTTTTGTTTGTTTTTAATTAAAAATCTGAGACAGCATAAAGCCTTGGCTGGTCAGGACTATGTAGATCAAGCCGGCCTCCCAAGTGCTAAGATGAAAAGTGTGTATCACCACGCCTAACTCAAAGAAAACTACTAAATTAGGCCATTGTGAACTGAGCTGTCTCCCTAGATTCTTGTGATGAAGTCCTATTCCCCAAAGTACCCCGCAGTTGAGGGCTTTACAAGGTAACTAGAGTTGATGAGGTCATGGCGAGGCTGCTGCGATGGGGCAAATGTGTTCTAGGAAGAGACAACAGATAGGTTTTGTTCTTGTTTGCTCTGCCTCCTGAAGACACGGCAAGAAGACAGCTATATGTGAGGCAAGCAGGCAGGCAGCCAGCCCTCAGCAGAAATCAACCATGCTGGTAGACTGACCTTGGTGTTACGGCTCCAGCACTGTGAGGAGGGAATGGCTCCTACTCAGGCAGCTCAGTTTGTAGTGCTCTGTAGGAGAAGCTGAGTGGATGAAGACTGTGACTAACCCAGGTGATAAATATGGAAGAAATGGCATCTGTCCCAGTGGTGGCCCTAATGAGCTGTGTACTAGGTTGGATATGGATCCATTTTTATGAGGCATATTTCATCTTTAAAACAAACCTATGACATGTAACCACCAACATTGCCAGTTTCAAAGTAATACACTACATACTATGAAGGTAAGTGACCTGCCTAGACCCATGCACAAGTGCCAAACAAGAATTCCAGCAAGGTACAAGCATGCGGGCCCCAGATCCCTGTTTTTCTAACAACAAGACCCCTCTAGGTACATCCACAAGAAAGTGCCAATATTTTACCAATTCTGACTTTCAAGAATGGAAAACTCAACACATCTAAGTGCCATCAGTCAAGAGTCTGATTAATGCCTGATTAATGACAGGCTGCAGTAAAATTAACCTTTCAGGATATAGCGGCATACTGGTCATTAGAGCACATCACTAAAGCTTATCTAAGAGCCCTGAAGCTTTTGAAATATTCTGGAATGCTTCACTGAAAGTCCTCTTCATCTTTCTCTTCATAGTCCAACCTTGGGGGGGAGGGGGGAACAGAAGGAAAAAACACGAACACATGCTTTACTCAGTGTCAGGGCTAGCCTGTGGTTTTATAACAATCTTCAGAGTCAATGAATTCTCCAGACTGACCTCTGTCAGGCTGTAGCCTTGCTCCTGTTGGCTGTGGCTGAACCAGGGGCTGTGCCTGTGGCTGCTGGATAGAGCTCTAAGCCAGAAGTGGCCAAATACTCCCTAGGATGAATGATCTGGCTTATGGACAGAACAGCAGGGACATGGCTAGGACTCGTTTCTAAGAATAATTATATATTAGTTGACCAAACAAACAGGGTCCTCCACCCACCAGTTCTTTCCTATTAGTATCACTGTGCAGGGCTACACTCTACCCGACGCCCTTGATGCCAAGGTCTACTCTGAGCACTCAATGATGAATGAAGCCGCTGGAGTTGTGCAACATGTTGGTCCCTCCTACACGGATGCAGAAGCAGCTCGGGTTTCTAATAATACTGGGAAGATGACCAAAGACGATCTGAAGTTGGGCGGAGACCTGAGCTACACTGATCATCAAGGAGGAAGGCTGGGGAAGCTCATTGCCATTACACTTCATTATTTGATACCTAAGTCTCTCTCTGAGTGGGTAATACTGTAGCTCTCCTACCAAGAGTCCAAATAGGTAAGAATCTCTTTTATTTTTACTTCTTTGAGCTTCCAAACCTTATTCTTGTAACTAATATAGCTCATCAATTCCTAACTCAGAGCAAAATGTACATACAAATATGTTATGTTCTCAATTTTAACTGCCAAAGTTCACACCAGAAAAACTTAACTCAAGCTAGAGACTGTGTTCACAAACATTCTTAATGGAAATAGATTGCTCTTTTCCCTCAAGCAAAGCAGAACAACTATGCAATGCCTTTGTGTTTGGGCTCAAAACTATGAATGGGAATACTTTCCCAAAGTCACTAATATACAAAAGAACCAAACAAAACTGTGAAAAACCATGGAAATAAAAAACTTGTCTACACTGAAAGGAGCTGTTCTGTTGACAAAGAGAGGCTCAAACATATTTTAAATATTTTAAAACAAAGGCCTAGCTGCTGTCCCTTAATCCATCCATCCAGCTCAACCTTCTGCTTAGGCAGCTGGGCAATAGAGTGCCCATCCAGAAGGGAGGGCCACAAACATTGCTTCAGTGCCCTGCATTCCTGGGGGACAAGGGACTCAGAGAGGTTAACAGCAATCTTCAGCCTCCCATGCAAGTACAACAACATCTTCATAAAAGTTTTACAAGGACATCCTGGCACGAATCAAACTACCACGAAGGGTAATGTTTCGGGGCCCTAAGCAGTCCAACAGCTCGCTTTTCTTGGCTGCCTTTCCCAGCTGTGTGGTTGAAATTGTCAGTCAGCTGGGAACCCACAGAAGGATACCATGGTGAAAGCACTTGGAGAAAACAGAGCCAGAGAGCCCCATGCAGGCTCAAGGCTCTGTGGCCCCCAGGAAAGGGAAGCAGGTGGAGGCCAGTCAAATTCAACATTTCTGACCAGGACCAGTGCAGAGCAAGAACAGGCAGAAAAATGGACATTGACACACACAATCACTTGTCTCTGGGCCCATCAACATTCTCCAGCATCCTTCACCCTCAATGTTGCATTCTTCATCAATGTGACCAAATACAGAGCATCACTCTTAGAAGGAACCTTGCATGATAGGGGCACAGGTCACCCTGGGAAACAATCAAGTAGCTTTATGAAACAAAGTGTCACAGTAACTGAAAGCATGGGACTGTGGTGAACAGCAGTCAGCCTTGAGTCCACAGTCATTTCTCGGAGCTGCTAGAGCATAGTAGTAGAAATTGAGCAGCTTACACCACTAAAACTTACCATCTAACAGTTTTTAAAGCCTAAAGTCAAAATATCAGCAAGGGCTGATTCCTTCTGAGGGCTACAAGGAAGATTTCCAGGCTTTCTCAGCTTCTAGTGGCTTGCTGGCAACCATGAATGATTCTCGGCTACATCACCAATCACTATTCACCAGGGGCTCCCCCTGCCAGTGTCTGTCCAAATCCTATCTTTTTAAAGGATACTACCCATAATGAATTAGGACTCTCTCTAGTGACCTTAGAGTACCTACATTAGCCCTTATATGTAGACTCTGACTCCAAACGTAGTCACATTCTGTGGCACTTTATCTTAGGTTTTGTTTGTTTGTTTTTATTTTTAAGATTTATTTTATTTATGTGAGTACACTGCCTGCTATCTTCAAACAAACCAGAAGTGGGCATCGGATCTCATTACAGATGGCTGTGAGTCACCATGTGGTTGCTGGGAATTGAACTCAGGACCTCTGAAGAACAGCCAGTGCTCTTAACCACTGAGCCATCTCTCCAGCCCTCCTGTTAGGATTTTAAGTCACAAAGATTTTTTTTAGGGGGGTGGGGGGTGGAAAGGGGGTAATTGGCAAAGACATTAGCATTTTCATTTTTTTAACATGTTTTTCAAATAAGTAACTACAGAAGCCAGACCTGTAATATCATGATGAAGGAATAGGGTGAATAAATAATTTTTTAAAGTAGGCAAAAATATATGGGTAAGAGAAACACAGGCAAGGTGCCACCTCAGAGGGAAACAAAGGAAAAATCAGTTGTAAAACAATACATTTCTAGACTGTTTTGGCAGTGGCCTGTTGCCAGTAGCTATACAGTAGACTCTCAAAGCCTGGCAAGATATAAAAGAAGTCGAGGTGCAAAATACACTAATGGCCCAGCTCCGGCTTCAGATGGAGTCATAATTGGCTGGGAAACTGGGCTCACCTTACAATTCCATGAATTGCTAAGTTGGAGTCTCATGCCATTCAGTGAGGATTTACATAGCAAGGATCAGGTCATTGGCAGCCACTGGCCTGGGCCTGAACTATACACCAGTGAAGGCTTCTTAGTATGAGGCGTGTCCTAAGACAAAGACATGGAAGAAGACTCTCATGGGCCACAGCCTTTGCAAATTTAAAACACCAAGAGAAATAAAGAAGAAACTGGGAAAACAATTTATTTTTCAGCAAAGCTTCAACAGGAAGAGCCTTGTGATTTTAAATTCTTAGAAGACAAGGAAATGGGATAATTAAAAGGTTATGCTACCAGTCTCGATGAGGCAAGTGATTTTAAGACAATTTAGCTCCAATTCCATTAAATACTTGTTAGGCCATCAATTCTCAAAGTCCAATTTGTAAGCTGTGGGGTCAGGTGAACTGTGGTATCCTTCAATCTCTTCAGGTAAAATGTGAAGCCAAAACGTTTTTTTGTCAGAATACAAAGACAACATTTGCCTTTTATATGCTCGTGGCATTTATTCTAAGCAACAAAAAGAAAAGCTGAATGAAATTAATGCAGTGGTACCACACTTTACTTTGAACCATACGCATGCAAGAGAAGTTTTCTAACGAATGTTGGTAAAGCTACACTGATATTTTATAGATCTCAATCGTGCACACTTGTTTTCATATTGTTTCTTTCCTGTGTAACTTATGCATATGTATGCATACACACACATGCAGGTAGAGGCAGGAGGTCAACGTAGGGTGTCTGTCACTTCACTAACTGGTTAGAAAGGCTGGCCTCTTCTCACCTCCAACCCCCAGGTGCTAGGGTCACAGGCACTCATGACCTTACCTGGCTTTTATATGGACTCCAGCTCAGGTCCTTATGCCTGAATGTCATGCATGTTAACTGACTGAGGCATTGTCCCTTGTTTACATATTGTATGACAAAATGTAAATAATACATAAAGCACTTCTGATTTACAATGAAACTTGTCAGTTATTTTTCAACTCGTGGGGTTTGAGTTGCAAGGTAAACTACCCAAGTTTCTAGAGGACTCCATTTGACTTAAAAGAGTACCTGACAAGTATGATTAAATCTCAGATATATCCATATAGTTATAGGGCAGATATCTTTAGGTAGGTACAGGACAGACATTTTCTCCAATGAATAAAGCCCATAACTTCAAGAAAAATAATTTAAAATTTTATTTCCAGTGATAAATTTTCAAGTAAAAAGTAGTTTAGGAAACAATCTGCTACCATGTACCTCACAGAATCCTGATACCCAAAGAGCTTATTGTTGAGATTGATGATATTAATGTGCAACACTATAATGCATATGGTAAATGAATAATTTTAAAGTACTATATAAATAAACGTGCCATTATCTGAAGAGCTTCTTAACTGATTCAATATTTACTAAGGCCAATTCATGATAATAGAAATTTATGAGTAAAGGAGCGATTCAGGTACAGGAATGATCAAAAGGTTTCATTATAGAACAGTATATGAAGAATTTACTGAAGTGGTTTCAGCACCTCCACTGAAGTCAACGTATTTTTGAGAAAATATCTCTTCAGACACGTATAGTAATAATAGATGACCAGGAGGCAAAAGGATCAGGAGTTCAAGGATAACCTAGCTATGGAGTAAGAGCCTGTCTTGAGGAGGAGGAGGAAGAGGAGGAGGAAGAAGAGGAGGAGGAGAAGGAACAGGAGGAGACGACCCAGGCAGCAGGCCAGAAAGACAGTTTAACAGGTGAAGGTGCTTGCTGACAAGCCTGAGGTCAATACCAGAACCCACATGACAGAAAGAACAGACACCCATGGGCTACAGCTCTGACCTTCATGCATGCACAAACATGTATTTAAACACACACACAAAATTAAAGAATATAAAAACCAAACAAGCCAGGGGTTGGTGGCACCTCCTTTAATAATCCTACACTCCGCAGATAGAGGCAAGCGCATCTCTCCGAGTCTGAGTCCAGGCTGGTTTACAAAGCCAGTTCTATTGACAGGCAGGGCGACACAGAGAAACTTTGTCTCAAAAAACCCAAACAAACAACCCCAAGGAAATTTTACAATGTTGGGAATGATGACGTGCTACACCTACAAACGGATGACAGGTTGGGGTTACATGAGATGGGACCACCTGGAAGGAAGGAAGGAGTCAAACTATCTCTTGTCAAGTTTTCACACAATATTAAAGATATCCACAATTACATTAAGGAATACTTTTTCTCAACAACATCTGTATATAGCCAAATTTTCTTTAGCTAATTCAACAAATGCCTGTTACAACAGACTAGACAGAAATGAAAGTGATTTTAAAATCTGTCTTCTATTCAGACAAACATTAAAGACTTTTACAGGGCTGGGGATATGGCTCAGTGGTACAGTAAGTCAATCCGGGAGCAGAAAGGGAAAAGTATTATTAAATATATAAAACAAGGCTACTTTTCTTAAATCTTCCAAAATTAAAAAAAATTTTTTTTCATTAAAAAACAAACAAACAAACAAATGAAAAAACTATTTGGGAGCTAGAGAGAAGACTCAGCAGTTAAGAACATTTATTACTCTTGCAGAGATCCAGGTTAGGTTCTTAAAAATCCACATTAAGCAATACACAAGCACCCCTAACTACAGTTTCAAAGGATCTGATGTCTTCTGACCTCATGGGTATCTGCATGCACACAGTACATATCAACTCATGAAGGCACACATTCACACACATAAATAAAAATATTAAATACATTTTAAAGTTTATTTGGTTAACAGGTATTAGGTTTTAAGGTTACCTTTAAATAAATTTTAAAATATTTTTTAAATGTTCTAACTTTTCATATAGAAACTCTTAAAAGAAATAACTCAAAGAAGAAAATCACTTTGTGACCATGAATTCAAAAATAAAACAAATACCATGATTGAAATGGGCAAAGGATATAAACAAACACATCTCCAAAGAACACGTAAGAATGACCAATGAGCACATGTTAAGTTACTCAATATCATTAGCTGTCAGGGAGCAAATCATGCCTATGCATCTCCCAGCATCTGGAAGGATGAAACGGGAAGACTGCCTCCAGTTTAATGCCGGCCTGGGTTTGTACGGAGTACTAGGCTAGTCAGCAGGATTACACAGTAAGACCCTTGTTTTGAAAAAGAAAAACAACTCAACAACAACAAAACCCTATAATGAAGATACTACTCTGCATCTACTACAGAATGGCTAACATCAGAAAGACACATCATTAAAGGGGGAGGATGGTACTGGAGAAAAGGCTAAGGAGCTGAGCAAATACTAGGGGGCTGGAGAGACGACTGTATTCTCTTCCAAAGGACCCAGGTTCAACTGTCTGCTACTCCTGTTCCAGAGGACTCTCACAATACACATACACGCAGGCAAAACACACATACTTATTTATTTATTTATTTGGGTTTTTTGAGACAGGGTTTCTCTGTGTAGCCCTGGCTGTCCTGGAACTCACTCTGTAGTAGACCAGGCTGTCCTGGAACTCAGAAATCCGCCTGCCTCTGCCTCCCGAATGCTGGGATTAAAGGCGTGCACCACCATGGCCCCGCATGCACATACAATTAAAAAATAGCAGTCATACTGTTCTTATGGAAGACCCCACTTCAATTCCCAACCACAACTGCCTGTTAACTCCAACTCTAAGGACTTGAAGGCCTTCCTTCTCTGGCCTGTCAGCAACTACATCCACATGCACCTATCCTACATAGATAAAATCATATATACATATAATTAAAAATTATAAAAATCTGGGTTTTGTTGTTGTTTTGGTTTGGTTTTGGTTTTTGATTGAGACAGTCTCTCTGTGTAACAGGCCTGGCTTTGTAGACTAGGCTGGGCTTGAACTCAGAAATCTGCCTGCCTCTGCCTTCCAGAATGTTAAATTAGAGTATACCACTACATCCGGCCCTTATAATCTGCTTTAAAAGATAAGTCACAGGGGCTGGAGAGAAGGTTCAGTAGTTAAGAGGACCAGGTTCCGCCTCCAGCAGCAGCATGGTGGCTCACAGCCATCTAGAACCCCAGCTCCAGAGACTTTTAACACACTCTCTTATAGGAGGCAAAGCACTCACATACATTTTAAAAAATATAATTTTAAAAAGGAGGAAAAATAGTGGAGATATCCTGCTGACAGGAACATAAAATGATATAGCCACATTGGAAAGGTATGCAAACTGCTCAAAATGTGAAATAAGGTGACTCTACATGAAGCAGAAATTCCTCTCCTAACCCTGAAACCAAGATTAAGGAATAGCCACAGTATAAGAATGATCAGCAATAAATGTTTGATAACAAGAGACTAGTATAAGAATATTGTTCTTATGTGTTTATTTACCGGAATCCAAGTATAAATATGAGCTCTTGTATATGGGTTACACTGATTGGACTCGGTGAGTTAGCATGTGGGCGTGTTCAGGAGGGGGTGGATATGATCTGTACACTTTATTCATGTATGGAAATTACTGTAGAATGATTTTTAAAAACTCTCAAAAAAAGCCAACTCTAACCTTGTTCATCTTTCAAAAATGGTGAAACTGGGCAGCCAGTTGATGACTCACTGGGTAGGTAAGAGGGTTTTCTGCCCAGGCATGAGAACCTGAGTTCAGATTTCTGGGACCCACATAATAAGCTGGCATGGCTGCAAGCATCTGCAACGCCAGTACCAGAGAAGACGGCTGGGACTTACTGGCCAGCCAACCTACCTACCTGAAAAAATGATGAGTCCTAGGTTCAAAAATGGACCCCTTAAGAGGATATGATGGGAGCGATGGAGCCAGACATCTACACTGCCTTCTGACCTCCACGCGCACACACTCATGTGCCCTCACACACATAAACCACAGATGCATGGACACAAAATGGCGAACCCAACAGAAGCACCGCACTGTAGTGTTATCCATACCCCAGTGCTCTGAATTCAACTCTCAACTTCCAGATGTCTGGTAATAGCTGATCTTATCCAGCTTTACAGAGTTCTCAAATGGACGGTGACAATGAGCCAAAAGGCTGAGCTCCGGGTTCCACAGCTGCAGTACCTCCGAGTCAATCAACTGTATAAGCAAGTATATCTTAATACACAGCACAGACTTTAGCCCTCAGTAGCTACCACCACAACTCAAATTTCCTGACTCCCTTTCTCTTCCCTCTGATGCCTCTAAATCCAAATCAGGAATCAATTATTTCAACAACAGACTAGCTTCCAAGTCCACCACCATTCTCACCCACTCCTGGACTTTGTCATAACAGCTGGTTCAAGCATCCATTTCTATAAACTAATAAGTCATTTTGACATCAGGTATCACTGCATGATCGCAGGAAGGTGATACAGAAAAATCTGCTACGGGATAGATTAAAATGCAACTTAAAGCCACTTTCCACACAAAGAATGACAGTGGCTTTAAGTCAGGGCTGGTAGTTCAGTCAGCAGACTGCTTTATCTAGTATACACTAGGATCAATCATTAAATCAGACATAGTGGCACATGCCTATGTATCTGTAATCCCTGCACTTAGGAGGTAGAAGGAGGAAGAAAGAAATTTAAGGTTATACTCCACAGTGAGTTCAAAGCCAGCCTGGGCTACTTTTTTTTTTTTTTTTTAAAGCAAATCTAGGTATCAAATTTAGGTAATTTAGCAATTATCAACAACAAAAAGAACAGAGGTATTTATTTGTACGATTCACCTACTAAGTAAGCATTTAACTTTAGATTTAAAAAAATACTCTCAAATGCAAAATGCTTTGTGGGACACAGAGAATCAATTAAAATGAACGTTCTCAACTTATAAAAGCAACATCTATAAGATAAAGAAAATGAAAGCATTAAAAACCTTGTATCAAAGGCACAGCCTGTGTATAAAAGACCATGGTAGTCTTCTCCTCCCCTCTTATATGTACCATATGGGTTGGTTTTTGGTTTTTTTTCCTTATTTTTTAGTTAAACAAAACTAGGAGTTTTAATTTTTTTTTTCTTCGGGTAAATTCCCAGAAGACAAGTGTGGTCCAGGAGAGGAGCTCCTTACTATATGCAAGCAGAGCAGCTTCTCCACCAGCAGTGCACAAATTACGGGAACATGATATCTTCCACCTGCTAATGAAACTGAGTGATTTTTCTTGGAGCCTTTATTATTTGGATAGTGTTTTGTTCTTAAGGCTTTTTCTGAAAAATAATAATCCTGAGTTCTTTTGGAATCCTTGCTGTTTCACAAAGTCCTAATCCCCACCTTGCCCAAGGCAAGAGTGCTCAGTTGAATCCAAATGCAAATCTTACACATTTCCCCAGCACATCATCCCTAGCACAAAGACAGGCAGGGAAGGACCATGGGAGTCCCCCCACCCCCCACCAAGAAAAAGCAAAGATGATGCTTTGGAGAAAATAGAGATGTTACAATGTATAAAGATTTAGGCAATTTAGCAAGTCCCAGCCCTCAGATTACATAGATTACATCAGAAAGCAAGTTTACAGCCAGCATGCGGACCTTGGGAAGAAGAAAAGGAAAGAAGCGATATTCCCTTCCTTTCTTGCATATGTTAATCTCACCATTAGAAAAATGAGAAGTCAATTAAGTAGTTTTAACAGCCACTGCAGCATCTGTTTCCAAATTAACTAGGACCAGCCTGCAAACATAAAGCTTATGGGGGGAACATGAAGGGAACTGCTTTCTCTCTCTTCTACTCTCTCCCAAGCCTTGAATTTTAGGCAGAGAAAATCCATGCTGAGGGACACTGGGAACCCTAGAATAAATGCACTAACAGCAGGCCCCTACCCCCAGCCTGGTAAATCTCTCATCTATAATCCAACATGAGAGACAACAGGCAAACAGCAAGAGGTCATCGTCAAAGGACTGGTTGCTAAGGGAAGCAAGTATAGAGGCTGCAAGCATGTCCCCATCAAAGTCCAGCAGCTGCAGAAGAACCACAAAGGTGCAGTTCCCTTCAGAGTGGAGCAGGAAAGGGGGGGGGGGGAGGAGGGAAAAACATCATACTCAGCAGCTGCCCTGTGGAACATTTAACCTGGTAGTACTGTTCTGTTCAACAAGAAGAAACTAGTAAGAAAAAGAAACTTAAAAACAAAAGCTACCATTTCGTGAATATGCCCAAATCATTCAGCAATCCTGAGATGGTCAGAGAAAGGTCACAGCTACGGAAAACGCAAACACTAGTGATAAAAGAAAGGGAAGGCTTTGAGGGTACACCAGAACAAACATAACCATCTCTTAGTGAAGATCACAATTTTTAGTCTAAAATGCCCCTTCCCGATGCTGGGTCATGGAAATGTATTTATCTAAGCACGTGAATCTGAGAGTAATCTGAAGCTGAGTATGAGCTGCTTTTGTTTTTCCAAGAGAAGAGTCCACAGCCCTAAGTAGGTACCTCAAATATTCCCTTTCATATTTGAGATCTCCATATAACACTGGCCTCTAGGAACAGAATAGGACAAGGAGTAGAGAATGACGTCCCAATCCCTCCCCCTGAAGAAAAACAAAAGGCTTGGGACATAAGCGATTTGCACAGATCACTGACTTATCAAGAGGTCAAGTCTCCCCAGCTCTTGGAAAACAACCCCTTCCAAGGAACAGTTTTAACTATAGGTCCTAGGGGTCAGAAAGAACGAGCCTTTAAACTGGTCTTCAGCAAGGCAGTGGTGGTGCACGTCTTTAATCCCAGCACTCAGGGGAATCTCTGAATTTAAGGTCAGCCTGATCTACAGAGCAAGTTCTAGGACAGCTGGAGCTACACAGAGAAACCATCTCAAAAAAAGGAAGGAGGGGCCCACTGTAGAGATGGTTCAGTAGTTAGGAACACTGACTGTTCTTCCAAAGATTCTGAGTTCAATTCCCAGCAACCACATGGTGGCTCACAACAATCTGTAATGGGATCCGATGACCTCTTCTGGTGTGTCTGAGGAAAGCAATAGTGTAATCACAGAAAGAAATATTTTTTTAAAAAAGAGTTGATCTTTTTGCTCACCTTATGGTTGCTATTAAACAGCTTCTTTGAAAGTACTGGGTTTTTTCTCTAACCCCCCACCTCCCCCCACCAAAAAAAACCAACCTTGTCCACCTATAGGTTTTAGGAAATCATCACAGTAGCAGTCAGGTTGTAGACAGGTGGACACTGCTGCATGCTTTGACCCAGTTCCTTGAATCTATCACATACAGCTAGCTGCTAACCAGTCTTGGCCCCAGCTCCCAGCATCTATTACACATGGGTAGCTGCTGATGAGCTCTGCTGAAAAGGTGCTCAGACCTTCAGAGGGTAAAGTCTGATCAGAAGCAGTGCCTGAAAGACAGACTAGAGAGGCTGGAGAGATGGCTTAACAGTTAAGAGCACTGACTGTTCTTCCAGGGATCCTGAGTTCGACTCCCAGTAACCAAATGGTGGCTCACAACCATCTGTAATGGGATCCGATGCCCTCTTCTGATGTGTCTGAAGAGAGCGACATGGTAAAGAGCACACCAGAGCCCAATGTTCATTGTAGCGGCAAAGCTAAATGCCTGGATCATTTATTTCAGTTTAAACACTTAGAAGTTAAAGACTTATGACATCTTTTGGTATCAATGGACCTGTCTTCATCATATTCTGTAGACTTAAAAATGCCCTAGGTTAAAAACAAAACTTTAATGACTTATTCAATTGGCAAAGAGTTTTTCTCAGTGACTGTCCTCAGTCAAGCACAAAAGACTAAACATGTAATCTAGAAAACAATCTTGCCAGGCATGGTGGCACACACCTTTAATACCATCAACTGGGAGCTAGAAGCAGGCAGACTTCTGTGAATTCTAGGCCAGCTGCAGCTTCAAAGTGAGACTCTGTCTATAAATAAATAATCAATCAATCAATCAATCTTATTTTATCAGTGTGATGAGGTTAAAACAGCCCACAAAAAATTTCAGCAATGTCCATTAAAAGAGATCTGAAATTAGATTTTTAAAATGAAAAGCAATAAAGAAACACCTCTGAATCTATATCAACATAAACTGGCATTACTCTACATTGCTTGGTGCCACACAGCTAATAAATAGCTATTGCTCATGCAACATTCAAATGACTTCTGATTTTCTTCCCTAATCGTAGCTACCACTGCCTGCTCACCACCTCAAGCTAACCTTTTCTACAGTGGCAAGACTGCTAAGAAGCCTACTATACTGTTGCTTTAATGTCAGAGCAGAAAAGAGGGGAGAGATGTAGTGTTTATTACCATGAAGACAGACCACCTAAGGGCCTTTCACTTCTGTGGTCAAATGCTGGAGAACTGAAGACAGGAGGAGGTGGGGGTGGAGGGGCATGAGGGCGTGTCAAGTGCCTGAAAAGGAACAACTGTCCATAAAATGAACAATCTCAGTAGTATGAGTCCCATTGCGGGTTGGTTATTTTTATTTAAATTTTTTGGCTAAAACCATCAAAGGCGTCTGCAACGGTAACTTTTTTGCAAGAGTAAATCCCTGCTGGTGAACAACCAGAGATAAATTTTTAAAGCCTCAGCCAAACCCCCCATCCAAAGAATGAGCTGCCTGTTCCTGTCCTGGGAGCCTTCTGAAATCCTAAGGGGAAGGCCTTGGTGGCCCTAGGTCAGGTGCCAGCAGCCTCTAAAGAGGAAGGCAGGGCCTCTGAATGACCAGATTAAGTCTGAATGGAAGAAGACCCTGTGATTAAGTTTTCTAAATAGTTGGCTCTCTCAAGGGAAAGCAACTGCCTTAAAAAACAAAACAAAACAAAAAAAAAACAAACAAAGCAACCCTAGTGTGGCTCGCTCTCTTTCTGACTGTCTTTCAAAACTGACAGTCCTGCTGCTCAAATTTAGGAGAGTGAGTTTTCACAAGCTCTACAGATTTGTCTAACTTCTAAAAGGAGGAGGAAGACAACAACACTGTCACACTTCTTGAACAGTTAAGATTGGCAAGGAATTGCCTTGAACATCAGTCTTCCCAGGACAAACCTGAAAACTTTCCCAAGCCATTACATAGCGAAGAAATGTTCATTTGACTCTTCTACCTACCTCATCTTCAGCAAGTTTCTCTATAGTAATCTCCCAGCATAGCTGACACAGCATCCCTGTGCGAAAGCACTTTGCTTCAAACATGAGCAGAAATGGCAAAGAGCAAGAAAAATATTCATCTAACCTGTGTCAGACTAGTAAAAAAAAAAAAAAAAAAAAAAAAATCACCCTGGTTATACAAGGCCCAGGCCTGCTGAGGTTTTGTTCTGTTTTTCTAAGTAGTGAGAGAAATATCAATATAAATCTTCCTTCACAGAGAAAGAGCTAAAGATTAAGTCAATTTATAATGAAGACTGCTCATATATCAAGTACACTTCACTTAAAAAAAAAAACAAAAAAAAAACAACCCAAACTTGTTCAACAAAATGTTCAATGACCTCTCTATGTTAAAATCTCAAAGTTGGGTGACAAAGGCTAATGTTTTTAAAAACAAAGGGGGAAAGACAGAAGAGGTGGAAAAAACTTACAAAACTACCATGTCTAAGCTCGACCTGCCATGCACAGTTGGAGATTATTCTCTAACATTTGTTTCTATAACTGAAGTTTAAAGTATTCCCATTAAACTGCAGGGGACACAGGGTCGAAAGGCACAGATCTGAGCTCCATGAACTTGTAGCTGCAGAGGGGAGTCAATGTGAACAGAACACGATAAATATGGGGTTGGAGGGTATGCATCCATTGAGAGGATGCTTTAAGGACCAAAGAAGAGGACAGAAGGTCTCAGGGTAGCTTCTGGATTTGGTTTCAAGGACTTTAAAAGGCAAGCTCTTCACTTAGTAATCAACGTAGCAGATATTGCATTTATATTAAATATACCATTTATTTTTACACATGGGGCAGAATATTAGTTCTGAATTTAATTTAGTATTTAAAAGATGTTTTTAAAATTACATATATTTGTGTGTATGTCTGAGTGTAGGTGCCTATAAGTACAGGTGCACAAGAGGCATTAGATCCTGCTGAGGCTGGAGTTACAGATGATTGTAAGCCACCCAACATGAGTGCCGGAAACTGAACTTGGGTCAACTGCAAGAACGTGCACGGTCTTAACTGCTGAGCCATCTCTCCAGACCTAACTTATTTAACTATTGCTATTGTATACTGGGGCATGCATGGTGGCAAACGTCTGAAATCCCAGCACTAGAGAGGCAGAGGCAAGAGGATCAGAGAGTTTGAGGCTGGCATGGGCTACACACGCCCAACCCATAATACTCACAGACTCATTACAAAACTTTGTAAAGATCGTGGTATGAAATTCTCAAAGAATGGAAATAGTTTTTTAAAAGCCCCAAGTGATGGTACACACTTTTAATTTCAGCACCGGGGAGGCAGAGACAGTTGGATCACATGGCCTAACCTACCTGGCAAGTTCCAGGCCAACAAGAGACTCTACAAAAGAAGAAAAGCCAGCCCCGTGTGGTTGTATAAGCCTTTCAGAACTTAGGAGGAGAGGCAGGCAAGTTCAACGCTAGCCAGGTCTAGGCAGAGTTCCAGGACAACAAAGACAGCTGAGGAGTGAGCAGGAAAGGGGGGGGAAAGGGAGGGTAGGCAGCAGCCCCAGAGGATGATGAGTCGTCACAAGTATCAATACCTTGTCACCAATACAAGAGTCTAAAAGCACCTCCAACATTGGTTTAAAACACTCATGGAATATGTCTGACAAACACAGATGGTATCATCCATTCACCTGCCCAACAGCAGCTGTTCTACAGGGATGGATGCTATCCCTCTCAGGCTGTCCTCTGGCTTCCACATGCACACAGATACACATGAACAAGCACACATTAACACACAGAATTTCAACATGGGTCTCATTGCCAAGTCTAATGGTTGAGTACCGACTTTACAAGAGCATGAAAGCCATATATATTCGGTATAAACCCTCAAATTTTGAATCAGGATTTTTTTTCCCTAAGCTACTGATAATTCAGTACAATACTCTCCAAAGAGGCTAAGCAACAGAACAGACCCTACTATGTGCTATGTTGCTAAGTAGGAATGGTTTGTGTGTGTTCTATGTAGTTTCAGCTTCTGATATTTCCCACTTACCATGAGTTTATCTATAATCACTGTGAGCATGTGGACCTCATCTGCACCATCGAAGCTGCACATGTGAATACCTCATCCTTCAAAGGACTTTTGAAGGCATAAAAATCCTCTTTGCAAGTTCTTACAACTCATGGCCTTTCACATAACACTTTCTCCATTCTTAGTACTGAGATGAACCCATGGGCAGTCAAGGCTCTAGAGTCAGCTCAATCTCTACCTCCATAAAGTACTTAGGTACACTATTATTGTTCTATGTACTTCACATCTGAAGTAAACTGGAGTTCAAGGATACTCTTCCCCTTCCTATAGCAGCATAAGGTATGGCACTGGAAAGCTGAACAAACAAGCAATGTGCACACTAAGCCTTATTGTATTCTGATCACAGCACCCAAAGTACCAGAGAACCACAGCTTCGGCTAGAAAGCCGTCAGAGGATTTTACTCCCTTAACCTCCCCGACCCTAATATGTTAACAGGAAAATAATGATACCAATTTCTTAAGATTGTTTTGATAAATGATTGAGATAATATGTTAAGTGCTTGGCAGTGTTTAGAATATGCTAAGAACTCCACAGAGGCCAGGAAATCTCTAACCTTCAATATAAAAGAGATGTGTGACTGTCCTTACCTTTCATCTGCCAGATTTACAATCTGAAAATAGATAAGATGTATTAAAACTTAAAAGGGTAAAAAACAAAAACAAAACAACGTGCACTGCCCTTTAAAAACCAGTGAAGCAAATCCAGAGGTGCTGATACAGAAAAAAAATAGAGTTAAAAAAAAGTACAATTGTCTTTAGATTCTTTCTAATACTAATGTGGGGGCTGGAGAGATGGCTCAGCGGTTAAGAGAATCTGTTCTTCTCATCCGAAGGTCGTGAGTTCAAATCCCAGCAACCACATGATGACTCACAACCATTGGTAATAGGATCTGATGCCCTCTTCTGGGGTGTCTGAAGACAGCTACAGTATACTTACATATAATAAATAAATCTTTAAAAAAAGAAAACTGATGTAAAGGCTCTATAACAGTTGCTACTGTACAGGTTGAAAACTAATAATAGGAACTGGACCTGAGGCGGATGCACATGCCTTTAATCCCGGCACCCGAGAGGCAGAGGCAGGCAGATCTCTGTGAGTTCAAGGCCAACCTGGCCTACAGAGTGAGTCAGTCCCAGGACAGCCAAGACTACATATAGACCCTGTTTCAAAAAAAAAACAAAAACAAAAACAAAAACAAGACCAAAAGAAACAAAAGTATATCCCAAAATAGGATGGATCTATGTACTAAAACCAGAAATAGGGCATAGGTTAGCTGTTCGGTCTCACAAGTTTCCTATAAATCTAAACTACCCCAAAATAAAATCGTTGTTGGGTAAAAAAGTGATACTGTGTGCAGCACAGACCACTGCTTTATAAAGTATGTCTTCATTGGCATGTATACCTTAAGATGTTAACAACTGCTTCCTCTGAACATTAATACTAAAAATGATGGCCATTCCCTTGTACCTTCTACATCTCAGGTTTCACAGGGAGAATGCCAGGTCAGCAGCAGCAGCAGCAGCAGCAGCAGCAGCAGCAGCAGCAGCAGCAGCAGC
>JADRCH010000051.1:9692796-9722872 GCA_019843965.1 Rhynchomys soricoides
GCAGCAGCAGCAGCAGCAGCAGCAGCAGCAGCAGCAGCAGCAGCAGCTGAGAACTTGTTAGAAATGCAAATTCTCAGGCCCCACCCCAGAGCTACTGAATCAGCCTCCCAAGAGGTGGGGCCAGACGATTATGATGTACATGAAACCTAGAGAACGGTGTCCTAGATCTTAGAAACTGGTTTTATTACAAGTGCCACTTTCACAGTCAAAACAATAGAACAATGAAGCTGGAAAAGGGGTCAGTGTGCTGATAGATGAACAGCATTTGAGAGTCACCACATGCCCAAGCAGGGTATATGCCATGGGACTCAGGCAAAGCAAATCTCAAGCTCACAGTGACCTACCAGCTCTGTCTACCTCCCAACTCCAAGCCAGCTTAGTGGGAATCTCTGGAATGCCTACAGAGACATGGCTGAAGAAAGTTTGGCATTTGGGTTTCTTTTTCGAAAAAAAAATAGTTATACAAAAGAAAAGTCCATTGGCAGATTTTGATCTTCATCTCCAAATGAATGGCCTCTAGACTCAGTTTTAAATTAACAGCACTAGCTGAGGTGTAACAGTTTAAAACCTGGAGATTCCTAAACTTGTAGGTGGTACAGCTGGGATGAACAAGGCGCCATGACAGGCAGTGGGCCCTGCTTTGGAGATGACCTCCTGAGGCCTTCTTCAATCCTGTTCTGTAGCTGGAGTATTCACAGCCCTCCAGAATCGTCCTCAGACTGACTACTGCCTAGGGTAGAAAACCCACGGTTGCGGGGTTTTTCCCCCTCAGCTCAATTTTGAGAGAATGTTCCATACTTTTCCAAGTACCAAGAGGATGCTTTTGTCCATTAATGAAACTTTGCACATGCTATGGAAAAGAAAAAAAGAAATGCAACTTATAACCAATCAATTTATTCCCACTTATGACTGGCTAGAGCCAAGACTGGCTGGGTTGGGAAAGGAGAGGGTGTGACACAGTCAGAATAACCCTCTTGTGGCAGTACAGCTATTCTAGGTACTTTTCTGAGCCCAAGGAATAGGGGCCACAGTCCAGGTACAGAGGAACTTAGGTGTTCTACCATAGAGGGCTGCTGATGCATTCCTAAACAAGAGTGGACAAGTTGAAATGGTAAGAAACTATACTAGGGTATCATGTTAGGTGGGTTAGGTGGTCACAACCACCATAGATGAGATAGATCACCCAAGCCAGAAAGACTAGTGGGGGGAGGTCTGGTCTGGGTGGTGACTGAATGAGATCAGGCCTTTCAGCCACAGAGTAAGAATACTACCGAAGTATACAGACTTTCAATCAGTCTGAAATCAGGGCCTATGAATAAAAGACCTTCTCATGAGTCTGAGAGCACCAATGAACAGAGACTCCTAAGAAATACTTCAAGGTGAATGAAAGGGAAGATACCTGGGAGTGACCAACTGACAAGTGAAGTCTGTGCCCAAGAGAACAGCCACTAGCTTTCTAAACTGCATCAGATATGTATCCAAATAGTACTTACCCTGAGCTCCCCCTTCCACTGAAGATGGCACGAGAAAAGACAGCTGATGGGGCTCCAGCTCAAGTTCCTCATTAATGGTGAAGGACAACAAATGTAGGCAGAGCTCCTTGAGGCAAACCAGCCACTTCCCTCTTTTTCCCTTGGGTTACTTGGCAGTTGTGTGAGGAGCCTCTGCAAATGCTGAGAGCTCCTCATTGCTAGTGGAGTTGCAGACTAACTGTGGAGTATCATTTTATGAAGCTACAAGAAGTTAAAAACCAACAAATCAAGCCAGGCTGTGGTGGCACATACCTTCAATACCAGTGCTTGAGAGGCAGAGGAAGGTGGATCTCTGAGTTTGAGGCCAGCCTGGTCTAGAACAACCAAAGCTACAACAACAACAACAACAAATAAACAAATAAAAACAAAAACTAACAAGTCCTGAAGGACATGGAAGGAGGTGGCATGCTGACCTCATGTAGCTAGTCAGATCTGTGTTGGTGTAGCAGTTTGAATACTTCATCCACACAGCACTCACAGCAGATAGCCCAGTTCCCAGATGTGCAAAGACAGAATGCAGCTGTAAGCTAGGGAGAGAAGGTCAGTCAGTATAGTTCAGGGAAAGAATGAGAAACAAGAAAGTAAAACTGATGAAGCACAGGACTTCAAACCTGTGCTTTATGACCCTACAGAGCTGGAGGGAACCAAACCACATGATATCCACAGTGGTACCTCCAGACACATACAGGTTTGAGGGAATTGAGCAATATAAAAATTCTATACCAGAAAAGTCTTATTAGAAAAACCTCAGGTCAAAAATCAAGATCATGAAATCCATGTCCAGAAAGTGGGACAATATCTGACGCTCCAGGAAGAGAAACTGGGGGCTTAAAGTAAATGCTGTTTAAGCTGCTCATGGTAGCACACGGTTAACAACAGCACTCAGGAGGCAGAGGCAGGTGGGTCTCTGTGAGATGACAGCCACAATGTCAGGGTGGAGAGTCCCAGGACTACAGAGTGAAACTTTGTCTCAAAAAAACATGTAATGCCATTCTCCCGTAAGTGCTTAGAAGCATGTCCTGCCTCATGGTCTGAATCATAAGCCAACATAAGGTTTTGTTATAGTGTATTTTAAAACACTCGTATCCAAGGAGGTCCCAGACCACCAAGTCTTGTAACAAGTGTACAGGACAATCCTGTTCGTGCAAAACCATAAGAATGTAGCTAAATGCATTGAAATGCAAAACCAAAAACCCAGGTGGCTTTAGTGTATCTACTGTATGAAAAGTTGGACAGAAGGGCCTCTATTTATTGTTCACTATTTAGATTTTAATAAGCATGCCTTCTGGAATTACAAGAGTAATTCTCTAAAGGAAATTTTTTAAAAAAAATTAAGAACAAGAGTTCAAGAAGGCTGAATAAAAACTACCCACGAATGGCTTTTTATACCAAATCTCAATGCACCTCATCAGCTCTTTTTCCAAGGGGTTTTGAGAGTAAATAAGAGGCAAGAGAAATGGCCACTCCAAGGCACTCTACAGAGAAACAGGCTAAAGTTTTTGAGGCCTATTAGGCTAACAAGCTACTGCTACCACAACTCCAAAGCAGCTAGGTAGCAAAGCAGAGGCACTGTTCAGAGCCTCCAAGATCTTCCCATTTGTAGTCTAAACATTACCTCTGTTCTTCTTGGGCAGGGCTGGGAATTAAAAGCAGAAAAACAAAACAAAACAAAACAAGACAGCTCCTAGGTCACAGTCTTTTGCTAATAACCAAATGACCACATGTGCAGTAAAGCAGTAAATTCTTCCCCCACCCTCCAAAATACGCTATGCAAGGCCTAGGCAGCATCAATACCCCAAGTCCTTAAGCAGAAAGCACTTGACTGTAGAAGTGATGTCCTGAACTTGAATTGCACTCCAGTATCATTGTCACTGTGTCCATCAATCAATTCAAGTTATCGCCCATCCCCAAAAGGAAAAGAAGTACTGCTCTGTTTCACAATAAAATCATCACTTCCTCTTTCTACCCCAGATCCAAGTAAACGGGGCAGAAAGGCCTTTGACAGGAGGTTCAAATGCTAACAGAGCAAACTATGCAACCACAAAGCCAACGCTCCTTTGGACATAATCAAGAACCTTCCTTTGTTGTGGCCTGATGTCTAGTCTCATCTAGTCTCATCTCTTCAAGGGAAGAACAAAGCTGACTGCTAGAGAGCGTTCCAAGTCATTGCAAATAACAGACATGGCAGGGGAAACCCTTGGCTTAATGTTTAAACATGGCAGAAGTAATGTTAACTCCTTAATAGTAGTTAAGCTGGGCACCAGCTGACTGTTGTTGTCTCACCAGGCTTTGACTTCATTCAGGTTCAGGGCGTGCTTTAGAATGATTTGTGTTTAAACAACCTTTATATAACTCCTAGCTATTAGAAATAGATCCCAATAATGTCTAGAGAAATAAAGGAAAAGAAAGGGAAGATTATGGTAAAGTTGATTATAATTGAGAATGTCTTTGTTTTTTAGTTTAGATATTTTTAAAGCCACAAACTATTATTAAAATACAGCTTTGCTACCAGAGGGAAGTGTGCATTCTAGAATGTCACATGGTGTACTCTGGTAGACTTGGGCACCACATAGGCATGCCCTCCAAAGCTTCATCCTAATACTCTCTAGCAGCCCTTTGTTTTCACATAATTAGCTGTTTTGCTCCATTCTATCAAAATAAATGAAGAGTGGAAGAAAGAGGGTGTGAGCAGAGAGAAGATAAGGGCATCTTTCCAGGAAGGCTGAGGAAGGCTACAGAAATTCCTGATGAGCAAATATCTAGTGAAGCTATTCTATGACAGTTCATTAGGCCAGCCATTAACTCGTAGGTGAAGTATTGGGTCGGCCCTGTCAGGACCCCAGGGTTCCAATTACAGAAGCACTTCTGTTAATTCTGCCTTTCAGCAGAGCAGAGGAGAAATTTCTCTGGGTTAAGGTGAGTAGAACTGGGTTTAGGGACTATGTAGGTTAGTTTTTGTCAACTTGACACAAACTATAGTCCCCTGAGAAGAGTGAACCTCAATTAAGGATTTACCTCCACCAAACTGGCTAATGGGCATGTCTGTGGGACATTTTCTTGATTCATGATTGATCTGGGGGAGTCCCAGACCACTGTGGGTGGTACCATCTCTGGGCAGGTGATTCTGAGTTGTATAAGAAAGCAAATGAATAAGCCATGGAAGTGGGCCAGTAAGCAGCATTCCACCATGGTTTCTGCTTCAGTTCTTGCCTAAAACACCTGCCCTGGCTTCCCTCCATGGCCGACTCTAACCTGTAAGCTGGATAACCTTTATATTTGGTCGGTGTTTTATTGTCAAAACAGAAAGCAAACTAGAGCAGAAACTGGTACCAGAAAGTGGGATGTCACTGTGATGGACCTGACCATGTGGTTTTTATACCTTTTGGACTGTAGGGGAGGAGAAGGGAGCAGTCAACATCCAGTGCTCTGAGTTTAATGAGCTGGTGTGAGAATCTGACAGATAATACTGAGAAAAAAAACAAGATAATGGAGTCTAGCATATGACGTTTCAGAGGGAAGCATGGGATTAAGAATCTAAGGAAGTAAAACCCATGTTTCACTGGAACTGCTAGGGAGTTGGGGCTGAAGTAACAGCTATAATGAAGAGACCAGCATCACTGAGGTGAAATCTCCTGGGAAGTATTTCCCCAGGGTCATCACATAGAAGCTGTGGTCCAGGGAAGGTCACAGCTGCATTTAACAGGGCGTAGGCGTGTGTAAAAAAGTCTCCTAATTAGCACTGATTTTGAAGACCTGAAGGAGTCATAGGAAGCAGCTGAGACTTGGTACCCATCATATCATGAAAGTCAGAAGGGCCATTGGTGAAGGTGCAGCTTGAGTTGCAGGAGAGACACCAGAACTGAAGGAGTCACAGAAAGAAGCTGAGGCTTGGAACTGGCAGAGGCCGGGAGAGAGGCCTTTGGCCTCAGCTGCAGTAGAGACCCAGCATATTAGAGCTGTCAGGACTGTGGAATGACCAAAGACAGCAGCAGGAGTGCAGCTGGCCTGACCCTCTAAGCTGTGTGTTGCTGAAGGCACAGATAAAAACGGATATGCCCAAGCCCTTTGGAGTGCCAAAGATTGTGTTTAGTCCGAGATACTAGCTAGGTATTGAGCTGCAAGATTTGGAGCTACACTGCTGGCTTTTGGTTTTGGTTAAGAATGGTTGTTTTTATGACCTGGTTCTTCCCTTTTGGACTAGAAAGTATTTAAGTTGTTTTGTTTTCCCTCCATTATATAGAAACTCAGTTAAGAGACTTCGGATATTTCAAGGAGACTGAACTTTTGAAAGTGTTTAAATTTTTTAAAGACTGGGACTTTTAGAGTTTTATTGTGTTTTATATTGTGATTATGAACATGAGATCTTTGGGATAAGCAAGTAAGTTATGGTTTAATAGTGATGTGTTTGTGTATCAAGTTGATACAGGATCAACTGTTCGAATTAATTCTGTCAACTTGACACAAACCAGAGTTACCTGAGAAAAGGTAACTTCAATTGAGGAACTGCCTCCATCACAATGGTCTGTGGAACTAGGAACATTTCCTTTCTCCCCTCCCTCCCTTCTGTTGTTGTTGTTTTTTTTTAAGACAGGGTCTCTGTTATGTAACCCTGGCTGTCCTGGAACTCACTGTGTAGATCAGCAGGCTGGCCTGGAACTCAGGATCCACCTGCCTCTGCCTCTCTACTGCTGGATTAATGTGCATGGGATTAAAGGTGGAGAGAAGCTGAGATTTATCGTCCACCGTGAAAGGCCAGAGGAGCTGTTAGTAAAAGTGCAGTCTCAGAGTAGAGACCCCAGAACTGAAGGGACATTTTCCAGGCTTGGGGGACATTTTCTTAATTAATAATTGATGTGGGAGGACCCAGCCTACTTAGGCAGTGCCATCTCTGGGCAGGTGGCCCTGGGTTTTATGAGAGCAATCTATGAAAAGCAAGGCTGCAAACAACACTTCATTGTATCTGATTCAGTTCCTGCCTTCAGAATCCTGCTTTGATTTTTCTGCCCTAACCTTCCTCAAAGAACAACAACCTGTAAAGTGAAATAACATTCCACCAACAACTAAAACAATAACATATATCTATAATCCCAGCACTAGGAAGGCAAAGGTAGGAAGATCTGGAATCCACAGCCAATCTCAGGTACATAGCAAGTGTAATGTAAGGTTATCCCTGAGCTAATAAGACTCCAACCCAAACCAACCTACCAGCCAACCAACCAACCAAAATGAGAGTAATGGCCTGGTGGCAGATTACCAGAATATTCATAAGGGCCTAGTGTTATCATTAGGTGTTCTAGACTCTAACACTTTGAAATTCTGTACTTGCCAACAGGGATTCAGTCATCAGTAAAAATGGACAGCATACACTCACTCCAAAGGTAGTGGGAAACAAAGTGTCAGGTCCTTCCATTCATGTGGATCACTGATCAAAGACAAGAAGTAACCAGTTACATGTCCAGCTCTATTATTGTTTTTGAAATTCTGTATTTGTAAAGCTCCTTTTGAGATACAGATGTCAATGTTTACATGTGAGGAAGCCAAGGCCAGGAAAGGGCTGCCTCCCACTAAGTATAACCTCTTCCAGAGTCAAGGGTCCTAAAGCCTCCCTGAGTCTGTGCTTTCATCCTCAGCTACCAACAAGCATTCACTGATGAGTTGGTGAATGGCTGAATGGTTTCTACTTAAGCAAAGTGACAATGTCATCTAAGCTTTAGCTACAGGTGACACAAACCACACCTGTATCTTTCCACATGCCTGGCCAGTGATCTACACTGGCCTTACTGCAGTCATATCAGCTACATACAGTATGTAACACTGAACTCAGCATGTCCCATCTACCCTTTTGCCTCTCTAACCATAGGCCCCTCACCTGTATCTTGCCATTTAACCAAAACATATTTATTCCTGAATCACAAGATTTTACATGTCCAGCCCTGTAGCACTAGATAGTGATCTCTGACTCCAGGGTGGTAATGTCCCAAGACCCAAGCCTCCTCGGTACAATATTCTTTCCCATTGCAGAAACCTGGGTATTGTTGGACGGTGGGTGCTAATACCCTCTTTGGATTCTCATTTCCAACATCAGAACAGCCATGCTAGTTTAACAGCAGACTTTGTGCTATACCTAGGACAGGTCTGGGCCACTAATCCCAGGACCCCCACCACCACCTAGCTAACTTCTATGTAAGCCTCCACTGGGTCACTCAAGAACTCACAATACATTCACCTATTAGAACAAAACTGGCAGACTCTAGCTCTTCTTGAGAGCCAAGAGGAAAAAGTTATAAAGAGTAAATAAGATTTGTTCTACTCAAAAGTAAGCTCTGAACTTCTAATCATGATTCATAACAAAAGGCCCTTCAAGGTGTGAACAGATGTGAAAATTTTATCTAACTGTTTAATGGTGTAAGCTCTTGGCTCTGATTCTGGCTAACTTGCTAGAGAAATCAGTGGGAAAAGGGCAACAGAATCTTAGCAAAATAAGTAAGTGTTTCTTTCTAGAAAATTAAAATGGCTCACTGAAGTGATTATTTCTTTTTCTCTAGGATGACTAATCTTCACAATATCACTTACTTAGTGAGCATATCAAATATGGGAAAGGAAACTATGATAAGAATTCTGGCTGTCTAATACTCCAGCCAAACCACTCTACCTTCTTCTGCTCCCTTATCCTTACCTGCTCTCAGGGCTCAGCACAGGGAAACCAGTAAGCTCCATTCAAGCACTACTTAAGACAAAGCCCTAGCTCTGTGATTCCTCAACAGCAATCACGAATGTACACTGGGAAAAGCTTCCTCAGTTTCTACCGGTGACTCAAGATCTCAAGTACTCTGGGTTGTAGAGTAAGAAACAGCCAACATATTTTCAGAACACATCCGTTTTTCTTGGGTTAAGCAATAGCTGGCCCATTAATAACAAGATGATTGTCTTAGCCAGGGTTTCTATTCCTGCACAAACATCATGACCAAGAAGCAAGTTGGGGAGGAAAGGGTTTATTCAGCTTACACTTCCACGTTGCTGTTTATCACCAAAGGAAGTCAGGACTGGAACTCAAGCAGGTCAAGGAGCTGATGCAGAAGCCATGGAGGGATGCTGCTTACTGGCTGGCTTGCTTCTCCTGGCTTGCTCAGCCTGCTTTCTTATAGAACCCAGAACTACCGTCCACTTCTCCTGGCTTGCTCAGCCTGCTTTCTTATAGAACCCAGAACTACCTCCACAATGGGCTGCCCCCCTCCCCCAGCACTAATTGAGAAAATTCCTTACAGGTGGATCTCATGGAAGCATTTCCTTGAGGAAGGCTCCTTTCTCTATAACTCTAGCTTGTGTCAAATTGACACAAAACCAGCCAGTACAGTGATGTTCAATACAACAGTTATGATCACATTCCCTATTATGAGGCTTACAAGACAATCTGCTCAACAGCAAAAGCCAGCATTTTACTTAAGCATTATTTTCACTCCCATTGACAGACAGCAACCCAAGAAAAGTAACCACCAAGGACCTTGTCCCCAACCCATGCCTTACAGAAAGCATGAAAAACAGAGCTTGATTCCAGAGGAGGCACACTCTCATAAAGAACTCTCTGACTTTCCTCTAAGGGTCACTGCATATACTAACAAGCCAACTGTCAACTGCTTGTTGTCTCCAACTCCTCCACACTGGTAGCCAGGAAACTACACTCTAGTTGCTCCACTGCTCCCACTAGCTGAATTGTCTGTTTCTATATTTGCTTAGAAAACTCACCTTCTATAATCAGACACCTAAATTAAATACTGCAAAGCAAAACTTTAAGTTTTATTTTATGAATTCTAAATCAAACACTTTGGAAAGATTAAGTAATGCCATTTTTTTTTAATTTCATTTATATGAGTACACTGTAGCTGTCTTCAGACACACCAGAAGAGGGCATCTTACCCCATGATCCCATTACAGATGGTTGTGAGCCACCATGTGGTTGCTAGGAATTGAACTCAGGACCTCTGGAAGAGCAGTCAGTGCTCTTAACCACTGAGCCATCTCTCCAGCCCAAGTAATGCCATTTTCAAAAAGGATTTATTTGGTTTTCTTTTCTGTACATTTATGTTTGCCTGCATTTATGTCTGTGTGAGGGTGTCGGGTCCCCTGGAAGGGGAGTTTCAGACAGTTGTGAGCTGCCATGTTGATGCTGAGAATTGAACCCAGGTCCTCTCAAAGAGCAGCCAGTGCTTGTAACCACTGAGCCATCTCTCCAACCCTACCACTTTTTCTTTTAATTGCTAAACAAACTGAAACTTTTGAAGACTCAAAAGTGGAAACTGACGAAATTCCAGAAGGTTCTTGGTAGCTTTATAACTGTCTTTAAGTTTATGATCTGCTATTTAAAAAAAAAAAGGAAATATATATTTTAATGATGTATCAGGGCTAAGGCTAATACAAAGTTCTAAAATGCACAAACTGGTGGTCTTGTTCCTAAAAATCAGAGCTTGGACACTCATTCAAGCCTTATTTTATTTTATTTTACTTATTTTTTTGGTGCTGGGACTTGAACTGAGGGCCGTAAGCACAAAGAGCTCAGCTTTATTGCTAAGTTATCTACCAGCTCCTTAAACTCAGGGTTTATTGTTGTTTTTGTTTTGTTTCTAGACAGGGTCTCATATAGCCCAGGCTGGCCTCAAACTCACTAGGTAGGCTGGCCTTGAATTCCTGATCCATTTTGCCTTCATGTATAAGGACAGAGAAAGCATGAGGCAAAACAAATGGACACCTCATTGAGGATAAATAATCTAGAATGGTTATCAGCTTCTTAGCTAAGTAACAGACACTGGTTATCCTAAGAGAAACAGTCACGGGAAGAGAGAAGAGCAATATGGTTTATTTACATACAGTATGTCTGCTTAGGACCAATGCAAGATGTAGAAATAGACCTCAGTCACCATGATTCCCATTTAAACTAAAGAATGCCAGAAACTCCACCAAGTCTGAATTCTGATTGGGCATTATGGAGGATCTTGGGAAAGAACTCAGCATCTACCAACCTGGCTCAACTGGAAGGTTGCTTAGTCTGTGTGGCCATTTGTAAGACTCACTAGGCAATAAAACACAATATGGATAGTTATTCATAGAGATAGTTTACAGAGTTTAAAAGATTTGTGTACGTATCTGTTAAAGGCAGAGGGATAGATGGAAGCTAGGAACACCTCAAGATCAGCCAAGGTCAAATGTCAGTAGTTTTTATAGAGACTGGAAGACTATTCAGGTATGGGGATGGGTTACTCCTCACATGCTAAGGCTTCTGCTCACCAGCCTCTGGGGAGGGAAAGATGAGCTTCCTTCCACAGACCGCCTCCTTTTTGACCTGTCTCCCTACCTGCTTCACCAAGCCTGCATCTTCCTTTGTGGGATGGTGCTTTCAAGATTTTAGTAATATAACCCAGGAACAAATCTTTAAAAAGTGGGAGGAAATTAACTGCTCCTAACACAAACAGGTTATCTTTTATGGAAAATCTCCAAGCCCACCTGTAGACTAGCCACTACTAGCTGCCCCTTTACAAACCAACCAGGCTAGAATGGACACCCCCCCACACACACACCCACACTGCACGTGTGCCCTGAGCAGCACCCGATTTACCTTGCTAAATAAACAAGGGGAGTCTTTGTTTAAATTTAAAAAAAAAAAAAAAAAAAGGAGAACCTGTCTCACAGGCTATGATTACATCAGCAGGGCGCTCTCATTCTCAACATCAATCCGAGCTGCTCAGGCGGCTTTGAAGCACCTCAGAGCTCGGAGCCTTTGATCTTGTGGTTCCCGCTTGCAGCAAAGCAGATACCATCACGGCGCCCAAGCAGGATCCCAGATCCTGATCACAAGGGCCAGGGCCAAGCCTTGCAGGTTGAGTCCTGACTGGCCAATGGCCATCAGCCCCCACCCCCAGCCCCTGCTAAGAACTGAAGGGCACACATTTTCTGGGGGGAGGGGAACAAGGTAGAGAAATAGCTCTAGGAAAGAGACATCACTAAATTAACATTGACCTCTAATGTGACTAGCCTTGAGGTTTTGTTTTTCAAAATATTTTTTCTCTTTACTGGAACAATTACAGAAAAAAAATATGGCTTACTTTACTTCAAAATAATACAAGAATGAGACAAGCTAAGCCAGGCTTGACAACTGCTTGAGTGAAGCCTACATGGAGGGCCACAGTTTTCTTTAGTATACATCTATGCAACTGTGTCCTACAAATGAGAGCCTGAAAATGACTATAACCTCTAACCCTGCCAGCTTTACCCTTTGCAGTCTTTTGTAAAGACACAGTCTCCCTATGAAGCATAGGCTAGCATTAGACTCCCTACCTTAGCCTCCCAGCAGCATTAAGATTACAGGGATGAATCCCCACACCCAATCTCCTCACAGATCTTTAGTAGTTTGAGACTAGATGAAGGAAGGTGAGGGTAGATCTTAGGACATTCCTACCGTATCCTATACTATTAGTAGAAAATAAAGAGTATGTAGTCCACTGAGTCCAGTTTTCCTGTACAGTCCCTGTAGAGCATAGGGGGACCCCTGTCACATCTTCACAGCAATTCACTTTGGGGAACCCAGCCATGCAGAGAACTATCCATGAATATACAACAGGAGAAGGTCCTACAATCAGCTCTGTGGGAACCAGATTAGAAATGACCCCTGAAGGAACACTCAAGTTGCTGCTTTACTTGGATAACTCCTCTCCTAAGAGCTACAGTACTTGACAAGCCGATGGATTCCCAACATCAACATAGGGAGCCAGCATGGGGCATGGTACACCCTTGGGCTGCACTACAAGGTCAACTTTGCTCCGATGATTAGCCGTGTGGTCTTGAGTAAGTAGCCTAACCTCTCTAAACTTGTTTCCACATTTTTAAATCAAGAGCTCCTAAGTTGGCACTTCCTCTGATAGACACCTGACAGGAGAATAAAACAGAAAGAAGTGCCAAAAGAAAAGGAATGAAAACGTGGTTCTTCCCTCAGGTGCAACAGAACATACCATATCCGGATCAGACAACGAAGAGCTAACTGGAAAAGGACACGAAACAGCACTACTAGGTATGTTCAAGGGCAGATCTCAGACACATAGGCCAAAAGACAGGGCACATAACACAAACTAAAAGAAAGGTTCAAGAAAACAAAGTATTTCCTCATAACAGCTAAAGGTGATTAAAATACCATACCTATAAATTAAAGAACACAAAATAATATATTATTAAATGTCAAATGAGTAGCCAGGCAAGGTTGTTCCAAGTTCAGAGATGGCAGAGACAACTCTGCTGCAATGAGCTCCAAGACAGCTTCCTGGAGGTGGCAGCTACAGCCTGGAAAGAAGGGCAGAAAGTGGTCAAAGAATGTTTGGAAGAACCATTGACTGGGATGAGAGGTCTGCAGAACACTAAACACACGCAAAGACGACTGACAGAGCAAACAGCCAAGAGATTTAGAATCTGAAGGCAGTGCATAGACCCCCAACCTATAAGCAGTAAAGAGAATATGACATCTGGCAGCAGAACAACAGACAGAAGAGGGGACCCAGGGCCCTAAGGAAAATAGATCCCTAAGGAAAAAAGTAGGTCTTCCTGCTTGAAGGAGAAGTGGCTGCCCCTCACTGAACTAGAGGGAGTCATGTGCTTGGGCTACTAGGGAGGGGGAGTCCCCCTGTGTGTACATTTAAAGAAACAAAGGGGTGAAGATGAAAAGAAACAGTTTGCAAATGAGAGCCCTCCTGCTCCTGACTTGTCATTTCTAGGCCTTTCATCTTTTCCCCTGTTTGAAATTCAGGTGGGAAGGAGGCATGTGGCCAGGACACTGAGAACCTGCCAGCCTGGCCCAGGGTCAGGTCCCATGTGTGAGTAAGGGCAAATGCGGCTAACTTTCCCAGCCCCCCACCCCCATACCCTTCAGGAGCGAAGGAGGGTCAAGGAAGGCTCTAAACTCCCTTGAAAGTGCAAACTGGTTCCAGGCTAAGGAAAGGCCAAAGCTTATAGCAAAGGCACAGGCTACTTGTCTACCCCCAACACCCAGACCTCCAACTAAGAAGTCAGTCAACTATAGTCAGAGGGAGAGAAAGGGAATTCCTATAGAAAACTAGTTCTCGTTTGTGTTTATTCAAATACAAATGGATCAATAAGCCAACTGATGAACCTGACAAAATGGCCTGAATGAACAGAGGTCAATGTTCCACTTCTTAAAAACAACTCCTGAACAAGTCTGAAGCACAGAATGAAATCCCACCTCCATCACTTACTACAGCTTCTATTTTATAACGGATAAAGGGCTAAAAGTGTGGCCCACGCTTGAAATCCTAGCACTCAGGAGACTGGTGAGGTTAGTGCTAGTCTCAACTAAATAATGAGACTCTGTCTCAAAACAAACCAACAAAACAACCAAAGAAGTAGCGTTCTAAAGTCAGTGTGATGGGGGTCTCTTTTCCAACCCTTGTACAGTAGAAACTAAAACTTTGGGCAAATCGTTTCTTCTGACCTCAGTTTTCTATCCTTGCTTATACAATGGAGACAAGAATAGTTAGCAGCCCTGAACTGTTATGGGGTGGAATAACTGAGATCATTCATGCTGCTGTTTAACACAATACATGGCAAAGATCAGCAATAAATGCTAGCCACATGGAATTATTTTTAAGTCTGCGAGCCTCATTCCTTATCTGAGAGACATAGGAAGCCATGTAAGATGTTAGAAATCCAATGAGGACATCTTCAAGGGAAGGAAGGACAGCCATCCAGGTTCAGAAGGGATCTGTGCGGCCCCTCTGTGGAAAGCAGCAGGTTGGCATTCTTCTTCAGAGTACAACAGCTGGCTTTCTTGCCCAACCCTTCCTCGGCTGCAAATACTCAGGGATTAGGAAAGCATTCAAGCCTTGTTCTGTGTCATTTCTACTCTGGCATTCTCTTTGGCCTCTTTATCCTAAATGCCATTTCTGCTCCTTAGCAGGCCTACATTACAGAAAACGCCCTGCACTTTCAAGGCCCCTACCTCAGTATTTCCACAGATCCTTGCAACACCCTTGCAGCTGACTCCATTTTACCAAAGGGAAATCCAAGGTAAAAAAGTGAGGATTTCTGACTCTGTGGTCAAATTTGCACTACTAGCCTTAGACCTGAAACAGAGATAGGATCTATGACAGGTTTCCTTTCCCAGAAGGAAGCAAGAACTGGGCTGGCTGCATTAGAACTTCACATTATACTCCAAGGTATCACTCCTGCTGGGAGGGATGGAGCAGTCCCCAGAGAGAAGGGTCTTCAAAAGGATTCCAGCAACCAAGTAAGCTGGTGGCTGCATCCTAACCATCCCTCTTGGTAAGAAAGAGTTCTTCGTGGAAAAAGAACACATGGGGTGGGAGCATGAAACTGAAACTCAAAGCTGCAAACTACAGGAGGGGAAACACTCTGCCTGAGAGATTCAGATGAAGGCTGAGCAATCAGTTCCTCAGCAAACTCGCTGGGAGAGAAGTACATTTGAGCCCCACTCCAGATTTTATTCTTCACCAGGTTTTACCCTTCACCGCATCTCCTAACACTTCAAAGGAAGTATTTTTGTACAGCCCAGGGAGGAGTGTAAACTGGCCAGCTGCTTCCAAAGCAGAGAAATTAACCCTGAAAGGGCTGCTGGCCTGGCAGCCTGGGTAGGAGGACAAGTTCATGGGGAGCAGGTCATGCGTCCCCACACTCATCAGGCCTGCCCTTTCAGACCACAGCAAGGGCACAGCTCTTAAACCACTACAGAAAGGCGCAGGGCCTAGGCTCCCCTAAGCATACAAACAGCCAGTTATAAATACCCTCTTAGGCTAGAAGGTCAAAAAACGCCGCAGTTAGCACTTCAGTGGAAACTCCAGCTAAACACACAGACCTCTTTTGCTATCTGAGCCTTCCCTGAGCCATTCTAAGAACTGCAGAGATCAGAAAGCTCCCAGGACAGAACCTGCTCCCTGACGTCTGATCTGGGGTGGCATCAATGGGCAATACAGTTTCAACAGCCTTCTAACAACACTTTCTAAACAGTGTCTGGTGGAGAGGCAACCCCTCCAGGTGTCAGATATGCCAGGATTTGGCTGACAGAAGACTCTAGGTCTTGAGGGCCTTCCTCAGAGTCTTCCCATGCTCTTGATATCCATCACTTACAGATTACTTGACCCACATTTAAAATGTCTTCTGTTACCTTTCTGAATTTTGAGGATCCTCCCCGAAATGAACACAGCACAGGACACCTCCCAGTTCACTAGTAAATTAAGTCATCCCCCACCTCCTTTTCCCGGACAAAGTCTCATGAAGCCTAGACTGGCCTCAAACTCTTTATGTAACAAGGATGAATTCAACCTCTTTATCAACCTCTGATCCCTGCCTTCCCATTTCCTGAGTTCTAGGATTACAGTCATTTGCCACTACGTCTGGCCCTTTGTGCATGTTAGGAAAGCATTCTCCAACTTAGTTACACACGCAGCCACGACTTAAGTCTGTGAGTTGGAAGTTGGCAGTGAAACCAGCCTGGGCCTCTCTCAAGAGTACATAATCTTACTATCTCTCCTGTTTTTCTTTAATTGCCATCACTCCATCACAAAGACTATGGACTCTAACTAGAAACTCCATGTCATTTCACCAAGCTATTCAATTCTGTATAGCACCAGGTGAGACCTCCGAAGCACTCAAGTGGGGGCCACCTCCTGTCACCTGGCTGATGCTACTAGGCAATCAGCAACAGCAGATAAATGTTAGCCCCATCCCACTGGCAAAGGCAACCTATAATTTACTGAGACTGAAATGTAAGCTATAAATAGCTGGTGTTTTTAATGTTGTCAGGCCTCCAGAAGAGAGGGGGCCTAACAGCTGGGGGTGGGGGTCGGGGATCTGGGGTTCAAAGGGCTAGAATTTGGAAATCCTGGGCGGCGCAGTCAAAGCATCTTCAAGACTGTTACTTCAAGAGTGTTGCACTCTGTCTCATGGCACTACAAGGAGAACGACTGTTCCAACTATCAATCAGGGTTTCCAAACCACAGGTTAGCAGTGGAGCACCAAGTGTTTTTTAACGGACACTCCACACAATTCAACAGCAAAGGAGAATGGGAGTATAGCTCAGTGGTAAAGCACCGAGCTTTGCCCTGGCTCTGGGTTGTATCCCCAGCATGGAGGGAACAATATGCTGCTGTTCCTACTTCACTTAGGCTTCTAAAACACATGGATGTCCCTGCTTAAATCAGCACAAGGTAATTAAGAGGATTCATTTAGCCATTCGACAAGCTTTTTTCTGAACTTTACTTTTAGTACAAAGAACAAAGAAGAGCCTTTTGATAATTCCTAATAGAGAAGATGGGTGATGAAAGTAAACTATTCCCAAAATAAAGAGGAAACCTTATGGTATTGAATCTAATTACACTACAGGTTGGCATAAAACTATGTGACTAAAAAGTTATGTTCAATAACTGACTTCTAAGCTCTCCAGACACAATCAGACTTTAAAACAAAACAAAAACACTCTACGCCCATTTGTTCTTTTGAAGTAACTATCCCCAAAGATTTTCTAAAACTGAAGGTGATGAGGAAGGCAGAAGAGTGGTGAGTGAATGTGGCCTTGGGTGCTTTCCTCTAAACACAGCTGCCTTCATCGAAATGCCCAGTTGGCGTCAGGCTCAAGGCTGCTGGGTAAAGCTGCAGTGGGTGATTACTCGACCATCCCATAGTGCAAGTCATCTGTTAGTTGTCACACAAACTCAGGCAAGTGAAGGTGATAGCTGCAACTCAAACTCTGCACCCCCACCACACACTGCATCTCCTCTCTTTCAGTTATCACTAAACTGTCTTCTTGCCGTAGAACATTAGAATGGCTACTATATGGACCATATCAAGCGGTCCACAGTCCTTCCTCAACGAAACAAAGTCCCAGTTTCAAGATGAGGAGGGACCCCAAAACCATCTCCTATGAAGAACAGAAAGAACTTGGGGTACTCAGCAATGAGAAACCAGTTTTACTGGTTTTATTGATGAAAAGAGAAGTAACAGGGGTTCAGACCTTCAAAAGCCTGGAGGGTCAACACACCTTAGTAACTGTTGCAGGTTAAATTGTGTCTCTTGAAGTTAGTATGAAGCCAAGCAAGCATGAGGGTAAATGCCTTTGATAGCAGCACTGCCTCCTGAAAGGCAGAAGCAGGCAGATCTCTGTGAACATGATGCCAGCCCGGCCTACATACAGAGTTCTAGGACAGACAGGACTACATAGAGAGACACTGTCTCAAAAAACAACAAACAAAATTAATATGAAGGTCTCCTAGCACTTGAGAACATGACTATTTGCTAGAATCTTACAGAGACAGTAATGCTAGAATAGTCTTGATACAGTTTTATTTTTTAATTATGTGCATATTTGTTTGTGTGTGTGTACATGAATGCAGGTGTCCACGGGGGCTGGTAGCATCAGATCATCTCACCACAAGCCAGAGTTACACCTGATATGGTCACTAGGAATTGAGGTCCTCTGCAAGGACAGTCTGAACTCTTAACCAGTGAACCATCTCTCTAGCCATAGTGATTGCAATGTTTATAGAAGGAAAATCTGCACAGTGAGAGGAGAATAGTGAGACTCCTGTCTGGTTAGCTTTAATTATCAACTTGACTGAATTTAGAAGTACCTAAGAGACTGACAAGGCATATAGAGATGTGCCATACTAATGTTTCTAGAAGGATTACTGGAAGGGAGAAGATCCACACTGGACATACATGGCACCATCCATGGACTTGGGACTGCAGACTGAAGAGAAGAAAAGAGTAGAAAAGCCAGCACTCTCTGCTTCCTGACTGTCATGCTGTAATTCTACCAGGCTTTCCATAGCAGGATGGACTGCAGCTTCTGAAACCATGAACCCAAAGAAATCTTTCCTCTTCCAGTTGTTCTCTAGGGTACTCTGGTCAGTGGTGTGATACAAGAATAATCAGTAATAACACAGCTCTCATTTTCTAAGCCATGGAGAGAGGGCCCAGAAGAAACCAACTCTGCCATCACCCTGTTCCTGAACTTCTAGCCTCCAGAACTGTAAAAAAAAATAAATGTGCCTACTTTTCAACCTACCCAGTCTTCACTACTTGTTATGCCTGCCCAAAAATACACACTAGGAGGTAGCTGTGGGAGAATGAAGCATTTAATCCTACTTGGGGGTGTGGGGGGGAAGGCTTTGTAACAATCAGCTCTCTGCAAATAGATGGTGAGGGAGAACATTGACATTCTGTAAAGAAACAGAGCGCTGGGGAGTCAGCTGCTGCTGATATGGGGGGGGCAGAGAAGAGTGGGAAGGAATAAGAAGATTATGGTGCACACCTTCTACATTCCCAACAACACTTGGGAGGCAGAGACAAGCAGCTCTCTTTGGGTGATGCCAGCCCAGTGCAGGCTAGCAAAGGCTACAGTGAAACCCTGACTCAAAAAACAGGGGGTGTGCACTAAGTCAACACTCTATTAAATACAGGACTTAGTTGGAGAATTTAAACTTCTCACCTCAGAGTTTATCCCCTTTGAGCCTCAGAGAGGAATATCTAATCTAGCCAAGCTTGTGCCATATACTCTTTCTAAATTTCATGCATTCATTAAGGTAGACAAGTCTGGAAAATGCGTCCATTCAATTCAGCTTAGCACCTCCAAGGTGCTCAGGACTTCAGAAACAGACCACCAAACTTACAGCATGGAATTAAATTTGGGAAACATGGCCACACCAACCAACCTCAAGATGGTTGTAACCCAACAAAGTGAGGCTTGAATATCAGCCAGTGATCCTTACAGGTTATCACACACACACACACACACACAACCTGAAAACAGTTTGCTAAATTGTCACAATAAAGGCCACCTCTACTTCTTACTATCCCTATCCCCTAAAATGCCACAGAACAAGTTTGAGTCCAGGGCTAGGATCACTTTGGGATTATGTCATTTGCTCTTGCAGGGCATGGCTTCTATTTCCTTGAATATCATCACTCACAAAGATCATGATCTGCTGAGTTAAAATGAAAAAGCACTCCCATCATCTTTGAAAGGTGTGTCCTTGGTTCTAGCTGGTGGTGACTGTATATCCCAGGGCATTTAAGGTATAAGTGGATGTGCTCTTGTCCTGTCCTACTCATAATACAGCAGGCACAAACCTAAGCCAGCTTAACATTCCTAGGTACAGAGTTCAGAATCTTTCCAAGTCCTTTGGGTTCCTTAAGAAAAAGTTTTGTGATCAAGTACATTTGAGGGATGCCAGATTAAACAGATTTTTTTTTTCTCTATGGGACTTTTAGGAAACTATGATAAACATAATTTATCAAAGAGAGTTCATACTGCAGTGTTGGTATCTTTTAGAAGATACCTTGAGAAAAGCTCATCTTGGGCACACTTCACAGAAACCCACACATGGCTTAGAAAGTCCGCATCAAGAGTAGGCATTGGACTGGGCAGCGGTGGCACATGCCTTTAATCCCAGCACTCGGGAGGCAGAGGCAGGTGGATTTCTGAGTTCGAGGCCAGCCTGGTCTACAGTGTGAGTTCCAGGACAGCCAGGGCTACATAGAGAAACCCTGTCTCGGGGTGGGGTGGGGTGGGGTGGGGTGGGGTGAGAGTGGGCATTGTAGAATACACTTTTAATCCCAGCACTAGGGAGGCAGGGGCAGATCTCTGAGTTCAAGCTCAGTGAGCTCCATGATAGCCAAGACTCTATAGAGACCCTGTCTCAAAAACACAAACAAAAAAAAAGTATGCATCTATTTAAATACCGGTGTCCTGAAATTTTATAATTTCCCAATCCAAAATAAATCAAGCCACTTCAGGATGGGAGAATGGCTCCATGGTTAAAAGCACATATTGCTCTTTCAGAGGACCCAAGTTTGCTTCCTAGAACCCAAGTCTCAAGACTCAAAACTGCCTGTAACTCTTTACTTTCCTTCTTTTTTTTTCCTTTAAGATTTATGTATTTTATGTTTGTGAGTTTAGTGCCATTCTCCTCGGACACACCAGAGGAGGGCATCAGATCCTATTACAGATGGTTGCTAGGGATTGAACTCAGGGCCTCTGGAAGGACAGCCTGTGCTCTTAACCGCTGAGCCATCTCTCCAGCCCCTCCCTGCCTGTAACTCTTAAATGAAAGGATCTGACACCCTGTTCTGGCCCTGTTGGCACCTGCACTCATGTGGCAGATACAGACATATACACACGAATAAAAATGAATTCATCTTAAATCAAGGCACTCAGTAAAAATCCAAGTTATCAAGAACTAGAAAATTGTGTCCTTGGGCCTAGAAGTCTTTGCCCAGGCCCAAAAGAACTAAGTCTCCCAGGCTCTCTGAGACACTAGAAAAGGCCAGGAAAGCTTCCACCTCACTTTCCTGAATGACCCTGTAAGGATGGAGCTAACAGAAGGGCTTTTAGACTCCCAGCTGTAATCTAGCACAGTTAAAAGATAAGGATCAACTATAATCCAACACAGATAAAAAATAAGAGATAATAATCAAGGTTTTGGGAGTGATCTTGTAATGTTGCTGTTGTTTTGTTTTTTAAGGGGAAAGGAGTAGGCAGAAGTAAAGTAAAGACCAGTGGAGCTGGCACTGTGAGAAGCAGGGTAAGAGGAAGACCGCCTGTACTGGCCTGGTTCATTCTGCACCTCTTGCCCTAAATAAAAAAGCTGACCCGTGCGTTGGTTCTGGCTAGAACAAGCACTGTTTCTGGAACAGCTCCACCTTGGTTACGTGTTTCTACTTTAAACATTCCACAGTTGCTGAAGGCCTCCCAGGAGCATCTGCTCCTGTTTCTCCTGCAGGAAAGTGTGTGTTTAGTTTGATTACAACTTTGAAGAGGGATAGAAATTCTGGCTCTGAAGAATTTAATGGCGAGCCCTTCTCTTACATAATTTGTAAACAAACAGAGTTTATCCCAGTGTGGCTCATTTGGCTCACTAGCTGTATTTAAAAAAAAAAAATCCTCATTCAGTTTAGAGAAGCCACAATAACACCCATCAATATCCAGAAAAATGTCCAAACCAGCCTATCACTCTACTGCCTAATCTTAAGGCTAAGGATGGGACATGCTTATAAGCTCTCTGTTAAAACCATTGACATCCCCAGACTGAAGGGCGAGGAGCAGAACATGAAAGGCGCCTGATGAACTAACTGCTCTCCAGAAGTCTCCATGGTCTATTTTCAAAACATCCAAAAATAAGTTGAGCCAAGGTCAAATGCTACACAACAGCAATTTTCTGCCAAGGTGTTGTGAATGGCTAAGTGTACAAGTAGAGAGCAATTTGTTACAAATAACACAAAAAGCCAAGCTGTCCTATTTATCTTTAATAAAGTGAATTTAAGGCTGTCACAAGAACGTGACTCCCTGACATTCCAAATTCTTTTCTTCCTAGGAGTAACTGCTGGAACAGCCCTGCACACTGCAGGGCAGGAGGGAGGTCAAGGCATCATAACCACAGCACTAAACATGCATGCCATGTCTTCTGCCCGAGCGGCTCACCTCTGCCTTGTCGAATTCATAGCCACCCCTACCTTCTAAGCTCTATGTCCTCCTTCCTGCCTCTCTTGTTTGGTGCTCTCTCCAACTTAGATGAAATCCAGCTACAGATCCCCTACTCCTGGCAGGACTCTGACTTGAGGCCACATGCCTGTCAGTCTACAGATGGCAGGACTAAGGATCAGTAGAGAAGAGCTGGTTCCCCCTTAGGTCTCATTTCACTGTCATGATTCTGACCATGCCTCACATGGTCTTTCCTTTCTCCTGCTTTGCCCTGAGCTTATCCACACCAGATGACTCTGATACACACAGCAAAAATAAGCCCCTACTGAGTGGCAACCCAGCCTGGATCTCAGCAAAGGAAGTGGGGTATCAAGGACAAATCCAAGAACAGGCCTTCCTTAAATGAGGCACAGACCAGGACCATTCTCTGGTTTCTAGATACACCCTTTTGGCCTCAGGCATGTAGCACTCTGCCTCTGTAAGTAACACTGCAACCACCTAAAGTTCCTATCTTTTCCAATGACCAATCAGTCCACCCCAGAAGATACCCAAGAAGAGACCAACCATGCCATTAGCACTATCAGAAAACCACAAGCTCTACATCCATGAACCTTCTCTAGGAAAGAGGTCATTAGGGTTTGGGCTCAGAACAATGAGGCCAGACATACCTTGAAACACCCCAGGCTGCTGCAAATTTCCTATCTGTGTATCCAAATAATACACTACAAGACTCAGGAAAGCTTTCATCCACAAAGAGAAGAAAGAAACGTTCCTTTGCTTTCTTCCTGTCTTTCAGATCTAAACAAGTGGAGGACCCCAGACACCAGATTTCCTAACATTTTTTTTTTTATGAAATGAGGAAAGTGCATAGCTCTAGCAAAGGTGCTATCTTCTCCTAAGAACTGCATCTCTAAGAACGCAAGCATGCAGATCCAATTTGTAAAACTATTCCATACCTGCTAGGGTGAGTTTTGGCTTGGTTTGAGGATTTTCACAAAAATCATCCTGGTCTAAAGGATCTAAATGGAAAATCCATACAGAGTGGGATTGATACACAGAGCCCTTAGGAAGAGTCCCAGATTCAAAGCTGTTGGCTCGTGTTGCTGCTCATTCCCAACTGGCAAAGTTCCCCGAACAACAAAGAGTTAAGAGCACAAAAGCCTTTCTAGCAGAGCTTTAGAAAACAATTCAAAATTCAAAAACAATCATCTTCATTTAAAAATACCAACTAAGATACCAGGCTTTACCTGGGGATCAGGGGCCACACCATCAGCGTCATCTTTGCTCCCACAGACTAAATGCACACCAGTTTTTAAACCTCAGTGGAAAGCAAGGTCGATCACTGCTCTGTGAATGCAAGCCTTTCCCTTTTCTTCAGCAAACACAAACTACACCCAACTGATAGAACAGCCAACAATCCAGCTAAGCATGAAGAGGGGTAATGCAGAAAGGATTTTGCTTCTATTACTATTTTGAGGGAAGGATGCACACAGGCACATAGGTACTTAATGATACAGAGCAAACTGATACTCTGTACATCACTGGAAATGTAAACCTCAGAGGCTGGAGATATGGCTCAGTGGATAAGAGCATATACTGCTTTTCCAGGACCTGAGTTTGATTCCTAGCACTCAATGTCAGGTAGCTCACAAATGCTTCTAACTCCAGCTCCAAGAGAATGTGACTCCCTCTATGGTCACATGCACTAGTGGCAACAAACACAAATATTCACATAATTTAAAATAATAAATCTTTAGCCAGGTGTGGTGGTGCACACCTCTCATCCCAGGACTTAGGAGGCAGAGGCAGGCAGATCTTTGAGTTCAAGGCCAGACTGGTCTACAGAGTGAGTTCCAGGACAGCCAGGGCTACATAGAGAAGCCCTGTCTTGGAAAAACAAAACAAAACAAAAAATAAATCTTTAAAAGAGAAAGAAACACAAATCACCACCACACATGGGCCCCATGGTACTAAATAGATCCTCTTGGTCTACTTTTTACTCAAATGTTACTAGTTAGTGATAGCCACATTATCTACTCTGACAGACTTGCACAGTAGACAATACTATTTCAGAGTTGTTTTCTAGCTTTCCAACTAGACAGGAAAAACAAAGAAATGACCTTAAGTCTATTTTAGGGAGCTTACAGAAATAATAGCAACTGATTTTCATGTGTCTTCTGGTCTAAGTTAAATATGTTCCCAATCAACTGAACAAATGAAAAGTACACTGCCTGGCCCAGTCTATCATGCAGTCATCTCTCACTGTGAGCAAGAAGCCAGGGATACAGCACAGGCCTATGTGTCAGCACTGTCAATGGCTGAAATCATGGAGCCTTGCAGAGAAAATGGCTACAGGTTGTAACCGAATCTGAACATGGTGATGGTAGGAAAATCAAATCAAAGTAAAATCTTATCAACAAATCCCCAAAGAACCAGACTTTGAGAAAGCTGGTTCCAAAGGACACCAGCTGGGCACTGAGGGGAACCAAACTGTCACCACCTGCTTCCTTGGCAAGTTTCAAGTACATTCAAGTATTGTAAGGTTCTTATATAAAAGAGACTAGAAAATTTAAGGAAATTAGATGAAATTAAATAGTTGAATGATAGCACAGGGCCATACAAGATAAACTATTAACTAAAGTGTATCTGTACTATTTGGCACCTTGGGATTTTATTTCACTTCAGGAAATCTTTCTTCAGGTAGCAATTAATAGTTCAGCTCAAATTCTCCTAGGAGGGAAATGGACACACGACCAACACAGTGGTTCCACCTAGCATCATCTGGCTTCAAGGGGGCCTCTAAGGCATCTGCTTAAAGATGATATAAAGCTCTCTATCAGTGCTCTGTCCTGGGTCCCTGTTGCAAATGACAGACCTCCAAGCTTAGCTGCCATGGTATCTTCTAATGACTGATATGCTGTCCTCCCACAGGACTATCAACTCCTTCTAACAATGACAATTTGGTGACACCAAGTGACCAATATATTATTTCATTTAAGCTTTATAATTCTTCTGAGGTAGAAGCTTAATGGCCCATGTTACTGATAGGAAAACAGTTCACAGAGGTTGGAAGATTGCTGGCAGTGGCAAAGTCGGCGACACCTATCTGGCACCAGTGTGGCTCTTATATGGCAAAAACCTGTCAGCTCTGAACTCTCAGGACATAACACACAGGAGATTTTAGCCTCTTTTAAAACCTGTAAGAGCCTAGCAGACCACCACTGTATACACTGACCCAGAACTACCATGCAGTAAAGCTACACAGTCCTGAGTTCCAGCTCGTTACAGCTGTGGTAAATCGCACTGCCCTTTTGGTGTCCTCATCCAAAAACATGGGAGGAAACGTCATCATTCAGAATCCTCCTGAAGATCTGGGGACACAGTGAAAAAGCCCAAGGACAGTGTCTTAACAGAGTATCCATTCATTCAGACATTTCATCAACCACCTACTTGACCTTCAGCCCCACAAAGCTACCATGTAGTAGCAGGCAGAGCCAGCAGTGCTGAAGGAAGTCATGAAGTGTCTCAGTTTCTGCCTGTCCCAGCCAGGTAAGTAACAAAGAGCCAAGAGTTCAAAAACTTGGATTGTTTCACAAGCAGAATGTTTACCTGAGCCTACACTGACAGGCTGCTGTCCTCTCTCTCTGCCACATGTTTTCATTGGTACAAAGTTTCTTTATTTTTCTTAGTGGCTTAACAAGTCTCTACACTATATCCTTGTTTATCCCATTCCTGAGCCTTAAGTCTTTGATTCTCTAGTATTTTAGGCAAGTCTAGTACAGCCACATGAAGCAAGCCTACAATCAAGAGACCATTATCTCCAAGGGTCCATTACAAGTCACACCTTCTAGAGATTCAGACAATGCAGGCAGGCAGAGCAAGACATGGCCACTGATCATCTTCCACAAAAACTGTACAAGGCGCCACACCAGTCTGAACACCTTCAGGTTGCCAGAAAACAGATTCCCAAAAGGAACTCTGAATTTAGAAGGTCAAGGGACAAACAGAAGTGCCTCAAGCAATCTCAAGTGGGCCGTATAATACAGAGGGGATAGCCTTCACTGAAGAGGCAAAAAGAAGTTGGCCCCCTGTGTGTGAGTGCAGCCAGAGTCTTCATCAAGGCTGCAGAGCAAGCAAAAATAAACCAGCAGGACAAGAAGAAAGCTGTTGCATGAGGAATAACTTTTGCTCCAGTTTTTTTTAAAAAAAAAAAAAAGAGCAAGACAGAAGAAGAGAAAAAGAAAGCACATACTGAAATGATCTAAAGCTGCCTATAAATATTTGGGAACATCAAAGGCAGTCCTGTTAAATTAAAAATGCTGTCACACAGATAGGAACTAGCCTCTAGCACTGCCAGCTTCAACATGTGAGCCTGTGATCTGAGGAGCGAGGGCTCAGCTCCTCAAGAAATCTGATTCACTAAAGAAAAAAGTGAACAAGCAGTTGAGTTTTAATAAGGGCATTAAATACCTTAGGAATGAGCTAATTAGAGTTTAACTCTTTCAAGATTGTCGGAGCTCTTAAGAATGCTGTAAAGTAAGCTCCCTCCAGAATCTAGTTAAATTGTGCTTGAAACTTGCGTCGTAAAGAAAGTATTAAAATGGCACCTTAGGACTTCCACAAGTCGGCCCAGACATGACAGGCAGAGGCTATCTGGGAAGCTACAGAACTGTTTTCTAGAGTGACGTAAGGAAGGTAAGGCTGCATACTTGGTTAGAGGCAGGTTTGTCTTTTGTGTTTTGGTTTTTTTTTTTTTCTCATATAGATAGGAACAAACTATAATATTGGGTATGAACCCTGTGAATTTCCCTTAACTCAGCAGACTCTGTGGACAGATTCAGGGTGTCAGGTAGGAAGGCCTGCTGACATCATTTATTCCCTCACTACACACAAAATTATAGCTGATCCTCACAGACACATTCAAGGTCACTAACAGAAGTCACCCAACGGTTTTCCTTACACGTAGCCTCAATCAGAATCCCAAGAATTCCCAGTCAGTAAAGTTCCATTCTAACAGCAGACCCTTTCCTGAGCCTTGAAAAGAACAAGTGAAGTATGGTGAAGCACACCTCTAATCCCAGCACCTGGGAGTGGAGGCAAGAGGATCAATAGTTTAAGGTCATCCTTCGCTACATAGCAAGTAGAAAGCCAGTCTGAGCTACAAGAGACCCTGTCTTAAAATCCACACACCCTTCACGGGCAAGAAGTAGGTGGGCAGTAATGAAAATCACCTTCTCCATTCTAGGAGAGGAATGCACTGCTTGCCTTTGAGGATGGGCATAGAGGACAGAGAGAGAAGAGGAGATTTTAAAAGCCCACAATGCACTCCAATCATTCCCATTTTTAGAAAAAGCCAATGTGTCTAATTTGGAAGGGGGAATAAGATTAATAAACTATTTGCTTTGGCAAATTTCATGCTGGACTGAACCAAGTGCTAAAGTCAGTTATGTCTGCCACATAATTAGGCCCACAGTGTGGCCTCAATATACCACAGCTCTCCCAGTGCTCTAAAGGGCAGATCAACCACTCTGCTTTCCTTTAGAGCAGCAGACCTCAGGACTCAGGAACAAGAGACAAGGAAGCACAAAGGATGCATCACACTTCCTGCCCAATTGAGAGACAGCAGACAGACAGACAGGCACCAGGCAGGCAGGCAGAGAGAGAGAAAGAGAGAGAGAGAGAGAGACAGAGAGAGAGAGAGAGAGAGAGAGAGAGAGAGAGAGAGAGAGAGAGGTGTCACTACTCAGTCAGTGTTATCTTTTGGGCTTTAGAGTAAAAATGATCAACCACTGGGAACCACAGCACAAAGTAAGGCACATGTGGAAAATGTCTCAAAACTATGTCTGATATTTTCATTCTCACCCTGACTCAACATCCACTGCATACTGTAACTCAAGTTATCCTTAAGACAAATCTTGGAAGGATGAAGAAACAGATCCAGAGAAGCAAAGCCCATTTGCTACATGCTGCAGGAGTCTTCCTCTAACCATATTGCTATCAAAGCAGCTGTGATAATTACATGAGTTCTTCACAAGGTTGGGCCCATCAGCCCTCATTAGGAAGTGCCATGAGGCTTGTAAGGCTCATAAGGGACAGGAGACTGTGGGCTCATCCCTTCTCAATAATATACAGGCAGTTAACAACTCCAACACACACACACACACACCAAACCAATCAATCCAAATCAATAAGCAAACATCCTTAGTGGTGTAGATACCTATAAGTTGCTCATGCTCTTGAAAATAAGCCTTTACTCGTCCTCTGATAGTGGTTCACCAAGCTAGAACTGGGTGGAATTATCTCTTTGACCTGTTGTAGCCCTATGTGTCAGTGGTAAACAGAAACAGACTCTCCAGGAAAAGTCAAGCAATATCACAGTAGTAATAGTCAGTGTAAGAATGTAGAACCAGACAGTCTGACCCCAGACAAGGCATTGAGCAGACTTTCCCTTTATCAAAGGAAACACATAACTGCAGCGCTCTACAGAACTCACAACAGGTTATAAGGAACCTGACCGACACTGGTCTAACAGCTATACTAATGCTGATGATGTAAGCATCCCTCCAAGTCTTCAGGTACAGCTGGCTAACTGTATAGTTACCAAGAACTATACAGTTCTTGGTATACATAGACTTTATATACAAGTCAGATTACTCCAAAACTTAATTTGCAAGTAATGATTAAGAATAAGTATTTTCACCAGACATGGTGGAGCATTCCTTTAATCCAATCACTGTGATCCCTGCTCTCAGGAGGCAGAGCAGGTAGATTTCAGAGTTCAAGGCCAACCTTGTCTATAGAATAAGTTCCAGGACAGCCAGGGCTACACAGATAAACTCTGTCTTGAGGGGGGAAAACAAAACAAACAAACAAACAAACAAAAAACATATTTTCAGCTGGGGATGGTAGGGCACACTTTTAATCCCAGCACTCAAGAGGCAGAGGCAGGAGGATTTCTATGAGTTCCAGGACAGCCAGAGCTGTCTTAAAAAACCAAAATAATACAAAATATGTTCCCAAATTCTGAGGATTCCATGCATTAGTCAGCTTATGTTCAAAAGGTTGGCACAAAGTGTTTCAAAAAGCAGACAAAGCAGATGCCAAGCCTATATACTAAATCTATGACATTCCCCTCAGTGTCTATTTCCTCATTTTACATACATGGTTCCCTGGTTTTCTAGGAAGGAACCTCAGAAATCAGAAGCAGCAAAGCAAAGACTTGGAAGTGACAACGTATAGACAGGTGCAACACCACCCACAGGGAGAGAGACATCTCAAGGGCACCCAGCCTGAGCATGGCACAACATTAATGGATGTTCTGCACATCTGTCCTCATCCTAAACCCAAAATAGATTCTTGTAATCTTCACAGAGGCCCTTTGGGAAGGGTGTTTCTTTCTAATATAGTGTCAGAGTAGATTCTGTTATAACAAGCAAAAATTATGTGTGGCCAATCCAAGCAGTGAGGAGACTTGAGGACAAATACCTCCACATGACAAACTGCCTGGGCTGTTGAACCTGGACAGAGTGCAGTCTCCAGTGGCTCTCAGGCCTTTTGAAGGGAGGTGCGACATAGGACTGCTACCAGCAACTCCCTGCCTGCACCCTTGGATTCTATCTGGCTTCTTAGGCCTGATCAATTCTCTCTGACACGAAGTGCCATGCAGGACACCATCTGTTTTGTAGTTTATCCCAAATACTAGCTTTCCTGACAGCTGAGGGCAGGAAAACATAAGATCCCATTTATAGCCAGGCCTGGTAAGAGAGGTCTGTCATCCCAGCTACTAGGCAGGCTGAGGCAGGAGGATCAACATGCAAGGCCAGCCTGGGTTACATAGTGAATTACAGGCTAGACCAGACTAGAGTGAGACCCTAGCTCAAAAGGAACAACAAAAACATTCCAGCTACAGACATAGTGTCCTGATACACAAAAACATTCCAGGTACAGCCATAGTGTCCTGATACACAAAAACATCCAGCTACAGCCATAGTGTCCTGATACACAAAAGCATCCCAGCTACAGCCATAGTGTCCTGATACACAAAAGCATCCAGCTACAG
>JADRCH010000051.1:9722882-9736353 GCA_019843965.1 Rhynchomys soricoides
CCAGCTACAGCCATAGTGTCCTGATACACAAAAGCATCCAGCTACAGCCATAGTGTCCTGATACACAAAAGCATCCAGCTACAGCCATAGTGTCCTGATACACAAAAGCATCCCAGCTACAGCCATAGTGTCCTGATACACAAAAGCATCCAGCTACAGCCATAGTGTCCTGACACACAAAAGCATCCAGCTACAGCCACAGTGTCCTGAAACACACAGAGAGGGAGGCCCTTCTGGTGCAGGAGGGAAGGGAAGAGATGAGACTCAGGAGCAGTGGGGCAGAGCCATCCACCCTTTCTCGTGTTCTACTCCCTCTCCTCCATCAGTGATCACTACATTGGTGGTACCAGAGGACAAGGATATTGGGGACAGGGGGATTAATAATATTAGCTATAAGAGATTAATTTATCCCAACATGTAAAATACACATTAATCAGAATTTCAATATAGATCATTCCCAGATTTACACAAAGGCAATTAATTAAAACAAGCTTGCAAAAAAAAATAATAATTTAATGCTGTCAAGTACGCAAAAGAAAATTCTGAGGCTTTCAGGGATGGCATGACAGCTCACCAGTTAAGAACACTGCTGCTCTTCCCAGAGGGTCCATGTTCAATTCCTAACACCGACATGGTAGATCACAATCTTCTGTAACTCCAGTTCCAGGGGCTCTGACATCCTCTTCTGACCCCCAAAGGCAACAGGCATGCACATGGGACACAGACATACATGCAGACAAAACATTCAAACACATTAAAAAATGTGTGTGTGAGAGTGTGTGCGTGCGCGCGTGTGTGTAACTGAACTGAGTTCTAAAGTTTTCTACATCTCTTTGATGGGAATCGCTTTACTTGAAATATCCAAAACTATTCTGCCTCCACACCATGAACTGTTTTAGAGTCTCCCCTTTCCAAAAAACAAGGTTGGCATAGCAACCAAGGCCAGTCACCATGGTCCCTAACCACATCCGTTGAGGCTTGGCATGCTGAAACGTGTGCCAACTCTGTTGTCTGTAGGGCACTCCTGGCCACATTATATAGCAAGTTATAATCAAGTAAAAAACCTTCACATTCGTATAGAATACAGCTCCACATAAATATTCATTAAATGTGAGAACCTATGGTGATGAAATGTTGAGACTGCAAATTTAAACATAAGAATCAGGAAATGCAAAAACTACCACTGCCTCTGCAACCTGAAATCATCCACACTGCACATTCAACACCAACCAGGACATATGTGTCCTAGACGTTTAAATCTAGTAACACCAAAACTTCAAAACCGTGTATTTATCTGTCCACTTAATAACTAGAGCAAGGGTAGCATTTATTGATGGGCATTGGAACATATCTGGAATAGACATGCCACAGAAAAGCAGCCATGAAAATCCTCTAACACAAGTAAAATATCGCTTCTGGAATAGTCCTGAAGACATTGGTGCCCATGTGTCCCACACTATTCCATACAAAACAGCAAGAAAAAAAAAAAAGAAAGAAAACCTTAGCATTCCAACAAGTACAATGAAGCAATAATTTCATAATTTTCTGATTATAGAGGTCCCATAGAGTAAAAACGATAAAACTGAGGTCTAAGGTTAATACATAGTTCCCCAGGAACAAAATTGTCATCCTTTGATCAAGGCACATGACACAGCTTCCAAAGGGGCAAAAATTATTTGAGGAACATAAAGCATATATTTAAGAACTCACTATAGCTGCTACTGGCAGGTCACTCAAGAGCAGTTTCCCCAAAGCACCAGGTTTTGTTGTTGTTTTTAAGTTTAGTGAGTCAGTGACGCTTAAATATACTAATTTAAATAAATAAACCCTTAAAGTCTAGAGTCAGGCTGAATGCTTGCTTCTCCAGCAAGTTCACAACACATGCCAGTCAGTCACATTATAGGCTGGGAGGAGGTAGAGGGTGTGTGTCAAAGAGAGCACAAGCAAGGTGGAGGTTTCATTTGGTTGGATGATGTTGGTTGGTTTTTGTTTGTTGGCTGACTGGTTTTGACATAAGTTAGCCTCACTCATGATACTTCTCTTTCAACCTTCTTCATGCTAGGATCACAGGAGAACGCTATCACACTCAATAGGGTGAAATTATTTTAAGAGTCTGATCTACCCCAACGATTTGGAAGACCAGAACACACTCATGTCTGAAAACCGCTTCTGAACAGTTTGTACAATTACAGACAGCTCTGTCACAGGCTGTCTTACCCTACACTAACCCCCCTCCCGGTGTTACTCCAAAGCACTAGATCTAGAAGCATTTTAGTTCAGTAATTATCTTAAAGGTGTACAAGCAAAGCACTAGAGGGATGGAGTGCTCTGCGTCAAGGGCTATGCCAAAGGAACTAGAAAGCACTAGATGGGACGGACTATGGTTTCATATGGGAGCTGAGAAAAGGTAAAAAGAATCAAAGGCAAGATGGCCAGGAATGCTGAAACACAGCAGTGTTTTCAGCAGGAGGGCAATGGTAAGGAAAGCGCAAGTGAAGACAGCACAGGACCCATCCTTTAGAGACCAGTCGAGGATTCTGACCAAGGGCTGACGTGCACAGAAGTTACTGCAGTAAGACAAACGTGGTGGGACGGGGGAGATAAGGGAGTGGGAAGAGACTACAGCATCACAGGGCAAAAGGTAAGGGCAGAGCTGCAGCACTTAAGAGATGTATGAGTTTTGAAGAGGCCCCTTACTCGGTTCCCAGCACTCACCTCAGGCAGCTCACTAGCTCCGGGGTATTTGACACCTCCAGCCTCCACTGACTTATATGCACACACCAACAGGTACACATGATTAAAAATAAAAGAAATATAACTTTAAAAGTAGAAGAAGGTCACTAAGAGACAGGGCAAACCAAACATCATCCTGAGGACACCTTTTGCAGTGACTTAATCCCTAGCTCACTTGATTTCTACTTTGAGAGTTTTGCTAATCAAACTCGTAACATTCTTCACATACCACTAGCTGTCTGCTCACCATCTACTCCAAGACTGAGGTACTTTGTGAAAAGACGCCAAGTTTCTGGGTACCCAGTGATAGTGAGTGAGGGACGTCCATAAAACTGATATATACACAGTGTCAAATGCATTTAACGAAAAATACACATTAGGTAGAAAGAAAAGTATTTTGTGTCAAGTGTGGATAAGCTCTGGCAACCAAGACCCCCTTAAATGGTAGAATGCCTTCTGGAGCCGAATTCCCTCCCAGAAAATAATAATAAAGACAAAACAAGTCAAAGTGCACGAGGGACTCTAAAGCTCCAGGCTCATTAGAGATGTCTTGGAACTGACCCAGGGTAGGACACTGTTCTAGAAAGAGCACTGTAAGGGAGCCCTAAGCCCAGCCTTTCTTATACTCTTACACACAGTTCCTTATGCTAAAGGAGAAATGTGTCATGACACTCACAAGACAACCTTCAGCACATCTCTTGTGACTAAAAGAAAGCAAGACCTAAGCATAGTGACTCATGCCTGTGATACCAATACTTAGGAGACTGAAGCAGGATTACTATGAATTTGAGATCAACCTGAACTACACTGTAAATTCCAAGGCAGCCTGAATTACAGAGTGAGACCTAAACTCAAAAAAAACAAACAAAAAACATACATACAAACAAGGCTGGAGAGGTTGCTCAGCTGTAAGAGCATTTGTTGCTCTTACAGAGGAACTGGGTTCAAGCTCCTAGAATTCATATGGTGGCTGATAGCCATCTTACCAGTCCCAGCAGACCTAACACCCACTTCTGACCTTGAAGGACACCAGGAATCCACATGCATGCTCATACTTTTTTATACACACATACATAATATATATTATATAATATATAATAATAGTGTGTGCGTGTGTGTGTGTGTGTGTGTGTGTAAAATTTAGCAAAGGATTGGGGGAGAAGATCCCTACAAACAAGCCAAATGGCCCCAAGACTTTGGTCACAGAACTCCAAAAGCGGTTTAAGAATTAAGCATAAAGGCCCTAGGTTTAATCCTCAGCACTGGAAGGAAAGGAACAAAGGGAGGAAAGAAAAGAAAGGTAGAGGAGACAGGGAAAGGAAGAAAGACAATCTAAAACAAATGGCGGGCATGCCTGTAATCCAAGTACTTGGAAGAGAAAACCAAGGTCAGGATTACATAGCAAGTTCCAATTAGAGGCTTACAATAGACTCTCAAAGGGAAAGGACAGATGGGAGGGAGGGAGACAACACACACACACACACACACACACACACACACAGAGAGAGAGAGGCAAACAGGCAGAGGGTAAAGAAAAAGCCCACCTAAAGAAGCAGCTGTGACTGGTGGGACATCATCTGCACTTGGATAGGAGGATCATGAGTTTGAGGCGAGCCTTGGCGGGATAGAAAATAATCTGGAAAAAAAAAAAAAAGAATACTTCGCTCACATTAGAGCCAGTACGGCTCTTTTCAAGAACATAGTATGAGGCTCCTGGGGTCCAGTGACGGACATCTATCACAGGCTATTTGAAGAAACAGACCTTTAGAGTTCAACTTCAGAACTTTCAGAGACAGAGAGGGTTGCAAAGTCCATCACAGGCTGGGTGATGCCACAGGCACTTACGAGCTGAAGGGTTACTGACCAACTCAAAGTAAGGGCTAGCAGTTCTACTATGTGACTGTGACCTGGTGTTGTCGGATGTTTCCTTTTCTCACTAAGAGCTGATCTATACGTATAATTTCTAGACATTTAAGAGGAACCACTTTTCTAGAAGTTGCTTTCTGCCCACAGAGCTCGTCTGATGCTTGACACTATCTACTCACCAATAACTGACAGTGTCACTTAGAATTCAAGGTCAATTCGCTTCACCCTCGTTGAACTCAGGTTGCTCATAAGCAGAACTACTCAAAGATAAACAGGCCTAGTAGAAAACATCCAAGGCAATAGCATCGCCCTGAGCACCAGGCTTCTTTATCTCGTGACATGCTTTGTAGTCTCCAGATCTCTAAGCTCAGTCAACTTGGAGGGGACAACCACCTTGCCCAAAGAAGGGGCACGATCTGCTGCTCCAGAATCAAGTTCACAGATACATGCAGGAAGGGCACTCAGAGGCTACCAACAGCACATCTCTATGCAGAACTAACTATCACTCAGCATGTTAATAGAGAAATTTTCACCTTATCTGGTTTATTTGTACTACTTTTCAAAGAAACCTATGTACCACAAGGTACATGTTCTCCACACATGTTAACTGGCGGGGTATAAACTAACACAAGCCCTTCTGCAGGTGTCTGACAATGCCCGTGAGAATTTTAAACATGTTCATACTCATCCACTCTAAGGATTTCCCTGATAGTAAGGCCTATAACAGAAAATAACAACCTGGGCCATGGTCTCTGAAAATGTTTCAGACTATTTAATAACAAACACTCAAAGCAGACAAAGGGCTATCACTGCTATGTTCTTCCAATTTTCTTTTAAATCTCACTCAGTTCATGGGGAAAGCACTATGGATATAATAAGTTTTTTTTCATAATTTTCTGTATTTCCCAAGTATTTTATAATAAAATTATATTGTATGTATGATATATACTTGTATGTGTTCTTTTATTTTGGCAAGTACATGGAGGCCAGAGGTCAACACTGGCATGGAGTCTTCCCACCACTTTCCATTTTCTCTGAGACAGGGTTTCATCAATTCAGATATGCTGGCCTATGAGCTCGAGGGATCTACTTTTCCCTTCTTGCCAGCACTGGGAATATAGACACACACGCTGCACCCAGCTTTGTATGTGGGTGCTGGGATTCAAACTCGGGTCCTCATGCTTGCATGGAAAACATCTTAGCAAGTGAGTCGTCTCCAACCTCCTAGGTTGTGCTTTAATCAGATCTTACAGCACTGGGTGACTCTTACACTACCTAAATTCAGCCTTCCTTACTCTTCCAGTTTCAAAATGCAGCAGCCCTCGAGAGACTATGATTTCCCATTCCGATTCCCAGTTTCTCCTCAAACTTCTAGTATCATCAAAGTTTACTTTCACCAAGTCAACTCACACATTCGGTTTCTAAATAACCATATCACCCTGGCTGCTGCACAGGGAAGGGAATTAATAACAACTCTTACAACAGGTCTTAGGAGTAATAAAAATAAAAGGCTCTCCTTTGAATCACAATGGGCCAGCTGACCGTATTCTTTTCACACTATCATAAGTCAACAGAGCTGCTAAAAGTAAGATTTTAAAACAGCTAGTTCAGCCTACAAACAGAACAAAGAGTCTCCACTCTTTGCCCCCTACCTTTCTGTTTGACAGGTACAAAGGCATGTCTCCACAAAAGGTTTATCAGCTTTAACCTCAAAGATAAATAAAAATTAGTTAGAAAAGACCAGACTGCTCAAATCTACATACTATGCTGTGACATACAACGGCTTGTCCAGCCCAAACTTAGCACCACGGCCAAACTCTCTCAAGGGTCCCACAGTATCCTATAGGCTGTGTCCTACCAGACAGGGTTTCAGGGTAAGGTAGCACTCTCTGCTTGCTGTCTGGTCCCCACACTCTTCCTATGGACAGAAGCAAAGCCTTAGTCATGTTCCCTGCTATGCCCCATCCAGGATCTGGACAATGCAAAGCACTGCTGAATTCTGCTAATCGAAAGAGCAGGGACAGTCCACAGCTTCAGGTTCTTAAAATCTTAATCATCAGAGAATGTACAGCCTGTGTAAAGAAAAGAAGCAATGTACATGGGACATAATCTCTCTGAAGATAGTGGTATAGACTCCTGACTGGCTCTGAAGTCAGTCACAGGATGAGGTGTGTCTCACATCAGAAATCCCTCTAAAGGGCAGGCTGCTTCAGCCATTCCAGTTTTGCCAACAGCCCAAAGCAGCACAAGTGCCATCAAGTGATAGCTAGATACTTCCAGTCACTGTCTTCAGAAATTTGTCAGCCCAGCTCTAGGAAAAAAACAAGTTAGAATGAGCCTTCTGTGATTGTGGGAGCAGGGAGAAATGACAAGAGAGGAAACACTTCCCTAGTAGCTAGGGGTTTTCTCAGTTACAAACACATTTCTCTATCAATGGTTCTAGGTTTAAACCCAAATTTGAATTCCAAGATCAGTCCATATAACCTTATCACAAAAAACAACAACAACAAAAGTGCCATTGAGGCGACCTCAGAAAAACAACAAAATCTCAGCACCGGTAAGATCAGTTTGAATCTGATCTGCTACAGAGCTGCTCAGTGACTGTCACAGGTACCACTTTGCTACAGAATTCCTAATCTAAAAACAGCCATCAACCATGTCTGTTAAAATTAAAGCAAAGCATTATGCCTAAGGCCTTCCATGGCAAGCATTTGAAGATTAGTAGCTTTTTTGTTTTGGTTTGGGTTTTGTTGTTGTCTTTTGTGTTTCTCACTATGCTGGACAGGCTAACCTGAGACTCCTAGCTCCTGTGATCTTCCTGCCTCAGTCTCCTAAGTATCTGGAATTAGAGATCTGCAACCACAGCCAGTGTCTGGCTTCATTCTTACCTACTTTTTGTGTGTGTACACGTAATATGTGATGTGAGTGCCAGAAGTCAATGCTGGACATCTCCTCAGCTGCCCTCTACCTTTGTTTTTGAAATACGTTTTTGACAGCGTCTCTCCCTGACCCAGAGTTTGTTGATTCAGTTAGTCTGGCTTGCCTCTACCTTCCCAGCACTGAAAGTACAGGCATGTATTACCTGCCCAGCTTTTGACCTGGGTCCTGGCGATTTGAGCTCAGGTCCCCAGACTTATACTGCAAGTACTTTCTTTACCCACTGAGCCATTTCCCCAGTCCCTGATAGCTACTTTTGTTTGTTTCTCAAGACAAGGTTTCTTTGTGCAGTTCTGGCTGTCCTGGACTCAATCTGTTGACCAGACTGGCCTTGAACTCAGAGATCCACCTGCCCCTGCTGGGATTAAAGGTATGCGCTACCACTACCTGACTTCCTGACAGTTATTTTTAAAAGCTCTGGCGGAGGAATACTGAAAAGACTCAAATTTTAAATAATCAGAAGAAAAGCAGCCACCTACACTCAATATGTAACTGAAGAAAGCCTGGTTTTCCTTAGTTTAATCATAAGCCGTATTTTTTGCTTCCATGAGACAATGCCCAGCTGTACCAGGGTGAACAGAGAGGGTGAGTTCAGAGGAATTAAATGTTAATCATGGTTGCCCCTACCCTTATCACATATGGTCCAAACAAGGCACTCCATCTTTCTGGCCTTGCATTAAATCTAATGCACTAAATTTGGTATTTTGTTTTCTTCCATTGCAGGTGATGAAACCCAGGGCTTCAATCATGCTAGGCAAGTGCTCTGTACCACTGAGCTGTGTCTCAGCCCACACATTTGATTCTTTTGACTATGAAGACCTGTCTCCCTGAGATCTAGATTCACCAGAAGGCAGGAGCTACTCTTGCAGCCTTCCAACGCCAGCAGCTGTTCTACTTCACTGTGCAGTGAATGGTGAAAGGCATCTAACCCTTTGCTATCTCAAATCTTTCATTTCCATTTCTTCCTCCACTTGACCTAAATGTAGAAATAGAAAATTCCTTGAGTGTTGGTTTCTTTTTTCTCTCTCCCAAGGATGATACAGAACTAGCAGCAGATATTGATGCCTATGGGCATGAGGGTGCAATTCTATGAAAAAAAAACTCAGTTGGTAAGGATGATTTTTTTCTCTATGGACGAGTCTACCTCAGGGGACTCTATAACTGCATCGTTGTTCTGTACAGGATAGGGTTTTGATAGTCATCCATCAAATAAATAGGCTCAATGGAGGTTTGCAAAGCCACAGGCTTCCCTCCAACCCTGGCCAGCCCAAGGGACCTATTACCTCACTCAACTTTTTTTTTTTTTTTTTTACATTTATGGGAAGGTATGTGTGCCACAGAGTCTAGGCAGAGGTCACAAGACAACTGTCAGGACTTGGTTCTCTTCTACCAAGTGGATTTCAAGGATCAAATTTAGTCAAGCTTGACAGCAAGCGCCTTTATCCACTGAGCTATCTTCCGGGCCTTCTACTTAAATTCTTAGTGCTGGACCAGTCAAAGACAAGTACTAGGTGGGAATTTCTCTTTTCCTTTGGGGAAGCTATCAGGAAAATGAACACACCCATTCACAAGAATGTGTAATTTCATGGGGGGTGGGGGGCACACAGGCCTTTGAGAATTCCAATACAAATTATGAGAAATCAGATTTGAATTAAATGTCAAAATCCTAACAAATTCAGTTTTACTTATTTGACAAGAACAAGGACAGGCCATGGTTTCAATTCATATTTTTACCATTTGCTGTCAGGTTAGAGAAACAAACTTTGTCTCTGCCTCAGTTTCTTCCTCTGTAAAATGGACTAAACAATAGTATCTAAATCTGTATGAATATAAGGATAAAATGTGTGCTTGGCACAGTCACCTATGCACAGACGCACGCACGCACGCACGCACGCGGAGCTTCCTTCACACTCTAATCTCTAGCCCCAGTCAGAATTACTGGTAATTCCCATGAGATCTCAAGGTATAAAACCAGAGAAGAGATCCTAGGAATTTACCAACCTCCTCACCCCCCAACAATGAAATGCTTGCTTTTAACCTATAAAGGACCATCTGACAAGACGGTCGGCAGGCCCTTTCTGTGTAAATCCAAGTCAGCTGTCAGCGAGCAATTGTTCTATTAGGCCAAGTCAATTTTTGGAGGCAGGCCTATTAAGTTAACTTCAAATGGAGATGAAAAGAAAGTGCTTGATCAAATGCTGAACTGTAAAAACACACTGACAGGGGACAAGGCAGAGGAGTTAGTCTCCCACAGTTATTCCCTGTGACACCTTTAGTTACCCGCCGATCAATCACCGAGAAGCTCTCCTTTCACTCTTTAACACTAAGAACCTCCTTAGTTCATGTTCTCAGCTTCAAGTTCATCAAGCACTTAACCTGGGATCCAGAATAACTGACTTTAAAGCTGCACAGAACCCACCATTCTCACTCCTTTTACAAATGAATTTCTTGGTGTTTCTAACTATTCCAAGTCAAGGGGAGAACTGGGCAGTTCCACTTTAAAACAAGCTTTCATTTCTAGCAATTGCAAAGTTTCTTGTTTGTTTGGCCAATTTACACACCTCTAGCCAATGTTTAATCAGGCCCCTTACTTAACAACACCAGCCATGAGTGCTGCACAGCCAAGTTCAAAAGTTTCAGATAATAATTTCATTAACATCAACACACTGGTTTAAAGATGAAATATGTACCAATATGTCTGAAAGCTTCTTAAAGGCCCACACTTCTAAAATAGAGTCAAAGGGTAATTCTTCTAGCACTTAGCTGTACGCCTGACCTGCTTCGATGCAAACAAGCTATAATGCTGCACAATAAAAGCAATTAATTTCACACCTAAATAATCTATTCACAATTTTCACAGCTGGAAATATCAAAATAGAAGAAAAAAATCAGACACACACAAACAACCCTGTCTTCATACAAACTAAACTAATGACCTTGGGATAATTATTTACACCTAAAATACACTCATCCCAAAGTCTGAATTACTAATCCCACTCCTAAACAAGCACACACATCCAGGCTTCCTCCTACCCCAACCCATGATAAAGACTGAACAGGTCCTTGGGCTGGCCAGGCTATGATAAGGAATCTATGGTGTACACACACTCACACACACACACACACACACACACACGTTCATTGGCAAGTAATAGGAAAAAAATCAGTACTACAAAATATTTCCTACAATTTTTAAAGAGGGACATTCAAACAGCTTTTTTCCTCTCTTCCCAGTTAAGGACAACATTGCTGAAGCATCACACTAAGAATAAAAGCAATGCTACATGCTACTATTTAGTTCTAGTTATCAGAAAATAAACAGAAGACCATAAAACGTTCATTAAAGGGCAAATCATGAAGTTTTTCAGGTGATAAAACAAAAGGTGGCTTTCAAAAGTTCAATGAGTACTTAGACCACATGATTAATCTAAAATTAAAGACTGGCGGTGTTTCTTCTACACGCTTGCTACACACGCTCTCATCATAGTCCCTCTCAGCAACCCTAAAACATTGGCTTTCCTTACAAAGCTTATTCCAGGGCTGGTAGTCAGGAGCCACAACAGTTCCTTTAGTCTGGCAGTATTCACAGAACTAATAAAAGCATGACAGTCTGTGTATACACACACAGCTCTGAAAGCCACACTGTGTTCCTCTGTGGACACACAGTTCAACACACTGATGACCACAACAAAGTTATTAAAGCTATGGAGTGTACCAACGACAAGCTCTTTTCAGAGAGCTTAGATAAGCCCATCAATATCATTGCAGTTGTAAAAGAATTAAGGACATCATTAGTGATTGCCTAACAGGTAAACTTATTAAATACCATTTAAGTCAGTCATTTTTCTCCCCTTAGTGATTGTTGACTTAATTTGGAAGGGAGGTGTGAGTCTGGTCGACTACAAAAGAATTAGATAAGCACTTCAGTAACCTGTCAAGAGTACAGAGTCCGGCCAAATTCACACATTATCTCTCTACTTGTCAGGATAAAATAGTTACAAATGGTGGGTTTAAACTGCTAATTTTGTATTAAATGGTGAACCCAAGAATATCTGCAAAGCACAGCATTATGCATAATGAACAGCTCCCCAGACAAACTACCACAGAGAATGGCTCAAGTTTAAACACTGCAGATAAAAATCTCAAACTTCAAAAGTCTCCTTCAAAAAGTGAAGTGCCGCGTTAAAACATACTCCCCTCAGCTGCCACCCCCACCCCAAGGCTGTAAATCAAACATTTCTAAAGCCATCAGGGCACAAGGAAAGCCAAAAAGAAAGAAAAGGACTCACAAGAAGCAAGATTTAAAATTCAAACTATTCTTAAAGCCTGCAATAGAGATGTTTAGGTATCTTCAGCAAAGCATCCTCTCTAAAGCTTGTAAGTTAATGACAGCAATAACAACATTGCAAGGGAGGAAAAGAAGTCCCAGCACAGTTAGTAACATCTGTAGTCACGGAAATTGGTCAAATATGTACTTTTCTTTCTATAGATAGGAATAAGAGCACCATACACAATGCTTTTTAATCACAGACATAGGGTCCTCGTCCAGCTTTGGAAGGACACACACCTTTAAGGAGCTACACTGTATTGGCCCGTGTCCTAACAACTCAAAGCTCTGGGTGCAGCTTCACCCTCCTGTCTACACTCAGAGCTGCTTTGTAGTCATTCCACACAGTCCCTTTTCTCATCATAATTCACCCAAGAGCAAAGCACAGAAGATCCGAACTATAGGCCTCTATAGTTCCAAAAGATTCAAAGACAAGCCAACTGTATCAGATCACTCCTACCAGAGGTTCGCACCTAACAGCCATAAGTGCGCTGGCTCTGGAACATGTTAGTTGATAAAAATCATGGTCGAGGAAGCGGGAAATCTATGCAGCTATCCATCTGCAGAGGCTTCAGTTGAGAGTGCCTCCTCAAAGACTGGGGACAGCTCAAAGCTCTCTCTCCCTAGCCAGCTTCCTTTAGAACGGAGACTTCTTTCATTTGGAGCAAGGTGGAGGCCCTGTCAGTGAGAGACCCTGGCTCCGGTTTGCAGGCCTCTTCGGTATTAGTCCTTGACCCAGGGGCGAGCCTGCGGTCTCTCTCATCCCCTGTAATCTGAGGCACGCAGTGAAGACTGCCTACCACCGCCACTACAGAGCTCTCCCAAATTCCCACTCCTCAGCCAGCTCCGCCTTGCTCCCCTCCTGCTGCTGCCTGCCCAGAGCCCTGCCAGAGGGTTAGTGTCCAGGTAAGGCTGCCAATAGATTTCAGCAAAAATAACCTGAAGATGTGTACCCCGGCAACTTGGTCGCTCCGAAAACAGAGCAAACATGGATGGAAAGCAAAGCCTGCGACCTTTAAGAAGCCGATCCATCCTTCAACTCTCGCCTTTGCAAAGTTGGCATTCAACAGGTAGTTCCCGGGACTTTCACCTGAGGGAGAAAAACGTCCCGCCAACTCCAGAGTGCCGCCCAGGCGCCCATGCCCAGCTCAGCGTCCCCACCCCCACCCCGGCGCGGTGCACCCACCGGAGGCCGAGCCCCCACGTGCGCTCGCCTCAGCAGCCGTGCCCCGGAGGCCCCATCCCGCCCTCCCCGGAGGGATGCCGCCGGGCTCCGCGCCTCCCCCCACCCGCCCGCTAGCCCGCGGCGGGGTCGGCCGGCGCAGCCCCTGGAGCCATCTTGTGGCGGCGGAGCGCGGGGCCCGGGTGGCTACCTGCACGATCTCGCCCTCGGCACTGAGCATGGCCCCGGCCCGCGAGAAGCGGCCCGTGAGGCCGGTGGTGTGGGTGGTGTAGTCGCCACTCGGGCTCGACTCGAACAGCACCACCTCCACGAACGCCGTCTCCTTGGCCCGCGCCGCGCCGGGCCCCGCGGCCGCCAGCAGCAGCCCGAGAAGCAGCGGCAGCGGCGGCGGCGGCGGCAGGCGACGACCGCGGGGGCCGCGGCGG
>JADRCH010000051.1:9736753-9767199 GCA_019843965.1 Rhynchomys soricoides
CTCCGCCGGCCCGCGACTATGCCCGGCCGCGCCCGCCCTCCGCGCCCGCCCGAGCGTGGCCTCATGGTCCTGCGGCGGGAGGGCGCGGAGGGCGGGCGCGGCCGGGCATAGTCGCGGGCCGGCGGAGGACCGAGCGCAGGCGGTCGCCTCACAGCACCATCGCGGCGGCGGCGGCTTTGTGGGTCGCAGGCTCTGCTCCGCTCCCCCGGCCGTCGCGCCGCGGCCCTTTCATCTGCTCCACGTGAGGGGTTATCCCCGCCCCCGCAGCGTCGTGACCCGCTCTCCCCTCCCTCCCTGCGCTCGGCAGCGGCCACCTCTGAGGGGAGCGGGTAGGCGGGGCGGGCGCGCCTGCGGCGAGAGGCGGGGCCCCAAGGCCTCGCCCGCCCCGCCCAATCGACTGAGTCCCGCCCCGACACACAGTCTTAGCCACACCTCTCTGCCCTTGCTCCGCCCAAGTCGTCTTTTGGCAACGCCCCTTCCTCTTAGCCACGCCCCTCATCTGTGCTCCGCCTTCCGCGGCAGACATTTCTCCCAGCAGTTTCTGGAGTACCGGGAGAGTAAGGTCCTCAACCTGTTCCCGGGTGATTCGCCGGCTCGGCGCAACCTGCTTTGGTGCAGGAGCTAGAGCTATTGGGGCGTCAAAGGCCTCGTCCTTCCGTGCAAGGAAGCTTCATCCGCAGCTCCGGCACTGCTGATCACCCGCACTTGGTGCTCGAGCTCTACCACCTCCATGGAACGCGAAAGGCCCGGGCGGTCAGGGGCGGTTTGTAACCCGCCGAGACTCGTCCAGTTCCCGTGTGGGTGTCACATAGACAGTTACCCTCAACTAAAGGAGTGAGGACAGGTAGCGGAGAAATTGGTGAAGTTATCTAGATTCTAATGAAGTTTATCTTTCTGCAGCCCTGGAGACAATCTCTAACACTCCCTTCAAAAGAAGTTCTGAAACGTCTCACCATGTGCAAAAGGGCGGAAGAGTCAACATGCTTAACGCACAGACTACTAGCTGCCAAACATACCAAAGACTCGTGCTCTGAGCCCAGACGTTCCCAGTCACCCAGAAGATAAACTTTTAATTCCCTTCCCCTTTTTGGAACAGGCTTTTTCCTTCCTCAGCAAATCTATGAGACTCGCAAACCTCCTTTAAAAGCCACATTCAATTTCTGCTTCCTCACTCGTCTTCCCTCCCCGACCTGAATGGCTTTGTTTAAATATTTGCAAATATTTGGTTAGGGTGATCTGCTTCTACTTGCTACCACACCCAAAATATTAAGACAAAAAGAAAAGTCATTGAGAGTTTCCTTGAGTAATCAACTCATCAAGGTTACAGTTTAAACTGAGAAGGAATGTTTTGCCAATGCATTGAATAGAAAATACAATTGAAAAGAAATTCACAGAACTGTGTTACTGTATTTGGACCACCCAAAGCTTTGGCACAGAAAGTAACTGACAAAGCTAGAGAGAGAGTCATTAGTTTCCCCAAGCTAAGCTTAATCAGCCCTTACTGCTTGGGAGCACTGATGGGAGCACTGTCAGTTCTAAGGATTGTGACTTCACCCACTAAGGCACAGCCCAGTCTTTAAGGGGAGAGCAATTATTACAGCCCATGCATAGCGTTATAATCCTTGGAAGTATGAGGTCATCTCAACTGATGAATGAATATGCAAATATGGTCTATCCATACAATGGAATTGTATTTTTTTACCATAGTAAAGGTTCAGTCTTCAATGCATTTTAAATAACAAAATCAAAGGCAAATAAAATACTGACTATTGAATGGCTGAAACAAAAATATACTAAGTGAAGCCTATAGTGTTTCCATGAGTATGAAATGCCAAGAATATAGAAAGATGGAAATGTTAGTGATTGCCAGATGCCGAGCTGTAAAGAGGACTGACTACTAACGGATTTCTCTTAAGGGAAATGAATATATTCTGGAATTAGATGGTGATGGTTGTACTCTGTAAATACCTGAAATCCACCACCAAATTGTACATTTTCTAAGGATGGATTTTATAATGTACAAATTACATCTCAATACAGCTGTTAAAAATGTAAGTCTTTGCACTCTTGACGTAGTGGAGCTCTGGGCAGGCAGAGGCAAGTGGACCTATGAGTTCAAGACCACCCTTGTCTACGTAGGTGTTTCAAGTCAGGCAGGTTTACATAATGAGATCCTTTCTCAAACAAAAATGAAGACCTGAGGCAAGAGAGGATCCAAGCTCAGTTCCCAGCACCCAGCTCACAATCTCCTGTAACTCCAGCTTCATGGGATCTGACCCTCTCTCTCTTCTATACACAGATGGCATGTATTTACACACAGAGAGACAGAGAAACCGAGAGACAGAGACAGAATTTTCAGGAGGCTCAGTGGTTAAAAGCACTTGTTGCTCTTGCAGAGGTTTGGTTCCCAGCACCTACATAACAATTCATAACCCTCTGTAGGGGAATCCAACACTCTCTTCTGCTTCTAAGGACTGCACTAATATGTTGCACAGACATACATGCAGGCAAAACACCCGTTAAACACATTAAAATAAATCTTTTTTAAGAATCCAGCTCTCAATGATCTCTTCATTAAACACACTTTGATATAATAGCAGGACCTTGGTCTTACCTAGGTTGGAGCTGCCTGGTCCAGAATAGGCACCTAATAAATACTTGTTACATGAATTAATGAGTAAATGATCAAGTGATGAGCTCATCAACACACGCCCCTCCCATTCTTCAGACATTTAAGATAGCTTGTCAACAGCTGCCTAGGCGCACTGGGCTTCATGGGACCAAAATAAATTCTGAGAATGAAGAACAACAATATTCTCTTAAGAACTTCAGTGGCAATGACAGTACAGACAAGGGTCAGAAAATAACCTAGTCTGGAGCAAGAAAGATGGCACTGGGGGTAGAGATGCTTGCTGCCAAGCCAGATGACCTAGAACCCACATGCTGGAGAAAAAGAACCAACTCCCATGGTTATCCTTTGACTTCTGTACATGCATATACAAGTAAATAGACAGACAGACAGACAGACAGTTTTTATTTATATTTGGTTTTCTCAAATAGGGCCTCTCTGAGTAACCCAAGCTGATCTCTTATCTCTCAGCAATCTTTCTGCTGCATCAGCCTCCCAAGTACTGAGATTGCAGGTGTGTGCTACCACACCTGATTGGATTTAATTGTTTAAACTCGGTTTCAAGATATCATCAATAAGACACAGGCTAGTAACATAGAAACAGTATGATCTACCTCTCAAAGAGATGTTACTTAGAATCTGAGGTTTTTACCAAGTTTCCCCAAAATCTAGCAGGCAGAAAAGGGAGATAGAAAGTCACTTCAGCCACTGAGAGATGTAGCTTGTGACAGAGTGCTTGACTAACAGGAATGAGGCCCTGTGTTCTAGCTTCAGAACTGGAGGAAATCCTGCAACCTTTGGCTCAGTGGTTAGGAGCTCTTGCTGCTCTTGCAGAGGGTTAAGAATTCAGAATTCTCCAACCCCACATTGGTTGGTACATGAGCGCCAACAACTCTAGTTCCGGAATCTAATGACCTCTGCTGGTCTCCGTAGGTATATGCATGTGTGTGCATAAACATACCCACATACACACATATGCACATAAAAAGAATAGATCTTTAAAAATAGAAAAAGCCTTGTGAACTAAGGCTATGGATGGAGTCCACAAGCTGGATCAAATGATAAGCATAAGCAAACATAACCAGTGGTCAGCATACACGGTATATCCCGTAAACCATCCTGGGTGTGAACCATCATTGAGCTGTTGGAAACAGTTCACGTGTCCATCCATCACAGACAGTGAATCCACTCGCTCTAACGGGACATATATCAAACAACTATTTAAAAGGAAACATTTGGGACAGGGCAGAGAGCAAGGAGGAAAAACAGGACAATGACACATAGGTATGAAATTACACCACGAAACTCATCCCTTTGTACTCTAACTCAAAATGTTAAAGAAATTCTATGAACTTGTGTAGGAGGAGTTCACACATACACTGATAGGTGAGAAAAAGTGTGCACATGTACACATCCTGTGTGTGCAATAAATAGATGTATAGAATATGATTTTACTGCAAATTATACTGCTGAGTGAAAATAAAGGATGCTATAACTGAAATGGGCTCGGACGATGTACTGGCTGGTTTTGTGTCAACTTGACACAAGCTGGAGTTATCACAGAGAAAGGAGCTTCAGTTGAGAAAATGCCTCCATGAGATCCAGCTGTAAGGCATTTTCTCAATTAGTGATCAAGGTGGGAAGGCCCTTTGTGGGTGGTGCCATCTGTGGGCTGGTAGTCTTGGGTTCTATAAGAAAGCCAGCTGAGCAAGCCAGGGTAAGCAAGCCAGTAAGTTACATCCCTCCAAGGCCTCTACACAGCTTCTGCGTCCTGACCTGCTTGAGTTCCAGTCCTGACTTCCTTTCATGATGAACAGCAGCATGGAAGTGTAAGCTGAATAAACTCTTTCCTCCCCAACTTGCATCTTGGTCATGATGTTTGTGCAGGAATAGAAACCCTGACTAAGACAATGGGGGAAACAGATACATGGAAGTGTGCATGGAAGGTGGTATAAGACATAAATGGGGGCTAGAGAGTTGGCTCACCGGTTAAGAGCATCTGTGGCTCTTGCAGAGGCTCCAGGTACAGTTCCCAGTGCCCATGTGATGATGGCTCATAACCATCCCTAACTCCATCTCCCAGGGATCCAACACCTTCTTGCCTTGGGCACCAGACTTACCACGGAGGCAAAAAACTTAGACACATAAAGTAATAAACAAATCTCTTTAAAGGATGTATTATTTTTAATTAATGAGTACTGGGAACAGAACTCAGGTCCTCTGTAAGTGCAGAATATTCTCTTAGCCACTAAGCCATCTCTCCGGACCCAGGAAATCTTTAAGAATAAACAAATTACTGTTTTTCCCTGAATAACTAAGACCTGTTTGAATTTTGCTCCCTGTGCATATATTTATTACCTTCCCAAGAGAATAAAAATAAATGAAGAATCTACTAAATCAACCAATGACCGCATTTCTTTTCTATACTAAACAGATCCATTCAATAAACTTTATTGAATAGCAATAAGGTGTTTGCAGGAAGCCATGCCACAGGAAGACAAATGGGATCGGCCTATAGTTATGAAAGAAGATGTCACCATTGGGAGAAGTCAGGCACTCAGGACTGCCTGGACTAGTTTTTTCAATAGTTTAAAAATAAAGCTTAAATTTATAGTTATATTAGCCAGCCCCTGAATCCAATTTTCTTTCTGCCGTCTTTTTTCTCTTGCTTTCCTTCTTTCTGCAAACATTTATTACTATATGAGACAGACAAAGAAGTCAATAAAAGATTTCCATAAAATGTAAGTACACATTAACTATTTTCTAAAATGGTTTTAAGACTTTGAATCTTATTCTACTTCTTTCAGGCAATTCGAATTTAAGCTATGCGAGCATTCTCCCGCAGCACTTACAGCTATTTCTGGAAACTTCATTTATTGTACTTAAACATCATATAATTCTCTTGAAAGGTACAATAGTAGTTATACAGACAAGTAGCGGCAGTTCTTTCTAACCCCTTAGAAGTGTCTCTTCTGCCTTTGATGTACACCATCAATCTCTGTCTGCTTTGAGCCTTGAGGCAGAAGGCCAATCTAGGCCCAGACTCATCAGTTGTTTAAACCCTGCTTCAACCTGCCCTTCATTTGCAATGGCCACCCAACCAGGAGTCACAAAACCCAAACAATGCTCCCGGGACCAGGCAGGGATTGTGAGTGAGCGAAGTTGGCCAGGTGTAAGCAGAAATAGTAGGCAAGTGCCACAGTAAAGGACAGTGGGGCTTCAAACAGAAACTCCCTTGGGAGTGGCCGTCTGCCTGGGGAATGCCTGGCCATTTTAAGAAGGTTACTCCGGCACCTAGATGCTATGGGAAATGTAGGCCCAGGAGGAGGAGGAGGAAGGGGAGGAGGAGGAGGAAGAGGGGGGGAGGAGGAGGGAAAGGAGGAGGAGAAAAAGAAAAAAAAGTAAAGTATTTACAATGGTTTGGAGATTTTACAGGTCGGCTGTGCCTCAAAAGACACGGAAATACGGAGTATCAAGGATGAAAACCTGTCTAGGCTGTGCTGACAGAGGAAGAAGCAATTCCAGGAGCTGAGAAGCGGCAGCGTCCGCTGTGTGGGAGAGACAGAGTCCATGGGTAGCGGTCCTCACCCGGGAGGCACAGCTAACTGTACTGGAAGTGTAATCACATACTCACTTGGCCAAGAAAGGCTGGTGGTAGATGAGGGGTCATTAGACCTTTGAAGAGAGACAAGCCAGGCTGCTTTTATGTGGGTTAACCTCTTTTAGGAGAGAAAGGGAAAAGGAACCAGAGGAAATAAAGGCTGCCTACTTGGTTTTGCCCAACTGTATCAAATGAGATGGCTTAACAGAAGTGATTTAACGGGAGAGGAGAGCCTTTGGACAGTAGTGTGGAGACTCGCGCTCCGAACCGTGCCCAGAAAACGTCAGCTTGCGGGGGAGGATATAACCAACCAGAAGTATCTGCTCTGTGCCCTGGCCTAAGCTATCTGCAGGAAGCAGTCAAACACAAGGCATAGAAAGCCGGTAGACTATCTTCCGTTGCTGCTCTCACCTTTAATCTAAGCACTTAAGAGGCAGACACAAGTAGATCTCTGTGAGTTCGAGGCCAGCCTGGTCTACAAAGTGAGTTTCGGGACAGAGAATACACGGAGAAACCGTGTCACAAAACAACCACAACAACAACAACAAAAAAAAAACGGACTGGAGAGATGGCTCAGTGGTTAAGAGCACTGACTGCTCTTCCAGAGGTCCTGAGTTCAATTCCCAGCAACCATATGGTGGCTCAACCATCTGTAATGGGATCTGATGCCCTCTTCTAGTGTGTCTGAAGACAACTACAGTGTACTCACGTACATTTAAAAAAAAAAAAAAAAGATAGGCGAGCATGTGACTCAGAATGGCCACTCAGAGCACTTTACTCCTTAACAGCATTGGTTGGCTCAACCGTGACCAAAGCAGGACCAATCAATGCCTTATCTAAAATCGGCTCAATAACAACCTGGTCGATAAAGTCGCTTTCTGCTCTGCAATGTCAAATTTAAAGACTGCATAAATATAGTGTGGCTATTTCCTTCAACCACAAAAAACAAAACAAAACAAAAAACAAACAAAAAACCACCAAAAACCAAATATTTGCAATTATCTACTGAAAGGAGAATATGAGTCTCTGAGCCCCTTAACTGTATTTATTATAATACTTTTTATAAATTTTAACAAAGCAACTAGAAATTTTAAAATGAGCCTGGTGTGGTTACGTGCATGCCTTTAATTCCAGCACTTGGGACGCAGAAGCAGGCAGATCCCTGTGTTTGAGGCCAGCCAAGGCAACATAGTGAAACCCTGTCTCAAAAAAGCCAAAATAAGTAAATGTGGCAAAACCTTTAGAGGTTGGGGACAGGACTCTGTTGGTAGAGTGCTTGCCTAGCTCCTCGTATCCGGGCGTGGTGGGGCGCGCCTGTAATCCCAGCACTCAGGAGGTAGAGGCAGGAGATCGGAGGCTCACTGTCAGCCCCAGCTTCAGTTGCTAGCACCCACGTGCTACCTCACAACAGTCCTTCACCCCAGTTTTAGGAGATCTGATTCATCTTCTGACCACCTCAAGGTTCCTGCACGAGAAGCACATACATACCTACACACACACACACAATTTTTTTTAAATGCAAGGCAATTAAATTTTTGTGCAAAGAAAATAATTACACGTATAAGTATTTTAATGTATGTGGATAGATATGTATGTAATTGAAGTATGAGAACTGAAGTTTAGGAAAGAGGCAGAACATATTGAAACCTGTTCACTTACTGTGACAGAATCTCAAATTAGATTGCCTTCACCCCCAAAGGGGATGTGCGTATGTTAATGATTGGTATAAAAGTGCAAGGTCCAGGTGGGCGGTGGTGGCACACGTCTTTAATCCCAGCACTGGGGAGGCTGAGGCAGGCGGATTTCTGTGAGTTCCAGGATAGCCAGAACTACACAGAGAAATCCTGTCTCAGAAAAACAAAAAAGAGTGCAAGGTCCTGAGATAATTCTGGTTCTAGAAACAGCAGTTCTTGGGGGCTCAAAGGATGCTATTAGGTCTCTCAAGCTCACGGTGCTTTCCTCTGTGATGCCATTTGTCTACAGGAGTATCCTCTCCAGGAGCAAGTCGCCCAAATTGCCCACAATGCTCCGGAAAAGAACTACTTTCCTCTTAGTGCCCGCCCAAGGTTGACTGTCATTGGGCAGACTTGATGACATACAGCCTAGTAAACCAATCACCATGGCCCGAGGGAAGGCATATGCTGATTGACTAGATTAGATTTAACATCCTTTCTCTCGTACTTGGAGACTAATCCTGGCAGATTGTTCTTGCTTAGGAAACACTGGACTGGGGTGCTAAGCACGGAAAACCCATAAAGGCAACAACAGATTTGGGAGTCGACTCCTCTGAAGCCCCTAGTTCCCCACCCCAGGGTGGACAGGTACCTGAGCCAGGATTCTCGTGCAACACAAACTGTTTGGGGTTCCTCCTCCTAGACCACTTTTCCTAAGGACAAGTACTGTGCCTTTTGCTTCCGTAGCTGATCCCTGGCAAAATGCCTCACATACAGTTGGCACACAGTAAATATTTGCTTAAATAAATGACTGACTCTTGATTGTGTGACAAAATAAAAGCCTTAAGAGTCAAAAGTTTTTCTTGGTTAGACCCCCAAACCATCCTTCCGCCTCCTTTGTATGCCCCACACCCCTCTCAAACACACAGCAGCTCCCTCAAATGCAGCAGGCACTTTCCCACGTCTTCATTCCATTTTCTCTGCAAATTGCCCTTCTGGCGTGCCCCAAAGACTTACGATGGAAAGATCTGGAAAGGTTGGCAAACCAGTTTTCTGATCATAAGGCCCTGCCGTTGAAATTTCTGTAATAGAAACCACCAGCGTCTTTGCTCTGCTTTCCGCTTGTTGACACGCACCTCACACCTTTTGCATGAAATGACCGTGCCTCTCTCCCTTGCTGGAGATGGTTCTCTGAACTGAAAAACTCAGAACAGGGATGCATGCAAATTGCTGTGGGGGCCAGGAAGGCTGAGGAAGCGGTTTCCTCTGTGTGAGATGATAACAGCTTGTGTTTATTGAGTATTTATTGTGTGCCAGGCACTAGGCCAAGTGCTTGGCACAGGCTTCCCCCTTTGATCTCTACCCAAGGTATGCAGTATTCCCACTTGAAGGGGAAGTGGGCTCCACTGAAGTTGCAGAGCTACATAGAGGTGAAGCCAAGACTGCACCCAGATCTGATGCCAGGACCCTTGCTCTTAAGCCCCAAGTAGAAGGAAGAATACTCTCAGTGAGAAGTGGAGTTGGTAGGCTGTGGGGGTCCCAGAAAAGACAGTGAGGGGAGGGCCAGAGAGATGGCGTGGTGGTTAAAATCACATACTGCTCTTCCAGAGAACCTGAGTTCTGTTCCCAGCACCCACAGCAAGCAGCTTGCCACTACCTGTAATTCCAGTTCTAGAGGATCTCATGCCCTCTTCTGGCCTCCATGGGTACTGCATATACAAGCTCGTGTATGCACACATAAAATTTAAAAAAAAAAATAACTGAAGAAAGACAGTGGCTGCCTTGCCTTCCAGAGCTTTGCTGATCGTGTCTCAGGCTAAAAAGTGCATCAGAGATCAAAGAAACTCCTGTTATTTTTTTTCCCCTCCATGACTGACAAGCTGTATGACCAAGGCAAATTGCTCTCCCTCTCTGAGCTTGGGTATTTCTTGCCTGGAAATGCATCTGTGATCCTTGCCCTACTTCAGAGGGTCAGCACGAGAATTACATGAACTGGCAGCTGAATATTCATGACTAGAAAGCTCTGAGCATAGGGTAGACTCTAACTGGCTGTATGATCTCTTCCTACAGCACCTGGCCCTGAGACTTGGCAGTAGAAGATGCTCCGCAGACACTTGCTTTGGCTCAGGGTAAGCACTTCTTCCCAGCTGTAAACCCTTGGTGTGGGAGATGTGGTTTATACCAGTTTGTTTCTTCCACAAGTTAATGATTTACCACCAGTGTTTAAACAGACACGACCCCATTGGTACCCAAGGCTCTGTCCCGGGCCAAAGTGGCTCAGAGATCAAAGACACCCAAAGACACTGGAGCCCTCCCACTGCCCTCTCCCGGAATTGTCCTTTAGCCTGCTGGCACCTACTGTTGCCCTGCTGCCCCTTGACCTTGCGTGTTGCTATGCTGTGGTTAGCCCTTCTCTGTGAGATCAGTTGGCTTCCCTTAGGGCCACCAGGAAACCATGCACCACTCCCTCGTTCCTTCTTCCAAGAGAACACTGCCCTTCCAAGGGCTCACCCCAGCCCAGCCTAATCCCTCTGCTTCTTGGCTGCCCTGTGCTCTCAGGCCTCCTTGGATCCTCCCTCTTCCCTCCCTCCCTCCCTCCTCATGGATAAGACACGCAGAGGTGTCTTAGATAGAGCTATTCATTCCTTTGAGGACACTGAGTGCCAAGCTGCTTCCAGCTTGGCCCTGTCACTCACACATCTCTTTACCCTCACATCTGGAGGGAGACCATACTCACGAGCAGGAGAAGTGTCCCACGATTGCAGAGGGTTTGAACATGCCTCTTCCCACAGTCCTCTTTGTCTTCTCTGACTTTCCAGCCTGGGCTCCCTACACACTGGCTTTCAAATCCAGGCTCCTGTCTCTCCTTTCTCTCGCCTTTCCTTCTTTCCTTCCGTCATCTCCTCCTTCCTATTCTTTTTTTCCTTGTGTTTTACCAGAGCCTCACAATGTGGTGCATATTAGCTTTGAACTCCTGAGCCTCTTGCCTCTGCTCCTTGAGCTCTAGGGGTACACTGCACCACACCACTACCTTGAATAATTTCTTTGGGCCGTGTTGGAACATTATCACAAACTTAAAGGCTTTAACCAACAGCATTTCCTTCTCTGTTGGGGAGGACAGAGGATCTAAATCAAGGTATCACCAGGGCTGCATTCCCTCCAGAGATGGAAGGAAACATCTTCCACTCTCCCAGCTTGTAGTGGCTGCCAGGGACCCATAGCTTGTGGATCCATTACTCCAGTATTTTCTTATCTTCAGATGGGTTCATCTATTCCTCTATGCATTTTCTCTTCAGTCTCTTCTGAGTACTTTTAATGTTACATTCATGATCCATCCAGGAAATCCAGGATGAGGTAGAATAATTGATGTACAGTAATATGTGCAAAGACCCATTTTTGAGAGAGTCATGTCTACTTATTCTAACAGGATATGTCTTTTGGAAGTACACTGTGCTGGGGAGTAGCAGAGGATGGACCATTGCTGCGATGGACCTGACCATATTGTTTTGAGGAGGATTGTAAGCGCGTTTGGAACCCTGGTCTGGAAAATCCATTGAGTGCTCGAAGCTTTAATGGCTGTTCTGTGTGAGCTTGGAAGATATGAGAATTGAAAGAATTGCAGATAATGGAGACCTGGCTTATAGGGTGTCAGAAACAAATATTCTGGTAGGGTTTTTGTGTGATCTAAGGACGTGTGGTTTTCGTTCAGCTGGGACTGCAAAATCAGCTGTGATTAACAAGAGACTAGCATCACTGAAGTGAAACCTTTGTTTACTGGGAACACAGCTGGTCAGTTGGAACTGAGAAATCAGCTGTGGTTAAGAAAGACCCCACTGTCATTGAGGTGACATCTTTTGAGAGTATTTCCTAAGGGTCACACACAGAAACTGTGGTCCAGAATAGCCAAGGCTGCGTGTCAAGCTGATAGCCAAACTTCATAATATGTAAGAGTCTCCCACACGGTAGTGGTCTTGAAGGCCTAAAGGGGTAAGTCACAGAGAGCACCTGAGTCTTGGCACTGTGATAGCCCAGGAGAGGCTGTCAGTGAAGGTTGGGTTTCAGTGGCAGTGGAGACCTTGAGGTTGAAGAGGTCATGGAGAGATGCTGAGGCTTGGTACCATGTGGCAGGATTAGAGTCCCTCCTGCAGAAAAGCCAGGAAGTCATCAGTGAAGGTGCAACCTCAGGTAGTGTAAAGACCCCAGGACACTGGAGAGTCTAGGATTCGATAAGACCACCATGAATAGTGGCAGGTGTGGCGTAGAGATGTCTTGAGCCTACTGACAAACAGGGGCACTGCAGAGCCCAGAAGATAATAAATGAGTCCCAGATGTTGGACAGTGAGCTGTTTACACTGTTGAAGTTTGGGTTTCCTTTGGTCTGATTGTAACTATACCCGGGCTCTTCCCTCTTGCAATAATGAAGTATTTAACTTGTTTTGGATTTTACAGGAGTCCACAGTTAGCTTTGAGTATTTTAAAAAGAAATTGAACTTTTAAACACCTGGAATTTTTAAAGACTATGGTACTTTTAAAGTTGTACTTGTAACATTAACATGAGATCTGCGGAAAGAAACAAACAGGTTGTGAATTGCAGTGATGTATGTGTCGAGCTGACAGTCAATTGTGCTGGGTAGTTTTTGTCAACTTAACACAAACTAGAGTCACTTAAGAAGAGGGATTTCCTCTATCAGATTTGATTGTGGTTAATCTGTGGGGGCATTTTCTTGGTTAATGATTGACATGGGAGGATCCAGTTCACTGTGGGCAGTGCCACCCCTAGGCACGTGGTCCTGAGGTATATAAAAACAATCAGACTGAGCCAGCCGGTCAGCATTCTTCCATGGTTCCTGCCTTTGCTCCTGCTTATGTTCTTTTTCCTCAAAGATCAGGTGTGATAGGGACGTGGAAGCCAAATAAACCCTTTCCTTCCCAAGCTGCTTGTGGTCATGTGTCTGTGGCAGCTTGGGACCCACACTAGGACATTCACTGTTCTGCAACCATAACTAGTATTCACTGAGGAGAGAGGAAAGATGGCATGTTAGGTAGTGAACACAAAACCAGTCGCTGGCTGTGGTGGCGCATTCCCATAATCTCACACTCTGAAGGCTGAGACAGGGCAAACACAAGTTCAAGGTCAGTCTGAGTATCTAGCATGACCCTGCCTCGAAGCGCAAGAAATGGGGCTAGAGAGACACTTGAGCGGTTAAGAACACTGTTTCTCTCCCAGAGAACCTGAAGGGAGCTTAATGCGTCCGAGGAAGGAGAAAGTCCAAGGATGAGAGTGGAGTACAGGAGGCGACAGGTCCCTGCAGTACTAAAGAGACCAAGGCAAAGAAGTGAAGGCTTTACTTCTGTAACCCCAGAAGAGCTTAAATCCAGAAAGTAACATTAATCAGTTATCATTAATTATTAAACATCTAGGGAGGGGGGCTAGAGAGATGGCCCAGTAGTTAAGAGCACTGACTGTTCTTCCAGAGGTCCTGAGTTCAATTCCCAGCAACCACATGGTGGCTCACACCATCTGTAATGGGATCTGATGCCTTCGCAAAAATAATAAAAAATAAAAATATCTGAGGGAAGAAGACTTGCTATCCAATGAGAAAAATGTGGGTGGGGCAGGTAGATTTGTTCATCATAATACACACAAAAATCAGCTTTAAGAAAACTCAGGTCCATGCGGTGCTTGTGCATGCCTTTGATCCCATCACTCAGGAGGCAGAGGCAGGCAGACCTCTGAGCTACAGCCTGGGCTACAGAGTGAGTTCCAGGATAGAGGAACACAGAGAGACTCCATCTTAAAAACAAAGAAACAAACAAAAATAGAACAAAGCAAACCAAACAAACTAAGGGCTGTATTTGAAAAAATCAAACAAACAAAAACCTTGAAGGGAAGTTGTGTGTGTGTGTGTGTGTGTGTGTGTGTGTGTGTGTGTGTTTTTTGCTGGGCACTGAACCCAGCATAGGGTCTGCTGCTGAACGGTACTGAAAGTTGGAGGTTTTTGTACATTGTGTGTATGTACTGTGTGTTGTATGTGTGTGTGTGTGCAGATGCACATGTGTGTTGTGGTGAGCATGTACCTGTCTGCATAGGCATGCAGGGGTTGGAGGACACCTTGGCTGTCAGTCCTCAGCTAAGGTCTACCTTGTTTCTTGGGATAGGTCCTCACATCCACCTGGGGCTTGCCAAGTAGACTAGACTGATTGGCCAGTGAGCCCAGGTTCTGCCTGTCTCTGCCCACCCAGGGCTGCCATTACGAGAGTGCTACCATGCCCTGCTTCTTTCCATGGCTTCTGAGGGACTGAGCTCCAGGCCTCTTGCCTGCAAGGCAAGCCCTTTACTCCCAAACTAGCACCGCTGTCCCTAAGGAGTTCTTATATACATCAGATCACGAAAGAAACAGAGACAAATTCAATTTAAAATCTTTCATTAAGGGGATGGAGAGATGGCTCCGTGGTTAAGAGCACTTCCTGCTCTTGCAGAGGACCTGGGTACCTTTTCTATTACCCACATCAGGTGACTCCAGGTCTAGGGAATCTAACACCTCTGGCGTCCTAAGACACCTGTATATGTCCCCACACAAACATACACCTACGCATAACTTAAAAATAATAAAAACCCATTTTTAAAATATTTTGTTAAACAAGTGATATAATTAAAAATGGAAAACTACCAGCCACAGAAGAGAAGATTTTTTTGGCAATCAATGAAAGTCAGTGTTTGGGAACCCATAAAATCGTCCACTAATAAACATAAGGCGCCCAGTAGGAAAGTAGGCAGCCAAATGAACAGTAGGTAAACCACAGAGCAGAAAAACTGACTGGCAACAAATGTGTAAGAAAACTCACTCACAAACATTGAAGAACAAATTAAAATCCCTGAGGAACACACAGTGAGACAGCCAATAAGACTAGCAAGAGTCAAGAAGTCTGAAGCCGGGCAGTGGTGGCACACGTCTTTAATCACTGCACTCGGGAGGCAGAGGCAGACGGATCTCTATGAGTTCAAAGCCTGCTTGGGCTACAGAGCAAGTTCCAGGATAGCCAAGGATACACAGAGAAACCTTGTCTCTAAATGTTACATAAATTAATAAATAAGAAAATAAAGAAATACACACATAAAGTCTAGCAAATGCTGCTGGTGATGTGGAGCCTCAGTGGACAGATTGGCAACTGGGATTTGGAGCAATTTCATAATACAGGGTGGACCACAAATATGCAATGCTCCAAAATCAAATTTTAATTGATGCTGCAGGCAGAAAAGTCCATATGTCATCTCATTTAACAGGTTGTAGTCAAAACACATCTTGTGTAGAATTACCTCCTGGTTGTATAATTAAGCTACAAACATATGTAATATTCATAGTACGAGTGAGCTTTTATGTTTAAAATGGAGTCTCATCTTCAAGGTCTCTTTCTCTCAGGTATCTGTGTGGTGTGTGTGTGTGTGTGTGTGTGTGTGTATGTGTCTGTGTGTGTATGTGGTATACAAGAGTATAACATGCCTGGTGCCCAAAAAGGCAAGAAGAGGGCAGTGGGTTCCCTGGAACAGGAGTCACAGGTAGTTGTGATTTTCCATATTGGTTCTGGGATCAAGCTCAGGATCTCTGGAAGAACAGTACATGCTCTTAACCACTGAGCCATCTCTCCAGATCCCTTCAACTTATTTTTAAAAACAAGGTCTGTCTCTCAACCTTGGGACTTTGTTTAGACTGACTGGCCAGTGAACCCCAGGCCTCTGCCTGGCTATATGCCCCAGCACTGGGAGTACATGCATGTGCCACGGTGCATGGCTTGGCTTTTAAACTTTTTTCTTCTCCTTCTTCTTTCTTTTCTTTTTTCTTTTTTTTTTGGGGGGGGGGGGGGAGGAATCGGTGCATAATATCCCTGGCTATCCTGGACTCTCTTGTAGACCAGGCTGGCCTCGAGCTCATAGAGATCCACCTGCTTCTGCCTCCTGAGTTCTGAGATTAAAGGCATGTACCGCCATGCTCGGCCTTAAGTGTTTACTTTTATTTTATATGTCTGGGTGCTTTGCTTGTATGTGTGTCTGCATCAGGTGTGTGCAGTGCCCATGGAGACCAGAAGAAGTTGTCAGATCCCCTAGAACTGAAGTCACAGATTGTTGTGAACTGCCATGTTGGTGCTGGGAACTGAACCCAGGTCCTCTTGACCAGTGACTATCTCTCCAGCCCTGCCCACCCCTGACTTTTCTATGGATTCTGTGACCTGAACTCAGGTCCTCAAATATGCACAGCAAGGACTTCACCCACAGAGTCTTCCCCGAGCTCCCCAAGGTCAGTGTCTTTTTGGTTTTGTTTTTTGACAAGGGCTCAAATATTTCAAGCTAGCCTTGAACTTGCTGTGTAACCAAATATGACCTTAAACTTTGAATCTTTCTGCTTTCACCTCTTGAGTACTGGAATTACAGGTTTATACCAGTGCACCTAGAGGATATGGTGTCAGGGGATCAAATCTGAGCCTTGTGCAGCTTAGGAAAGTGCTCTTAGCAACTGAGCTGTCACCCCAGTCTGCAAATATTCCAATTAAAAAATTTGTAACCCAAAGCTCTTGTAACCCTAAGCATTTCCTATAGCTCTGGCTGCGTCTGGTACCCCCAACAGTGATGCAGAACCCCAGCTGCTCTCGGTTGTATTCCTCCCTGTGTGTGCCTGGGGAAATTCTTGCTCATGCACACATGGAAGCATGTGGACAATCTTGAGAGGAACACTGTAATGGAAAGAAAAATTGGAGAGTGGATGAGCATTGGAGGTGAATGGCTGAGTATGGTACAGTGATTGAGACAGCAAAGAGCCAGGGAGGTGGGTGCAGCTGTAGGCGGCTCAGAAATATCACACTAAAAAATCTAAGAGCATATAATGTCTGATTTCACTTAAATAAGCTGGGCCAGCACACAAAACCATACCACTTCTTAGGCTATACATATAGACATCATTCAATTATGTCATCTAATTATGACGCACCAAGCTGGGGTAATATGTACTTCGTGGGACAGATGTAATAGGAAGGGCACACAGACATAGTGCACTCTGGTGGATCTGTCATTGCTGTTTAGAAAGGCGCCATGTCACCCATACTGACCTCCAGCTAGGCTGAAGAAGCTCTTCTGCCTTTGACTCCCAGGTAGGATGGACTACCGGCAAGTGTCCCACAAAAGGCCACACGTCCTGTATCTAGCTCTGGGAGTTCGTCTTATTTTATGTGTATAGGTGTTTTGTCTGCACGTATGTCTGTACACCACTTTAGTGTCTGGTGTCTGCAGAGGCCGGAAGAGGGCATCAAATCCTCTGGAGCTGGAATTATTGATGGCGGGCTGCCATGTGTGTGCTAGGGATCAAATCTAGGTCCTCTGTAAGAGCAACAAGTGTTCTTAATGATGAACTGGTTCTCTAGTGGTTCATCATTGACCACCTGCCTCTGTGGGCTTTAACAAAGTGAGCACATCTGTGCATGAAGCACTTAGCAGATGAAGCCAGATCTGCCCCCAAGAAACCTCCTGATGTTCCCTCTTAGACCCTGCCTCCCTTCTGAGAGGAACCAAACATCAGCTCAATTAGCACTGGTGAGTTAGGCTTGCTTTTGAACTGAATGTAATTCCATGGCAAGCAGTCTTTTGAGTTTATGTGTTTGTTGTTGTTGTTTTTGAGATAAGGCCTTGTCATAGAGCCTTGACTTGCCTCAACTCACAGGGATTGTTTCTGCTGGGTTTAAAGTGCTGGGTCTAAAGGCATGTATCATCACACCTGGTGTGTGTGTGTGTGTGTGTGTGTGTGTGTGCATGCATGCGTGCATATATATATGTGTGTGTCCTTAATCACATAATTGTTTTGTATTTTTAAATATTGTATTTATTGATTGGTTGATTTGTGTATCTGCGCGTTTAATGTGCTTGTGAGTGCAGTACCTGAGTCAGCCAGAGGAGGGCAATGGAGCCTCTGGAGCCGGAGTTAGAGTCCTTGGGAGCTGCTTGCTTCCTGTGTCTTCAGTAAGGGTAGTCCACGAGCTTAACTGTGGAGTCATCTCCAGGACACAACCCCCTTTTTGAGTTTGCATTTTTAATTGAACACTGTAGTTATGAGATTCACTCTATTATAGCACTTCATTTTGATTATTTAATTCTCACTGTTAGAATCTTACAGTACAGGTGAACCCCAGCTTATCTATACTGTTGATAGGTCTTGAAGCAGTTTTCAGGGTTAATTTTGGAAGAAGTGGGTTTTGATATACAACCCAAGCTGGTCTTGAACAAAAGATCTTCCAGCCTCAGCCTCCCAAACAGCTGGGGTTACAGGCGAATGCTACAACATATGGCTACTCTTCAGTTATTGCTATTACAACATGTGGTTCACAAGAGGCTGAGTTGGGGGGGGTGAGTTTAAGTCTAGCCTGGGCTACATAGCAAGTTCCAGGCTAGCCTAAGATAAATAGTGAGACACAATCTGGATAAACAAAGTATGCTGTACTCTCTAGAACAGTGATTCTCAACCTTCCTAAGGCCATGACCCTTTATTATATGTTCCTCATGTTGTGGTGATCCCCAATCATAAAATTACTTTGTTGCTACTTCATATCTCATATCTGTAATTTTGCCACTGTTATGAATCATAATGCAAATATCTGATACTCAGCCCAAAGGGCTTGGGGGTCCCAACCCACTTTGAGGGTCTGTGAACTGCTGTTCTGGGTCATGTCCTCAGAGGAATTTGTGGGCACATATCTGCTGTGTATTCCCAGGCATCTAGGGGTAGAACTCTTGATTTACATGCACACACTGTGAGCTTTAATATATGATGTCATTCCAGCACTCAGGAGGCTGAGACAGCATCACCAAGAGTTGAGGCCAGCCTGGGACACACAGTAAGTTCCAGGCTGGTCTGGGCTGCAGACTGAGACTTTGAACAACAAAGGACTCAAGAGGTAGCCTGGTCTGCAGACTTCTTGCCTAGCATGCATCCCTGGGTTCAGTCTCCAGCATTAAAGAAGTCTGATGGGTAAAAGAAACAAGCTAAATAAAGAAATACTGACATTTCTCCAGAATGGCTGTACTGACCATTAATCCTGAAAGTCTGGGGCTAGGCATATAGCCCAGTGACAGGGGGCTTGCTTAGCATAGACAAGGTCCTGAGTTTACTTTTCGTTTTTTCTTTTTTAAGATTTATTTATTTTATGTATATGAGTACACTGTTGCTGCCTTCAGACACACCAGAAGAGGGCATCAGATCCCATTACAGATGGTTGTGAGCCACCATGTGGTTGCTGGGAATTGAACTCAGGACCTCTAGAAGAGCAGTCAGTGCTCTTAACCACTGAGCCATCCCTCCAGACCCTGAGTTTACTTCTCAAAAGCACAGAAAAAAGAAGAAAAGGCAGGCTGGGGAGACATCTCAGTGAGTGCAATGCTTGCTAAACAAGTATGAGGATGTCTTTTGCCTCCTCAGCGGCCACATGAAATCCAGATGTGGTGGAACACATCTGTAATCTCAGCACTCCTATAAGATGGGAGGTGGAAAATCTCCAGAAGTTCTCAAGCCAAGATTCAAGTTGGCACATGAATCTTTTTTTTTTTTTTTTTTCGAAACAGGGTTTCTCTGTGTAGTCTTGGCTAGCCTCGAACTCAGAAACCCACCTTCCTCTTCCTCTGCCTCCCAAGTGCTGGGATTAAAGGTGTGTGCCACCACTGCCCAGCAGCATACGAATCTTAACAACAGTAGACCCTGACGCGCAGAGAGAGAGAGAGAGTTAAAACAAACAAAATGAAGGGAAATGTTTATCCAGGCACAGTGACACATACCTGTACTTCCAACTACTAGGGAGACAGAGGCAGGGGGATCATAAGCTCAGGCCGATGTAAACAAAATAGCAAGACCCTGTCTCAAAACAAGCAAGCACACACACTAGTTTGATTGTTCCACATCCTCAGCATTTGGCTCAATCCGCCCTTCTCTGGTAGGGATGGGAGCAGCGGTGGTACGTGTAACAACTATAGTTTTTTGTTTTTTTGTTTGTTTTTTTTTTTCCCTGAGACAAAGCATCGCCATATAGCCCTGAGCTGAGCTATAGCTCACGATATAGACCAGACTGGTCTCGAACTCAGAGATCTGCCTGCCTCTGCCTCCTGAGTGCTGGGATTAAAGGCATGCACCATCATCACACACCTGCTATCTACATTTTTAAGGTTTTTCATGTAGATGTCCCAGTAGACCCCTGATGCTTTAGTTTACTTTTCTATAAAACAGATGAGGAATCTTGATTTCTTTGAGTTCAAGGTAGTAAGTTTGTCCCCAGTGGTCCCCTGGACAGCAAGCATGCTGTCTGCTGCAACGAACTTTCAGGACCTTCTAACCATCTGCTGGGTTGCCTCAGTTTCCCTCATTTTGGCTATCCATTTATCAGTAGCAGACAGTTTATCAACTGCATGCCTCTTCTCCCAGCCGTATTTATAATCCGTGTCACTCAAAAGCAACAGAGCCAAGATTTCACAAGTGAGCCGAGCCAGTACTGTACTCTTTGATGGGACTCTGTGTCTCTAGCCTGAGTTTATGAGCTGAAGCTTCAGAAGAGGCCAGCGAATCCAGAGAGCTATACTCTTTTATGTATTTATCTCATAAGCAGGAACGAGGTTACCAAATGTGTTCCGATGTGTTGGTTATACTGCCTCCTGGTGTTCAAGAATCAATAGCATGTGATACCATTTTCCAGTGTCCAATTGGCTTCGGAGCCCTTCACATGGCAATTGAAAAGGGTAAGACCCATAGGGAGAAGGGAAACCACCAGAGCAGAGGCAGCTTAGTAGGGAAGTGAGACTGCAAGCAAGTTCTAACCTCTGATACTTTTAGTTCCAAGATGCTCGCTGTGGAGAGAGAAAAGAAGAAATTGCACTCCCCCTTGGTTTGAGGGAGGGTTTCATGAACCTGTCATGAGCGTCCTATGTGGCTTCAAATTTGATGTGTGGCCAAGGATGACTCAACTCCTGATTCTCCTGCCTCTGCTTCCCAAGCACTGAGAGAATAGGCATGTACCCCTGCACTCCACTTTCCTTAAGAGAAACAATGAGTAGTCTGACACCTCTAAAACTCACAGCAAAAGTTAAAGTCTCTTTGGGGCTTGGGAGATGTGAATTCCACAGCTTGGGGCTCTGGAATTTTTGACTATGAAGCTCTAAAATCAATCTCTGCAGTAAACAAACAAACAAACAAACCCCAAACCAAACAAACTCAAAACCGCAGTCTCTCCTTTCTTAGAACACAGACTTTAGGTGATATGCCAAGTATCCATGATAAAGCTGGGAGAGATTCTGAGTGTCTTCTACCATAGAGAAATGGAGGGTAGCTCAGTGGATAAAGGTTCTTGATGCCTGATGGCCTGAGTTTGCTCTCTAGGTCTCACGTGTAGAAGGAGAGAACCAATTCCTGCAAGCTGTCTTCTGCTCACCTCACACATCTTCTGGTATTTGAGTACCCACACTCTCCCAGGCGTATCACAGACACACTAATAATAACTAAAAAAGAAAAAATTTAAATGTTAAAAGAAACAACAGATGCTTGAGGATATAGGCTAGCTATCTTTGGCCTGATTTCAGGGTTACAATGCTGTTGGGGGTGAGCTCTGTAGCTTGCCTTGCATGCTCCAGGCACTGGGTTCCAGCCTTAGTATAAAGAATTAAACAATAACAAAGAGAACATTATATGATCTGCACGCACCCAAATGTCACAGGGCTTCCATATATATGTATGATTTGGGTGTTTTATGTATCTGTTAAAATGGATTTAAATTAAACAGTGGTAGCCATGACTCGGACGGTTCTCACCGACTAGTGTGCTCTTCCCATGTGCCTGACACCGGGCTGGTGGTGCTTGTTTGCTACATTGTATCCATGCCCTCCATTCATTCATTCATTCATTCATTCCACAAACACCCAGCATTCTCTATGCCAGTTAACTTTCTTGGTGCTGAAGCTGTCACTGTGGCCAAAACAAGAGTTAGAGAGAGACGAGAGTCTAATCCAGGAGGTGGGTGGCAAACACATTAATAACCAAAACAGGGTATTTATGGCCTGAATATCCATGCCCTCTGAAAATCCACATTTGAGGTTCAACCCCCAAAAGTGACTACATTTAGAGATGGGCCTATAAAGAAGTAATTTAGGTACATAAGGTCATAAGGGGGGGAAAGTCCTGCTCTGATAGGATTCCATTCATTTAAAGAAGAGACACCAAGCCAAGGAGTTGGCACACACCTATAACCCCAGCACCCAGGAGCAGGAGGATCAAGGTTAGCCTGAGTGGCAGAGTAAGACTCTGTCTCACAGAGAGAAGCTGGCCCATATGACTTGGGTTGTATTTACTGTTGAGCTTAGCATATGCCAAAGCAAGCAGAAGCAGAGTCACCTGAGAACTCGGTGTTGCTTCTCAGCTTCCATCCTCACCGTGAGAGCAAGGAGGCCACGTGATCAAACAGAAAGATGGTGGCCTTCCGGAGTCACGAACAGAGCCTTCACCAGACACCACGTCAGGGTAGAGTCTCGACCTTGAACTTCTGATGTCATTTAGAGAAGCGGCTCTCAGCATTCCTAATGCTGTGACGGTTTCTAATAAAGTTCCTCATGTCGTGGTGACGTCCCAGCCATAAAATTAATTTTGTTGCAATTTTGCTATTGTTATGAATCCTAATGTAAATATCTCTGTTTGCTGATGGTCTTAGATGACCCCTGTCAAAGGGTCATTTGACCCCCAAAGTGCCCATATGGAGGTCCAATGGCCACCTCAGGTGGGTTTCACTTTCCACCTTGCTTAAGACAGGGTGTCTTGCTGTTCTCCACTGAGCTCACATAGCTGCCCCAGGCATTCCCAGGGAGCTTCTATCTCCACCTCTGGCCAGCTCCTCAGCCCCACATCTGGGCTTTTGTATTGTGGCCACCAGAGTTGGCTTACACAGGAAGTCACGATTACTGTGAGAAGGTGGGTCATGCCCCTGCCTCCCAGCAGCTACCTAGAAGTGAACAGTCTCCTAACTTTCATCAGCATGCCCTAAGGTGTTTCTGAACTTTGTAACGACAGTCTTGTATTGTGGGGGTAGTGGAGGTTGGGTCCAGTTCCAGGATTTCCTGTCTCTGCTGGGATTAAAGGTATGTACTACCATGTGCAGTTTAGAAGGTTCTTGAACATGCCTGTGGTCTAACATTGACTGGCAGCTTTGTGCCCCGTAGTGGACTTTCAGGGCACAGAGTAGACTCATGTTTATGTCCAGTGTCTTTTCACCATACCGAGCAGGGTGCTCTGTAAGGAGAATGTTGGCTATTAAGAGGCATCAGATTGTTGGGTGTGACTGCGCTCCTCTAATCCCAGCATGGAGGAGGCGGAGCATGCTAGAAGGAGGCGGAGCATGCTAGGAGGAGGCGGAGCATGTGGACCTTGAATTTGAAGGCAGCCTGGGCTACAAAACAAAATACTGTCTAGAAAAAAAAAAAGGCAACCTAAAACTGGCAAATATATCAATATATCAATATTGATTATCGAGTGTCTGAAGAGTGGCTGGCACGGCTGAGAAACTGAATTTGTTTTCTCTTGTTTTTGAGACAGAGTCTCACTATGGTTGGATCACAGGGGTGTGCCACCAGACAACCTTGAATTGTGTGTGTATGTGTGTGTGTGTGTGTGTGTGCATGCTTGTGTTGCTAGATACTAGACACACAGTCCTATCAATAAAAAAGATGTAGTCTCTCAACACTAAATCTCCAGCACTGTTTGTACTGGCAGTGGTAACACATACCTGTAATCCCAGGCCTCCAAAGGTGAAGGCAGGAGGCTCCATGTTCAATCCATTCCTGCACTACACAGTAAATCTGAAACTGGTCGGTAGAAACAAAAAAAATTTAAAGTGCTTTTAGTGAATTTTTATGGGATGTGGGGAGACAACCAGGGAAATTTTCCTTTAAAAATTCATTTACACATTGTTTATCTTGAAGAGTGGCAGTCTCTACCTAAAGCTCAGGGCCTGGGTTCCCTAGAAGGCTGTTGTGATGATTAAGATAAACGTGGTCCTTGCCTTACAGACTGTTTTCTGATTCCAGTATGATTGACACATAGTTTCCTAAGCAAATGTCAACCTCGGCCTGAGGTTTCATGGGTTTTCTAGAAATACTCGGTAAAGGATTTTTCTTCCTATTCTTAAATTACTGGTGAAGAAACGGTGCTGGGAAAGTTAGCAGAACTGGTCTATTCTGGTTATCTTGTTGAAATTGTAACAAAATAATACAAACTGGTGGGTGTGGGGGTACACAGCTGGGATCCCAGCTCTCAGCAGCCAAGGCCAGCCTGAGATTGGAACACATACAACATGCAAGAGCTCTGAAGGTCCTACTGAGCATGTGCAGAGCCCTGGGTACCATGTCAGCATCAAAACCAGGAGCACAGCTGGAGAGATGGCTCAGTGGTTAACAACAGTACGCTGCTCTTGCAGAGGACCTGGATTTAATTCTCAGCAACCACAAGGCAGCTCACAAGCACCTGTGACTGCAGTTCTAGGGGATCTGACACCCTCTTCTCATGAGCATTATGTGCACATGGTGGGCAGACAGGCAGACATAAGGCAAAGCACCCATACTCATAAAATAAAAAGCAAAACAACAAACAAACAATACTTTCCCAACTCCATGTTTTAGAGTAACTCTTTGGCAGTTTCACAGGTCTGTGACTTAAGAATCTGAGAAGGCACACGCCTTTAATCCCAGCCCTTGGGAGGCGGAGGTAGGAGGATCTCTGAATTTGAAGCCAACTTGATCTACAGAGCGAGTTCCAGAACAGCCAGGGCTACACAGAGAAACCCTAACTCAAAAGGTCAAACAAATAAACAAATAAATAAATAAGTCTGAGAAGGGTTCTGAGGGTGGGCTGGGGTGGGGGTGGGGCACCTGGTTGCTCATCTCTTTTCTCCTTATTCTCCTGAGTTCAAGGTCCGTCCTTGGACTTCCTAAGCCTTAAATAATGGTGACTACTCACTTGCTGACCTTCCATGAGCACTTGGAAGAGCAGGCCATTCTTAAAACTTAACTTTTAAAGGCACTTAGTATCAAAACGTGCTTAATCAGGTTCTATGAGACTTAGGTCCTGTTAATGGGGGACGCCGTTGGTTAGGTTTATTTTGGGTTTGAAACCAAAGCTTGTGAATAAAGATCTTAGGTCTCATGTAGAGCAGGTTGGCCTTGACCTTGCTCTGTAGCCAACAATGAACTTAAGTTCTCATCCTCCTGCCTCCAGTCCCTGAACGTTGAGATTATGAGTATGTTCCACCCAGTTAGCCTTACTTGGATTTTATGTGTTGACTTCAGTGCAGTGGTGCTGAGAGGTGGGGCTTCTGGAAGGTCACTGGATCACGAGGGCTCTAACTTCATAATGTGCACATGGGCAATGCATGCACACACACAAACATGTTAACTCATTGGGCTTTATTTATGTTAGAAATCCATGTGATGTCATGTTGATATACCCCCACCTGAAGTCTCTTAAGCATGATCAGGAGGGGCTAAGAGCTGGGCAGCTGTTTGGGGTTAAAACAATGTCTTTTGGAAATAGCTGAAAACCCTTCTAATTACAAATGTCAATGATTAATGAAGGTTCTCTAGACCAGTGGTTCTCAACCTTTCAAATGCTGTGATCCCTCAATATAGTTCCTTATGTTGTGGTGTCTGACCATAATAAAATTAGCTTTGTTACTACTGTATAACTAATTTTGGTACTGTCATGAATTGTAATGTAGGGCTGGAGGGGTGGCTCAGAGGTTAAGAGCACTGATTACTCTTCCAAAGGTCCTGAGTTCAATTCCCAGCCACCACATGGTGGCTCACAACCATCTATAAAGGGATCCGATGCCCTCTTCTGGTGTGTCTGAAGACAGCTACAGTGTACTCTTCATATATATAAAATAAATAAATAAAATCTTTTAAAAAGAATTGTAATGTAAATATCTGATACACAGCCAACATTTGACTCCAGAAGGGTCAAGACCCACAGGTTGAGAACCTTGAGAACCGATGCTCTAAAGGTACAGAACTATAGATGAATACACATCTATTAAATAACTTTTAAAGTCCACTTATGTTAAAATAGCAACAATAGCCAAGTTGCTCCTGAGGTGCTGAGAACCCACTAGTTGCTCAGTTCACGTGGCTGAGACCTCAGCAATCCCAACCTGGCACCAAAAACCTAGAGAGTTCACTGAACAAAGCTCATTTCTAGTCAACAAGGAAAGCTTGCAAACGTTGGTTCTAGTATCAAGGAGGAAGTGAGAGACCAGATCTTTTGGGTTCAGACTCCATCTTAGAGAACCTGACCTAAGGTTGAACTCAAGTTGACTGACAGGCCAGTACCTAGCACCAGTTTCCAGCTATCCCCCAACAAAACTGCACCTCCAGGTTACAAGCCTGCCCCTGATACTTCACGTCCTAACTATTACCAATCAGGGAAAAAACAGAAGTTAAGTTTACGGTTTGGCTCCCAGCACCAGCCAAATATGTTAAAGGCCACAATATATACCACCCCCCTCCCCAATTAGATGCTTGCCAGGCTAGAAACATTTACCTCTTGTTTGCCATTTCCTATAAAATCTTGTCGTGATGAGGGTTCGGGGCTGCTCCACCAAACCGTCCTTTGGGTTGGCGGTGAGTAAGCCCAAGCTCGAGCTTGTTAATTAAGACCCCAGTGCAATCGCATTGGAATCCTGGTTGGTCTTTTTGGAGTTCACGAACATTTCCTGGCACAACAGAAGCAGCAACAAGAGGAAAAACTCAGTGGGAAGACTGAGGGCACAGGGGAATGAGCCGCCAGTCCCCATGCCCTTTTATACCTGTGCTGCTTCCAGAAGAGACCGCCCACACTTGGGCGTGTCTTCCCACTTCCATTAAAGGCAACCAGGACAAGTCTCCAGGTGCCACTCCCTACAGGTGATTTCTGATTTTTGGCCTGTTGATGTTAAAGTCGGCCAAAGTGACTTTAGGAGATTCACTGGACCATGAGAAAACCAGACTCTTTTTTTTATACAAGGTCACAGTCTCAGCTAAGCCTAGAAAAATAGCAGAGAGAACCTTGAACAGGCTTAAGCTTTCAATGACTGAGAAACTTGGTTAACGACTGAACTTACCAGAGGGAGCAAGATTGTTCTTGGAGCAGGTATGGTGGTGTGTGCTTTTAACCCTGTGCTCAGTAGGTAGAGAAAGGCAGATCTCTGCAAGTTCAAGGTCACCTTGATCTACATAGTGAGTTTTAGAACAGCCAGGTCTATATAGTAAGACACAAACGAACAACTTTTTTCCTAGTTGCCGAATGGAAAGTGGTTTCAGAAACAAAGATGACAAGAGAGGTTTCTTCTCCAGTGCTTGTGTCTTGGGAAAAATGTAGTCACATCAATGCAAAGAAGCCCAGGGAGTAGAACAACTGTAGCTGTTTTTCTGTTCCAATGTTTTAGTCCTCAGATTATTTACAACCAAAATAAGTTATGTATTTCTCGGGGTCCTAAAAATTGTTGAAAGTTAGAAGAGCCCCAAACTGCCGATTGTCAGATGAGTGGATACAGAGCCGCCGTTATAGAGCTTGTCTCAGAGCATCAGGGGCTGAGGATGGAGGCTAGGGAGTTCAAGGCCAGCCAGGACTATGGAGTCAGTCTAAGTCACGAAAACAACCGCCACCACCACAGAAACAACAAACAAGCCAACAAAACCAAACAGCACTCCTTCAAGACAAAAAGAAAATCATTAAGGTAATTCTAGGAATCTGGAAAGTAGAGGCAGGAGGATCAGGGGTTCAAGGCCATCCTCAGCTATATCTGAAATTTAAGTCTGAACTACACGAGATCCTGTTTCAAAAAAAAAAAAAAAAAAGAGGTAACATAGTACATTTTACATTATATGTACTGTACCATGATTTAAATATTTTTTTGAGAAAAAAGTTTGATTTTATTCCTATACACTTTAAAATGTAAGATGCTATTAGTTTTAGGAAATTGAAGATTTCTGAACATCATAAAGATGGTTTTTATCTATTTACTAGTCTTTTGGAGACAGAGTCTCATTGTATATCCCTGACTGGACTTGAACTTACAGAGATCCCTCTGCCTCTGCCTCTAGAATGCTGGAATTTAAGAGTGCTTACAACAACACCCAGAAAGGTGGTTTTCTTAAAAAAAAAAAAAAATTGCTTAGTGTGTGTATGTGTGCATGTGCATGTGTGAGTGTGCTTGCTAACCTGTGAACTTCTGGGTGCAACTCTTATCTCCACCTTCCATCTCACACGGCAAGCATGCTGCTACGTGTAGCTTTTATTTATGTGGGTTCCAGAGATCAAATCAGGCCATGAGACTTGGTGGGAAGCATCCTTACCTACTAAGGTATCTCACTGGCCATACAGAATAACCTACACAGCTACCTCAAACATGGCAGAGTGTGCCACAGTGTCTGCTAGTTGTCTGGAGGGCTGGAGGGGCTGATGGGCAAGTGAAAGAGCCAATTTGGTCAGGTGTGTGGCTTTGAGGTGGTGAAGGCTAAATGCCCATTTTTATATGTGTCTGATAACACTGGACACCTAACACTACCCTCACCCTGTCCTATCATTGCTGCCTCTGGCTGGAAGAACCCAGAAAGTCCCAGTTTCATGTAGGTCACTGGCCCGTCCACGCTCTGCCCGTCTTGTGAGGTAAATCCTGAGACCCTCCGTACTAGCATTCCTGGTAAGGAGACAGGTTTTCAGTTGGGTGATATTGGTGGCTCTGTCCCCAGGCTGGAAGGCAGTTTTCCCTCTTTTCCACTTTGCTTAAATCAACCACATTGTTTATCTCAGACTGACCCTCTGCATGAGCTAAATGTCATCCATGACCTGCAGTTTAAGATTTAAATAATACATTAATAATTAATAAATAAATAAGTTATATATATATGAAAGATTCACAGGCTGTTGGTGTGGCTCAGTGGTTAAGAGCACCTTCCACTTTTACAGAGGACCTAAGTTCAGTTCCTAGTACCCATGTTGGATGACTCACAATTACCTGGAACTCCTCCAGCTCCAGGAGATTCAATACCTCTGGTCTTCATGAAGACTCATGTACACATACCTACATGTAGACACACATGCGTACACATAATTAAACATGTCACAAAATGGTTCCAGTCCTTGGATGGATGTGAACAAACCGTTTTGAGAAACCTTGTATTTGCAGTGAGAACAAGTGGCCACTAGATGGCTCTGCAGCTCTGTGTGATACCTTTGCTGACTGCCTTGGCTCAATGCTTCCCAGGGGCCAAACCACAAGGAAGGGAGGAAATACAGGGCAATGTAGGAAATTTAAAACAAAACGACCCCCCCCCAAAAAAACAAAATAAAAACAAACAAATAAACAAAACAAAAAACTGAAGGCACTGAATTACAGAGACAATCCTACAACCGGAGACCCTGTCCTATGGTCATTCTTCTGTTACTCATTCCTCAGCACACATCTTGGCACAATTGATCTTAGACCCACACCCTCTCTGCACCCCACTTTCTGTTTGTTTCCATGAACCATGTACTCTCAAAGTCCAAGATCAGCAAGGTTAAGCTTTCCACTGGTATTAGTATTTCCTCCCAAGTGAACCGGAAGAGAAAATGGGCACCTCTGTCAAAGCGGGAGGACGCTCCCACCTGGCCGTGCTGGTTGGGGAACAGCCAAAGGCAGCTGGGTGGGCACTGGCAGCCTGCCCCTGCGGGGTGTGGGGAGGAGAGGTATTGAAGTCTGAAGTCCGAATGGGGAAATCCAGGGACAGTGGGTTTTAAACAGGAGTCATAATGGAGGCCAAGGACAGGCGAGCAATGGGATTCAAGGACCAAGCGCATTTTGTAAGATACCGCTGGCAAATACTTGAGTCCTTATCTCAAACTCCAAAGAGCATCAGGAAAAGAGCCTAGCCCAGCATCTTACCTCTTCCAGGAGGCCCAGGAGTTAAAGACTGTGGGGGTGGGGTGGGGGAGGAGCTGGGAGTTGGGGGGATTAGGGAGGGGAGAATTATGGGGTGGGGGGAAATGGCTCCCCCAGTACTTATTTCCCCTGCTTCCTCCCTCTGGATGCTCTGAACCCTAAAATCACACCGAGTTTTTCTCCATGGGAGACAGGCATGCAGAACAGTTCAGTAGGCATGCAATTTCATTATTTAATTCTAGGCTTCTATTTTCAAACTGTATTTATTTATTTATTTATTTATTTATTTATTTAAAAAAGAAACACATAACTATAATTTGTTTTATTTGTCAAGGTAATTTTCCAAGCTTACAACAAACCCCAGCTTGTTGTGCTAGGGTGATAGCATAGCACAAACATGACCTAGGCTCAGTCTCTAGCACTGAACAAGAGCTTAGGCTCAGTCTGTGGCACGGAACAAGAGCCCAGGCTCAGTCTGTGGCACGGAACAAGAACCTAGGCTCAATCTGTGGCACCGAGCAAGAGCCGAGGCTCAGTCTGTAGCACCGAGCAAGAGCCGAGGCTCAGTCTGTGGCACCGAGCAAGAGCC
>JADRCH010000051.1:9767209-9783339 GCA_019843965.1 Rhynchomys soricoides
CAGTCTGTGGCACCGAGCAAGAGCCGAGGCTCAGTCTGTGGCACCGAACAAGCAAACCCAGCTTGCCTATTCCTCCTTTCCCTCAGGCTTTACATAAAACAAAATAAAACAACAAACAACAACAACAACAACAAAACCTGTGTATGAGTTTTGCCTGCATGTTTGTGTGCCCATCACATTTGTGTCTGGCACCATGGAGGCTGGAAGATGGACATTGGAATCTCCTGGATCTGGAGTTAACAGCCAGTTGTGATTCACCGTGTGGATGATGGAAACCAAACCTGGGTCCTCTGCAAGAGCAGCCTGTGCTCTTAACTGCTGAGCCATCTCTCCAGCCCTGCCCTTCCCCTCAGTCTTATTCTATAAAAGGAACTTCCTTGCTGTTATTTTATGTATTTAAATAACTACATGCTGGCCAGTGCAGTGGTGGCGCACGCCTTTAATCTCAGCACCTGGGAGGCAGAGGCAGGCGAATTTCTGAGTTCGAGGCCAGCCTGGTCTACAGATTGAGTTCCAGGATAGCCAGGGCTACACAGAGAAACCCTGTCTCAAAAAACCAAAAAAGTAAAAAATAAAAATAAATAAATAACTACATGCTACAAAATAATACACTGCTATCTATTTACTACAGAAGTTTACATTTATTTTTTAATCTATCTGTCCATCCGTCCATCTGTCCACCCATCCATCCATCTCTATCTATCTATCTATTCAGAATCTCATTCCATGACCGTAGCTGAACTAAAATTTGTGGGAATCCTCCTGTTTCAACACCTTGAGTGTTAGGATTACAAGTGTCTACCACTATACGTAGCTTTTATCATTTTATCTTGATGTATCAAGACTGGATTTGATTGAGTTCCAGTTTTAAACCAATTCCACTGCCTTTCATTCTCCCAATGTATTTTGTGTCACAAGTGTTTACTGTATTTATAATGAGTGTGAGTGTATATGTGTGTGTGCATGTGCCACAGAACACTTGTGACAGCCAGAGGACTTTTGAGAGCTGGTCCTCTCCTTCCATCCTGTGTCTTGGGTGGTTGAACTCAAGTTGCCAGGCTTGGCAGCAAGCACCTCTGGCTCATATGCCTACCACCTTAAGGAAGCCAGTTCTAAAATTTCATTCTTTCTGTTTTTCTTTTTCTTCTTTCTTTCTTTCTTTTTTTTTTTTGAGACAGGGTTTCTCTGTATAGCCCTGGCTGTCCTGGAACTCACGCTGTAGACCAGACTGGCCTCGAACTCTGAAATCTGCCTGATGCCTGGCAGTGGTGGTGCACGCCTTTAATCCCAGCGCTTGCAGAGGCAGGCAGATTTCTGAGTTCGAGGCCAACCTGGTCTACAGAGTGAGTTCCAGGACAGCCAGGGCTACACAGAAAAACCCTGTCTCGAAAAACCAAAAAAAAAAAAAGGAAAAAAGAAAAATCCACCTGTCTCTGCCTCCCGAGTGCTGGGACTTTCTGTTTTTCATGTGATTGATAACTTCTCTCTCTAAATCTCTCTCTCTTTTCTCTCTCTCTCCCTCTTTCTCCCTCCTTCCCTCCCTTCCTCCCCCTCCCTCTCTCCTCCTCCTCCTCCTCCTCCACCTCCTCTTCTTCCTCCTCTTGTTTGTTTAGCCCCATTTGGCCTGAAGTTTCTATGCAGACCAGTCTGGCCTCGAACTCATAGAGATCCATCTGTTTGCTGAGTGCTGGGATTAAAGTCAACCTGACCCTACTGCCATTTTTTACTCAGTGTTTCTGAGGATCTTTTTGGTTGTTGCTGCGGGTTGAACCCAGATGCTCATGAATGCTGAGTATATGCTCTCTCACCAGGGCACACTCCATCAAGGATGGCTGTTTGTATAATTAATTACTGTCCGTATATTTTTCTGTTTGTAAGTCCCTGTTTCCAATCTACACTGTCTGTTCTCTTCACCGGTTGGTGACCTTCCTAGAATAATTTTTCTGGATCTTATGTCTTTGTCCCTCATCATTTTTTATTTGGCTCAAGTGGTTAAGAGCACACTGCTCTTGCAGGGGAGCAGGGTTTGATTCTCAGCACCCATATGGTGGTTCCAACCATCCATAACTTTCAGGGGCTCTGACATCTTCTTCTGGCCTCCAGAGGCACCAGGCATGCACATGGTGCACAGACACACATGCAGGCAAAACACCTATACACATAAAATATTTACTTTTTAAAAAGATTTACTTTATATGTATGTTTTACCTGCATACATATGTCTGAGGAGGTAGAAGACAGCATCAGGTCCTCTGGACTGGAGTTAGATGGTTGTGAGCCACCATGTGTGTGCTTGGAATCAAACACAGGTCCTCTGCAAGAGTAGCCAGGGCTCTTACCTAACCACTGAGCCATTGCTTCATCCTGAAACATACAGTTAAAAAACAGCTTTATTTATGATCAACCCACCATCTAATTAGTCCATTTACAGTGTTGTTTTATGATTATTTTGCAAGCTCACAAAGTTTGAAACTACCCATGCGACGGATGCTTTAAGAACATGGGTAAGGAACCTCCATACCCCTTAGCAGTTACCCCACCCCCAGACTCAGTAACAGCTAACCTCTGTCTCTATGGATTAGCTTCTTATGGATTTCTCATAAAAGTGGATTCATAATACATGGTTCTCTTCAACGGCCTCTTTCCCTTGTATGGAGTTTGCTACAGGGAAGCAGCACCACGCTTGGTTATGTGCCAGGGGCCATAACCAGGGTGCTGCGTCTGCTGGGCAAGTACTCTAGCAAATGAGCTACAGCCCCACATGCCTCAATCTCTTTCTTTTTGAAGGCTGAATAATTTTCCATTGTATGTATATGTCACATTTTCTTCATTTGCCTGTCAACAGAAACAAGTTGTTTCCACTTTCTGACTACTGTGAGTAATACAGCAATGAACACGACTGTACAAATATATCCAATCTCTGGTTTAAAATTCATTGTGGGGGCCCTGGGGAGATGGCTCAGTCAGTAGAGCACTTGCCACAGAAACACGAGGATCTGCATTTGGATCCCCAGAACCTAAGTAATATGCCAGGCAGGGCAGTACGTGTTAATTCCCAGATAGGGCTTGCCGGCCAGCCAGCCTGGCTGAACATGTATGCATGTGAGGTTAATGAGAAACCATGAATCAGAAAACAAGGCAGAGAGGAATTGAGGAAGACACCATTTGGACTTCACACATATGTACACACACATACACACACACACAGAGAGAGAGAGAGAGAGAGAGAAACAGACAGACAGGCAGATACACAGAGAGACAGAGACAGACAGACATACAGATACACATATACACACACACATACACACACATACACAGAGAGAGAGAGAGAGAGAGAAGCAGACACAGAGACAGACAGACAGGCAGACATACAGAGAGATACAGAGACAAATAGATACACAGAGACAGACACACAGAGAGATATACACAGAGACAAAAAAGACAGAGAGAGAGAGAAATAGGTAGACATACAGGGAGATACAGAGACAAATAGACACACAGAGACAGGCATACACACATAGAGAGAGATACACACAGAGACAAAAAGACACACAGAGACAGATAGATAGACACATACACACAGAGAAATAGGCAGACAGATACTCAGAGATACAGAGACAAAGAGACAAATAGACACACAGTGACAGACAGATACACACAGACACAAAAAGATTCACAAAGACAGGCAGACAGACACACACACACACATGAGAGATGAGAGAGAGAGAGAGAGAGAGAGAGAGAGAGAGAGAGAGAAAGAAACAGACAGGCAGACACACAGAGACAGACAGACACATACACACACACGAGAGATGAGAGAGCGAGAGAGGAGAGAGAGAGAGAGAGAGAGAGAAATAGACACAAAGAAAGACAGGCAGACATACAGAGAGATAGAGACATACATACATACAGACAGACATATACACACATACACACACAGAGAGAACACACACATGAAAGATGAGAGAGAGAGAGAACACACATGAGAGATGAGAGAGAGAGAGATATTGATTCTTCAGCATATATGCTCATTAATTTCCTTTATTGCTAAATAATGCTCCACTGCATAGACATACCATACTCATGGGCTTTGATTGCTTCTTCTTGCTGCTGCTCTGAATAATGTTCCCTGGGTATCAGTGCAGTGTGTTATGTACAGACATGGATCTACACGTGTGGTATGGAGATTCTATGTTTTGAGGCTAGTCCAAAGCAGAGGGACTATTTTAAGTTCTCAGATCAGGCACAGAGGTGGATTTCTCTATGTGCCCCTCCCTAGCCCACCCCTCAACACACACATCACTGGTCTTTTCTTGATAGGCACCCCAATAATCATGAGATAATATGTCTCAGAGATACCTCTTTGTGTATGTTCTGTTTGTAGACATGGCCTACATAGCCAGATTAGCCTCCAACTTCCGACTCCCCTCCTTCAGTGCTGGGATGACACGCGTGGGCCACCACACCCAAACCGTCTTTGTGCTTTTGGTCTACATTGCTCTAACAACTATGGAAAAAGTAGGTTTTCTTTCTTTTTCTTCTCCTTTTCTTTCCTTCCTTCCTTTCTCTTTTCTTTGGCCAATTGTGCACTTAAAAGACTATAGAGGGGTTGGAGAAATGGCTCAGTGGTTAAGAGTCACATGGCATCTCACAACCATTGGTAAACCAAGGGATCTGATGCCCTTTTCTGACTTCTGCAGGCACTGCATGTGGTGTACATTTATACATACAGGCTGAAGAGTCACACATGTAAGATAAATCTAAAATTTTAAAAAATGTGTGTGTGTGTGCATGTGAGTGTGGATGCCTGCCAAATCGGAAGAGAGCCCTGGATTCCCTGGAGCTGGAGTTACAGCAGTGTGATTATACAATGTGGGTGCTGCGAACTGAACTCTGGTCCTTCGGAAGAGAGTCGAGGGCTCTTAGCTGCGGAGCCAGCTCTCCAGCATCACTTAGAGTCTTATCAATTACAAGTGGGCTGTTCATGCTACTGAACTGTAATGTGGTGTATGATCTAAATATTCACACCTCTCAGATACAGGGCTTGCTTTCTCTGACTTTGTCCAACTCTTTTTGTTGTCCTTCCTCTCTCTCTCTCTCTCTCTCTCTCTCTCTCTCTCTCTCTCTCTTTCTCTCTCTCTCTCTCTTCTTCTTCTTCTTCTTTTATTATTTTAATTTTTGAGACAGGGTTTCTCTGTATAGCCCTGGCTGTTCTGGAACTCACTCTGTAGACCAGGCAGGCCTCGAACTCGGAGATCTGCCTACCTCTGCCTTCCGAATGCCCCAGTTAAAAGTGTGCACTACCATGCCTCACTGCTCTTGTTTTATCTCCTGGCACCCTGGTTTTTGTCTCTAAAAATCTCCTGCTATTTTCTCAGCTTCTACTGCTATAGTCCTTACTATGAAAACCTCCATTTAGGGTTTGTTCCTTTCATAGTAGCCTGCTTTGCAATTTTCTGTCTCTTGGAGAAACTCTAAAATATAGAAATATATAAAACATACCAAAATATGGTATGTCATTATTGTTGCCAGGTTGTCACATGCTCCTGGATGGCCTGCTTATTTTAATTTTTGTTGTGGGACAAACTTTCATGTTTCCCAGGTTGCTCTCAAACTGCCATGTCACCTTGTTAAACTTCCATTCCTTAGTGCCCGAATCCCAGGGGCACCTGCTTCATGCAGTGCCAGGGACCCACCCAGGGTGATGTGCTTGCTAGACAAGCATTCGAGAATCTGAGCTCCATCCCCAGCTCCACGAATTTGTCCTTCATTCCAAGTTCTATCTTCATTCTCTGCCACATTGAAAGTCCTGATATGATTCAGGTCTGGAGTGTCCCCCAAAGGCCCATGTATTGAAGGTTTGGTTCCCAGTTTGGTACTATTGGGACTGGTGACACTTTTAGGGGCAAGGTCTACTTGGAGGTTTTTAGGTGGGTGACTGGGGGTGTGCCTTATAAGAGAGTACTGAAACCTGATAATCTTCCTCTACTTCCACTTCCTCTGCCGCGTGCTGAGCAGGTCTGTTCCACATTTTATTTTAGATTTATTTATTTATTTTATGCATATGAGTACACTGTAGCAGTGAAGACACACCAGGGAATCGGATCTCATTACAGATGGTTGTGAGACACCATGTGGTGGCTGGGAATTGAACTCAGGACCTCTGGAAGAGCAGTCAGTGCTCTTAACCACTATGCCCTATCTCCAGCCCTGTTCCACATATTTTTACCCTACAGCACAGCCACAGGCCCTGCAAAGGAGCCAGTGTTGTAGGCAGGAGACTTCAAACTGTGAACTGTTGTGGATTTGGTTTAAGGCTTGCATTAAGTTATTTGGGTTCTCAAATTGCACGAGAATCTAGCATGTAAGATGCTGAGGGTCCCTGCCCCCAGCTGGCTCTGGTTGGTGAATAAAGTTGCTGGTAGCCAATGGCTGGGCAGGGAGACAGAGGAGGGATTCGTGGGCAAGGGGACTGAGGAACAAGCAGAACTGCCATGTCTGGGAAGGAGAAAGATCAGGCCTGAGAAGTGCAGGACAGGGAGACAGTCAACACATGAGTCGGAGATTGTGGCCCAGGAGGGCTGCAGGCCGGGGTGGCCAGGATGGAATATAGGTTTTAGTAAGTAATAATTCAGGAATATCGGAGGGGAGAGTGTGCTAGCCTCATGGAGGTTTAGGAGTGGCTCTGCCATTGAGCTGTTTAGGGCATATTATATATAAGTCTCTCTCTCTCTCTCTCTCTCTCTCTCTCTCTCTCTCTCTCTCTCTCTCTCTGTGTATGCGCACTTTCATTTGACAATCCACAACTTTGAGGCGATAGCGAGGAACTTGTGTTGCCGGACCAGTAGAGAGGAGATTAATCAACTATAGCTACAAGGGGCAGTCATCTTTTTCTCTTCATAAGTTGATACTCTGCAGTTTGATACATACAGCGATGGACAATGAACTGACATGGGTTCCTAAATTGGGAGTCTCTTGGGTTCAATTTTTGCTCCACAAGGGAAGTTTTTAGAGGCAAAATGACAGATTGAAATCTCTCCCTTCTCCAGATACGTCATTCCGTCATTCCAATGTGTCCCCTGGCGATGACAAGACAGTCTGTAGTACCTCGAGCCAAATCTAGTAATGTAACTGTATAGCCTGCCGTTTATTTCATAAACTTTGACAGCCTGCCTGCCTGCCTTCCTCTTTCCCACCGTCCTTTTTCAGGAGCAGGGATGGAACCCAGGGCCTTGTGCATGTTAGACAAGTGCGTTCTACCTCTAAGCTATGCACCCCCCCCCCCCAGCTCCTGGCAGTTTTTCTTATCACTTTCACTGTCAAGATCCTACTGTTGGGAAATATTACATAGTATCCTATAAATAAGTTTAAAATCTCCTTTGAGAATAAGCAAATTAATTTAGTATACTATGAAAATATGTGGGTAGGGCAATATCAGAAAAACTGTTTCAGTAGGTTCAAATTTTATGTGTCAATTTTAAAAAGACTTTTGGGTTTTTTTTGTTTGTTTGTTTGTTTGTTTCGAGACAGGGTTTCTCTGTGTAGCCCTGGCTGTCCTGAAATTCATTCTGTAGACCAGGCTGGCCTCAAACTCAGAAATCCGCCTGCCTCTGCCTCCCAAGTGCTGGGATTAAAGACATGCACCACAATTGCCCGGCAGACTTTTGTTTTTTTAAGAACAGGTCTGGATGCGTAGTCCTGACTGGCCTAGAAATCACCATAAAGACCAGGTTGTCCGTGAATCATGGCAAGCCTTCTGCCTCTCAGGTGCTGGGATTACAGGTGTAAGCCACCACACCTGATTTAAAAGTGTACTTCTTTCATTTATGTATGTGTTCATATGTATAAATATAGGTGTGTCCATGCCACAACATGTATGTGTGTATGTACGTATGCATGTTTTATGTATGTATGGTCAGTAGATAACTTTAGGGGGCTGGAGAAATGGCTTACAGGTTAAGAGCACTGGCTGCTCTTCAGAGAGAACCCAGATTTGATTCTTAACCCTTCCCAGCACCCACATGTAACTCCAGACTCAGAGAGGAAGCCCTCTCTGGCTTCCTTGGGCACAGCATGCACATGGAGCAAAGATATACATTCAGACAAAACATGCATACATATAAAATAAAAATAAATAAAACCTCAACAACAACAACAACAACAACAAAAAGATAACTTAGGTGTCTTCCTCATTCCCCCCTTGTTTTACCCAAGATCTCTGGTTTGTTCTTCACTGTGCCCTCTGGGCCAGCTGGCGCACAGGTGACTCAGGACTCTTCAGACTTGAACGACTGCATCTGGCTTTATGTGGTGGTGTGGAGATTTTAACTCAGGTTTATGGGGCAAGTGCTTTACCATAGGGAACCATCTCCTGAGCTCTTAAAAACGTTTTACGAGACCAAGAGGTGGTAGCAAATGCCTTTACTCCAAGCACTTGAGAGGCAGAGGCAGGACTGTTGCCAGTTTGAGATCAGCCACAGCAATACAGCAAGACCCTGTCTCAAAAACAAAAAAGTAAAACAAGTAAATAAGTGTTGTGGATGACCCTGGTGCTGTTTGTATTTTGATGCTAATTCCAATTCCCCAAGAGGGGCTGCCTGGGTCAAGGAGTGAATCACATACTCAGGTGACTTCCAGGTCAAGGAGAGGAAGAGGGGAGGCAGGAGAGAGATACAGGCTTTTGGATGGACACAGCTTGGCAGACAATATGGAGCTAACAAGTGGCCCCCGGTTTAGATGGAGAATCTGCCAGGATTTGCCACCAGAGGTTTTATATTTAATATGGCTTACAAACTAGGATGCTGGTTGTTGCACCCAGTGATTGAGTTACCTGTTGATTCTGAATTAAGTTTGTGTGGTGTTTTCCTTCACGCAGTGACTCAACCAGATTCCAGAGAGAAAGGTATGGGGACAAAGCGTGGGTTTGCAAGAAGTGCACCCCCAAAAGCCGTGGGAAATTGGAAGCACGGGGCTGGGGTGGTAGGCGTCCATCAGTGGGAACTTACTGAGTCTGGGGGAAGGATTTTGGAGCTCCATGTCAGAGAGTCTGCTGAGATGAGAGAAAGCTGGCCAGGCACTGATGGCGTAGCGTGGATTGCTTTTTTTTACATTTCCCGCTACAAATAAATAAATATCTATACATAAAATAATATTAATAATCATAAATAAAAACAGATGATGAGTCCAGGAAAATTTATCAAATCAAATGTTGCCTTTTTCTAGGAGGTTTACTTGTTATTTGTTTTGTTTGTTTGTTTACTGCAGGCTACCCTGGGGCTGGAGAGATGATTCAGCAGTTAGGAGCACATACTACTCCTGTAGAAGACCTGAATTCCCAGCAACACACATGGGGCAGTTCACAACTGCTTATAACAACAACTCCAGGAGGTTGGGTGCCTCTGGTCCCTGAGGGCACCCATACTCATGTGAACATAGTTACAGACACATAGATACACATACGTGTACACAAATGAAAAAAAAAAAAACACTTAAAAAAAAGGACAGGGCTCAGGCTAGCCTTGAATTTACTATGTAGCTGAGGCTGGCCTTGAACTCCTGACCCTCTGAGCCTCATGCCCAGGCTGGCCCTGAATTCACAGCCAAGCAAGCCTTCCATCTCAGCCTCCCAAGTAGCTGAGACAACAGGTGAATGCCTCTGAATTTCACATTTATTTATTTATTGATGTATGTCTCAGGTACTTTTCTATTGTTGTGAAGACACACCTCCACCAAGCCAGCTTTGAGAAAAACATTTAATTTGTGGCTCATGGTTTTAGAAATCCATAACCATCATGGGGGGAACATGGCCACAGGCAGTCAGGCATGGCTCTGATGTTGTAGCTGAGAGCTCATAACTTGACTCACATACATGAGGCGGAGAAAGTGAGACACCAGGACCAGCATGGACTTCTGAAACCTCAAGGTCCATCCATCCCTATTGACACACTTCCTCCAAGGCCACACAGCCAATTTCTTCTCAAATAGTTTCACCATCTGGGGACCAGGCCTTCAAAGATATGAACTATGAGGTTGTGCTCATTCAGGTCACCACAGTGAGGTACATAGCAATAGAGCCTTCAGATCTTTAGTTGTTTATTGCTCTGAAATCCTTGTCTAAAGCCTCAGGACATTGTCACCACCCCAGGAAGTCCTTGTTCATTGTTCTTCTTCCAGTGACCTTCTGATTGCTCTCAATGTGGAGCGGTATAGCTGATTCTTGAGCTGCATGTGCATAGATTCACAGACTATGCTCTTTGACAGGTGCCTTTTTCCCTGTAAGGTCATGTTTGCTTTTTAGTTGAGCTGAAATCCCTGTGGTATGAAGGTAATCATTAGCTGGGTGTGGCGATCCACACACACCTGTGTGCACTGTGGAAGCAGAGGCCTGAAATCCTCTAGTTCAAAGCTGTAGTCTGGGCTACAGGGTGAGATCCTATCTATCGCAAAGAAACCCAGGGCTGGGGATGTACTTCAGTGCTAGGCCCAACACACACAAAGCCCTAGGTTTGATTCAGTTGGTACCACAACCACCAACAACAAACAATGCCCCAAAACAAGCAAACAACCTCCATTGGAAAGCGTGCAGTTAATGGCATTAGCTCAGTGTTGGGAAGCCAGTGTCTTTGTCTAGTTTGAAAATGTCCACGCACTTTTGCTAGGAAAGATTTTTATAGGAGGCTCCAGTCTTGGACTGGACACTTGCAGCAGACCCAACAGGTTCAACTAGTACCGATTTTATCCAGAGTGGTTGCCTCTTCTTGGTTGCAGGAGGCTGGGTAGCTAAGGATCTAAGAAGGCTGTGAACAAGTAACTCGTTGAGTGATAATCAATTGGATGGTGGTAGCCAGCTCTTCTTCTCAGCTCTGTTTCTCACCCCCCTTCCTCTCTCCCTCCTCCCTTCTTCCTTTACAGTCCTAAGGATGGAACCCCCCACCCCCTTTCAGAGCACAGGTTAGTGAGCTCTCTCCCACCGAGCCACACCCTCAGCTCCTGTCATTTCCACCATGGGCCTCAATTCTCAGAACCTGCTTGGATTCCAGGAACTGCTCAATTTATTTTGCTTTGTTTTCTGCTTTGCTCAGATAAACTCTACTGAAACTAACTTTTCAATTTCCCCTTTGGCACTCCCACAGGAGATGTCCTACCTGTTGACCAGGCCTCCCCTTCCCCCCTGCCCGGCATATGGCATGCCCAGCACATGGCATGCCCGGCACATGGCATGCCCAACCCTGATCTCAGCCTACCCCTTCCTTTTTATGGCCCACTGGTTTTTCACTATCTGATAAAGACTACACAAGAAGAGGAGAGACATTTAGGGTTTCAGGGCTCCCAGGGAAAAGAGTGAGACTCAAAAACAAAAACAAAAACAAACCTGAAATCGAGGAAAATTCTGCCAGGCTGTCCAGCCCAGAAGAAGCCCTTTCCTAAAGGCAACTTCAGAAACTGCTCTCTTCATTTTGGATGCAAGGCTTCTCCTGGCCCCAGGCTGGAAGGCTGCCCCTGGTGCTTTCAACAGATGACAGCAGTGTTTATTTTCTTATCAACGAAATAAAAGTCAGAGGCCAGGTTGAAAGAGAAAAATCCCCACAGTTGGCATTGACATAAAGACCAAAGTAAATGTTAACATCCTGGAAACAGGCAGGAGTTTCAAATGCAGGAAAGGCCATGGAGAATGTGGCCCTCTGTTAAACAGCACCTACCTGGAATTTATTTAAGCAATCATAAAGAACGTGATGTCATCTCAGTTTTAGTTTTTGGTCTGGTATTGTTTTAGGAGCTAGGGTCTCATATAGGGTCAGAGCTGGCCTCTGACTTGCTGTGTAGCAGAAGATGACTTTGAACTTGTGATTCTCTCGGTTCCATTTCCCAAGTCCCTGGAAGGTGTTTGTCATCACATTGGATTTCTTTTAGTGCTGGGGACTGAACCTAGGGCTTTGGGCAGGCTAGTCAAGCATTCTACAACAGAGCTCAGCTCAGCTCTAGCCCAGTGGTTCTCAGCCTTCCTAATGCTGCAACCCTTTAATACAGTTCCTCAGGTTGTGGCGACCCCCAGCCGTAAAACTGTTTTCCTTGTTACTTCATAACTGTGATTTTGCTACTGTTGTGAATCATGAGGTAAATATCTTACATGTGGTAACTGATACGCAACGCCGAAAGGGGTCAAGACCACAGGTTGAAACTGCTCTAGCCCAGCCCTCATCATATCTAAAAGGAAGAAAGGAAAACAAAAGAAGGAAAGTGGTTGTGTCTGGAAAGATAGTTCAGTCCACAGAACTCTGAGAAAATAATCACAACCGTGCCCCCCAAGAGGACTGCACAGACCTCATATGTAACTGGTTAATCCCCAGTTTCTCCTGAAACTACACACACCTTGTGTGTGTGTGTGTGTGTGTGTGTGTGTGTGTGTGTGATGTATATATGTCTGGGTGTGTCCAGGTGTGTGTGGTGTCTGCTTTCATGTGCAGATGCTCCTGCCATGTGTGCACGCATGGAGGGCAAAGGTCAAGCACAGCTGTCTTCTACCATTCTTCATGCTGTATTTTTGAGGCAGGGTTTCTCACTGAATCTGGCAGAATTTCTGCTAGACTGGCTAGCTACTGAGCTCCTGACCACTGTCTGTCTGGACTCTCCCAGAGCTTGGGGTTACAGACATGTGTGGCCACACTCAGCTTTTATTTGGCTGCTAGAAATCCAAATGCAGGTCCTCATGCTTACAAAGCAAGCTCTTTATACAGAACTGTCTCCCCAGCCCACAATGACAATTTTAAAAAATATTTGTTTTTTGTTTTTTAATTTATGACTATGGTGTTTTCCTGCATGTATGTCTGTACCATGTGCATGCAGTACTGGAGAAGGCCGGAAGAGGGCGTCAGATGCCCAGGAGCTGAAGTTACACAAAGTTGAAAGCTGCCTTATGGGTACTGGGAATTGAACTTGAGTCCTCTGAAAGACTGGACAGTGCTCTTAACCACTGAGCCATCTCTCCAGACTCAAAATGCTAATCTTTATGTTTTTATTGCTTTGGGGGGGCATGTGTATAGCATGTGTGTGGAGGTCAGAGGGCATGTTCCAGGCCTCAGGTCTCTCCATTTACCATGTGTGTTTGGGAATTGAATTCAAGTCGTGAGGCGTGGCAGATGAACCTGCTGATCCATCTCACCAGCCCACAATGGCATTATGTTTTTTGTTTTTGTTTTTGTTTTTTGTTTTTTTTTGCATCATTTTAGAAATGCTTCTTCATTGTATACATTTTTCCCTTGGGCTGGGGAGATGACTCAGCATTCAAACGTGAAGACTTGAATTTGAATCTCAGAACCTACATAAAGCAGGACACACTAGCTCAGGACTGTAGCCCCAGTGCGGCTGAGATGGGGTGGGAGGCAGAGATAAGGGTCAGCTAGCCTGAGCTGTGCAGCAGTGAGTTAAAGACCCTGTTTCAGTGTGGAGGGGGAGGACCGACACCCAAAGTTGTCTTCTGACCACCACACATGGGTGCCTGCACACACACACACACACACACACACACACACACACACACGAGATTGTTTTAAAAAGAAAAGATGCTGTTGGTTTGTGTTTTGGTTTGCCACTTAAATTTGACCTTGTGTGTCTTGCTCACTCTGTCCAAATCATGCAGGGTCGAAGGTGCTGCCCCATGCCTCTATTACAGTCTTTAGGACCTAGGAGAAAATTGCTTGGCCTTCTCCTGAACCCCTGTGTGTAGGGGAGGGCTGATCAAAGATCTCAAGGGTCCCTATGTCTGTGCTTTTGCCACTCGGTGTGTGGGAAGCAAACGAGGCCTGGAAAGGTGAGAGAGAAAGAGAACCAGAGTGTCTCTCTGCCTGCCGCCAGCGAGCTAGGACCAGAGCCAGTGGGACAGACGCCTAGACCCGCTGAGATTAATTCTAGGGAACTGGCTTAGGCAATTTCTCATGAAGCCAGAGAGTTTGCAGAGGCCAGGGCAGCCCAGCAAGCTAGAGCGGACCCTGGGTGTATGTCAGCACCGCAACTTCCTGCCCCTCCCCTCCTCTCCCCCCTCTTTTCCCTCCACCTCCTTCCCCTTTGCCCCATCTTCTTCAGCCTCTCCTTCCCAATTCTCATCCTTACCTCAGTTCTGCCCCAGAAAAAGGCCTTTCCTGGCAGGCAGAAGTCTGCTCAGATCGTCGGCTCTACTTGAGTTGACTGATTGTAGATGGGGCCACATCCACAAGACCTAACCTACGTTAGTGTTCAGTGGACAGTCTTACACATGACCAGGTTGGTCCTCAAAACACCACAGGAGGAAAAGGAGGAGTTGTGTGAACCACCTGACATTATCTGAATATGTACTCTATACAACCGGAGCCAGCCTCCTCCATGTTTCTTGTTGTGAGTGCATCTCTGGGGCAGGCACTGAAGTCTCAGTGCAGCTTCTTGACTCTTTTTTTTTTTTTTGGTTTTTCGTGACAGGGTTTCTCTGTGTAGCCCTGGCTGTCCTAGAACTCACTCTGTAGACCAGGCTAGCCTCGAACTCAGAAATCCGCCTGCCTCTGCCTCCCAAGTGCTGGGATTAAAGGCATGCGCCACCACTGCCCGACCTAGTTTCTTGACTCTTACTCTGTGTCACCATACTGTGAGGCTCCTCCTGGACTGTGTTTGTGTGTCTGTGCACCATGTGCATGCAGTGCCCGAGGAGACCAGAAGAGGGCGTCAGATTTCTTGGGATTGGAGTTACAGATGGTGGCTTGTGAGTGTTGGGACTCTAACCTGAATGTGGGTTCTCTAGAAGGGCAGCCAGCACTCTTAACTGCTGCAGCTCTTTCCAGCCTGGACTGTGCATTCTTTAAGACAAGTGCACAAGTCTAGCACCGAGCCTAGCACCCCATGCCAGGCACTCAGCAAACATTTAAAGAATTAAAAGTTGTTGGGTTTTTTTTTTTTTAATTTTTTATTTTATATATGTTAGTCACTGGCTTCAGACACACCAGAAGAGGATCCCGTTGGATCCCATTATAAATATTTGTGAGCCACCTCGTGGTTGCTGGGAATTGAACTCAAGACCTCTGAAAGAACAGTCAGTGCTCGTAACCGCCAAGCCATCTCTGCAGCCCCAGAAGATCTTTTAAGTTGGGGCACAGAACTAGGGACTGGATCTGAGGCCTCCTTCCTGTTTGATGTGTGCTCTACTCCTAAGCTATAGCTCAGCTCTCAAAATCACTGATAACCCTTATGATGGAGAGTGTTCGCTATGCCTTATTCCTGAACAAAGATTCACCTTCTTACTGTTACTGAAACAGGTCTCAAGGAAATCAGACTGGTATTCACTCAACTAGGAAGCCAAGGATAACCTTGAGTATATAACCTCCCACCTCTACCTTCCTCCCATATGTTGGGAGTACAGGTGGGTGCCATAACACTTGGCTTTTTTGTTTGTTTGTTTTTAACCTTGAGATAGGGCTAGTTTGGCCTAGAACTGGGTATGTAACCCAGATGGTCTTGAACTCACAGTCATCTTTCTGCCTTAGCCTTCCAGAAAAAAAGAGAGGGAGAAGGGAGAATCAAAAGAAAAGACCTTGTGTGACAGTGTATTCTAGAACTCTACGAGTACTTTGAACTCTATTTGCCAGCCCCAGAGAAGTCTTTCTGTCGGTCCCTAACAAGAAAACAGAAGCCGTGGAAAGCTGAGAAAGCCTTGGGTCATAGTGTGTAGGGCCCACACACTAGTGCTTGAACCCAGCAACTAGATTCCACCCTGTATCTAATGATCGCTGCTCACACCCGGGCGTGGCTTCTGTAGCCTGAGAACTCACCTATTAACCAGCTGGCTCCCTGCACTCTAGAGATGAGCAGCACATAGGGGTGATGGTAATAACAGAAGTAGGGGCGGAGCTCAGTTGGTAGAGTGCTCACCTAGCATGCCAGAAGCACTGGGTTTGATTCCCCACACTGCTTCAACCAGGGTGGTGGTGGGGTCCTGTAATCCCAGCACTGGGGAGGTACAGTTGGAGGATCAGAAGTTTAAGGTCATCCTCAGCTACATAATGAGTCCATGGCCAGCCTGGACTACGTGCTACATGAGAACCTTTTCTTTTTTCCTTCCTTCCTTCCTTCCTTCCTTCCTCTTTTCCTTCTTCCTTCCTTCCTTCCTTCCT